>OV788322.1:17673924-18113819 GCA_928718305.1 Tetramorium bicarinatum
ATTTGTTCTATTGAGTAATATAAATACTTTTTTTGTAAAAATAATATATAAAATTTCATTAAATTTGGCAAAAGTAAACTGTACAAATATCCACACACTTTGCAGTATGGGTTATGTAATCAAATAATTCATTATGAATTTAACATAATGAAAGATAAAAATTGTCGACTAACATAAATATTGTTTTTCAGCTATGGCAGAAGGGAATGGAGAGATAAAAATGGAAGAAAAACAAGAAATGGAAAATGTGGAACGGACAGAAGATTTTAACAAACTCATGCAATATGGACTGGATGAAAAAGTGGCTGCCAAATTGGATGAAATTTATAAAACGGGGAAATTGGCTCATATCGATTTGGATGAAAGAGCTCTCGATGCCTTGAAGGAATTTCCAGTTGACGGTGCATTAAACGTGCTTACACAATTTCTGGAATCTAATCTGGAGCATGTATCTAACAAATCAGCATACCTTTGTGGAGTAATGAAGACATACAGGCAAAAGAGTCGTGCTGGTCAAGGTACAGGTACCAGTACGACACCTAAAGCTCCAGATGAAGATAAAATCAAGGTAATTTGAAGATATGTATCCGTTTATGTATGTTAATTTATATTCTTTATGTACATTTGTATATTCATCGTAAATTTGTTAATTTCTCTTAAAATTAGTTTCAATTTGCTTAAATATAAGTAAATGCTATTTTATAATAATATAAATAATTATCGTATTTTAGTTGATTCTCGAAAGAACGGGGTATCCTTTGGACGTAACTACTGGGCAAAGAAAATATGGTGGCCCTCCACCAAATTGGGAGGGTCCTACTCCTGGCACTGGTTGTGAGGTAAATTTGATTTACTTTATAAATTGTACGTGCGAGTGTATGCACACCCACATATACACACGCACACGCACACACGCACGCACGCACCCACGCATGCACGCATACACGCACGCGCGCGCGCGCGCGCGCGCACGCACACACACACACACACACACACACACACACACACACACACACACACACAAATAGAATATTTAAAATGTTTTATTTTTATTTTTAAATTATTTTTTTTGACATATAAATTTTTCAAAGAAAATATTTGCTTTATATATAATTTTGGTTTGCATTATTCTTTTTGGTCATTGAAAAGGATAATAATGCATATCTGTCAGGAATGATTTTGCCCACATTGTGCCACTAAACTAGCCATTGGATTTTTTCTTATTTTATTTTTTTTTGTTTCGAAGGCAACTCTTGGATTTATTAGTTTTTAGTATTTATTAATTTATATAACAAATTTACTAATTTACTAATTGATTTTTATTCTTAATCCATTCTTACTTCAAGATGGTTTCAAAACTTTTCTGCTAATTATGCTGTAAAAAATAAAAAAGGTTAAGAAATTTAACACATGTGTGTGCGCGCGCGCACAAATACACACACACACACACACACACACACAGAGTGTATTATCTCAAAGGAAATATGTTATATATCTTCATATAAGTTTATTAACTTATACTTTTCAACTTATATCGAATATTTTTATAAAAAGGTATTTTGTGGCAAAATTCCAAAAGACATGTATGAAGACGAATTAATTCCGTTATTTGAGAAATGTGGAAAAATTTGGGACTTGAGACTGATGATGGATCCTATGTCAGGTTCCAACAGAGGATACGCATTTATTACATTTACTAACAGAGAAGCTGCACAGCAGGCTGTTCGAGAGGTATGTTAATATTTTTTTTCAATCTTCTCATAACTATACTCATCTAATTATAATTGTTTGTGTATATTTTATACAATATATTTTTACAATATATTTTTTTTACAATATATTTTATACAATATATTTTTTTTCTCTTATTAGGCTTAGTTATTAACGTATTGTCACACACACATAGATTATTCGGATTTATTCTTTTATGTTTTTATTTTCAAAATTTTTAGAAATGTTACAAAATTGTTATTGCTACCAATATAGCGCTCTTTCGAAATGTTTATAAACTATTAAAGGAGTGTAATTTCTTTGCAATGTTTTATTTAGGTTTAATTAATATTTTTTATTTTTTATTTTTTTTAACAGCCAGTATTTTAATATAAGTTACAGCTGAGTTATTATCATATTGATGATGAATATATATTAAATAAATAAATAAATAAATATATATGTGTGTGTGTGTGTGTGTGTGTGTGTGTGTGTGTGTGTAAACACACACACAAACGCGCGCGCGCGCGCGCGCGCACACACACACACACACACACACACGAACGCACGCACGCGCGCGCGCATACATCTATATATTTTCTTTGTTAAACATTTTGAATGAGTGTTACTATATTCCTATGTGGCTTGTTCTGTATTATCTATTTTATATTTTTTTTGTTTTCCAGTAGATTTAATGCAGATTATTATTTTATCAAATCCGTGCATTTTATAATTTTTCAATTTTATATAATTTTAAAACGTATACACAAACACACACACACACACACACACACACACACAAGAAAGAAGACTTTAGAAAAAATAGAAGTTATACATGTATACATACACATGCATGGTGTGCATAAGGATGAAAGCAGAAATAGAGAAAGAAGAGAGAGGAAGGGGGGGGGGGAGAGAGAGAGAGAGAGAGCGCTCGCGCATGTGTGAAGAAAAAGAAGAAAGGCAAAGGAAAGAAGGAGGGCACACATGTGTATGTATATATGATATATGTACAAAGTATAAATCATTTAACTTCACCATCTTACATATCTTTGTTACTCTGACTAAAAAGGAAAAAGTTATTGAAATTATACAGTTTTAAGGGATACATAATGATTACGATACTTTTTCGTATATGGTAGTATAAAAGAGATTTTAAGGGCAACTTGATTTTTATAAATCAAATTATATAATTTTTACATATAATTCTTTTAATTATTCTATATATAACAGTATTACGGTAGATAAGGTTAAAGAATCAATAATTTATGAATTTATGAATTATTTTTTATTTAATACTTTACAGTGATACAATTTGGTACAAAACAAAAATTGTCTCGAAAAATATTAATTCCATAAATTACTTTACCTTAATATTTTTATATGCAGAATGATGAAGATTCATATTTCAGAAAAAAAAAAATCATACATTTTTATTTGGAAAAAAATGAGTTATCTTTGAAATCTCCTTTATATTTTCGTATAACAAAAGTGTTGCCACTACATTATGTGCTTCTTGAAAGCATCAAATTTTATAATTATAATTTTTTCTAATTATTAGAACAATATTAGATCTTAATCTGTTATTTAGAATAGCAAAGATATTTGAGGTGTTCGCAAGACATCCTGGACAAAATATACGGAAACATGTACATTTAATTTTTCTTATACTCGCGTACACATATGTAGGAACAATCCACATAATATATGTTTTATATGTATATGTCCCTGACCGTTTATATTCGTGTTTAAATAAGCAATTATATCCAACTGATCCTACATATTTAATAACACTGAGAAATATATATTAATTATGTCCTATGGATGAGTTTCTTTTCCAGCTCTCCTCTTTGCTCAGTGGGCAAAATTGGGAGTGGAGAATCTTTCCGAAAATCATGATGATTGTGTGGTCGAATTGGTTAGGGGTATATTTATCTAATTGGTTGATTCTCATTGGACAGTGACAATTTTTGTAACAAAATTCTGAAAATTAGTAGGCTTAAAATTTATTTGCAGGAATTCATTATACGTGAAAGGCCGGTTTCCTATATTGTGAAGACTCGAGCGACAAAGCGCATGCCACTTTCTCGCTTTCGTGAACCTACGCCACGTTATTAATAATTGATATTCGTATTAAATTGCATATTTAGAAAGTTTTTCCCAAATTATTTTATTTGCTGTAATTATCTTAAAAACCTCAAAACTGCCTCATTGGAACAAAATTAGGCATGTGTCTGTTTTCTGCATCCCACAGCTCGATAATCACGAAATAAAACCCGGCAAGAGTCTGAAAGTAAACATTAGCGTTCCTAATCTACGACTTTTCGTGGGGAACATACCAAAGTCAAAAGGCAAAGAGGAGATCTTGGAGGAATTTGGTAAATTAACAGGTAAAGTGAATTCGAGGCGTGTGTACCTATATACCTATACCTACCTATTACCTACCTGTCTACCTGTATTGTATAACTTAAGAGTGCTAGCTTTTAAGTAGTGGTTGTAGATGGTATGGAACTATGGAGCATCCAAGGATCACACTGATCCTGTGATCTGCGAATATACCTTATGGCACCTTTAGTTCTGGTCAGTCTCCTTGCCTCTCGGTTTATTAGTGAACAGTAACACCTCTCTGGTCCAAATCTTCTTTTCCTCGCATATTTATATTTAGGTTGACTTATGAGTTTATCTGCTTCCTACTCTATACATGCGATTACCTTATCATACCTTCTCTTCCCGTCCTCGAATTTATCGCAACTGATCAATTCATCAATCTTTATCACTGATATCTTCTTCGTCTTCTTTTTTTGGAAAGGTAAAAAAGAAGCGAGGAAATGGAAAGAGAAAATGTGGAAGCCGTATGATACTATTAGATTAAGAATTATTTTATGTACTGACAGAAAAATATATGCTGTCTTGCACCATTGCAATTTTGCAATATGCAACGGTGCTATTCATTACTAAGTCTTTAAGCTTTGGGGGTATGGGAGATTTGCGTGGACCGCTGGGGCGTTTGGCTCGCTAACAAACGGACAGGCACTCCCGCCCACCCTAATAATGTTGATCCTTTCAAGCTATAAAACGTCCGTGATCCTTTGAAATAACGCTTTTGGTCCTTTTACATAAAATGATCACTCTCTATTCCTCTTCTCCCTCCCTCGCCGCCCTCTTCCTCAAAGGACACTTCATAAAATCCCATATTCAGACAGCCAATAAGCAGGTGAAATCATAAATGGCAAGCTTAATTGGCACTCTCCTTCCACATTATTCTTACAGCTGAATGATTATGAGATTCGGAAAGGGAAAAAGATTGGTGTTACCGTATCTTATAACAATCACCGCTTGTTTGTGGGAAATATTCCAAAGAATCGAGACCGAGATGACTTGTTCGAAGAGTTTACAAAGCACGCACGTAAGTTGACAATTGTCCTTAAATCAGCAAGCAGTAACCAATGGAAGTTCTCTAGGAGAGAGATGATGGGACAAAAATTTAATCATCTTATATCGAATCAGGTGTTTATCTTTAGTCGGTAACAGAGGTGCCAGGTGGGTTAAGTACAGCCCTCTTACGTAAATGTAAAACAAAAACCATGTTGTGAATTGGTATATGCAGATACGAAATTTTTATTATTCATTTTTCGAAAATATTATTGATGTTTGGTAACGCTGATGAATTTATTTATGAGCCAAATGTGAACTCTTCTCACCATGTGATGTAATTCCTTCATTTTCATTTCTAATAACTTTTTGTTTGCAAAACGTGCACAATTGCAATGAGTAGATGATCGTAATTGTGTCCTACAGTCAATCGAGTTCGTATTGTTTTATTTGACATGCACGCGCGCACACACGCGCGCGCACGCACGCACGCACGCGCACACACACACACACACACACACACACACACACACACACACACACACACACACACACACACACACAAACGCGCGCGCGCGCGCGTTTTTCCGTTTTTTCATTTATTCATTCTTCGATTCATCCATTGATTTATCTATTCATTCATTCACAGATCCATTTCATCTAGCCATCTATTCATTCATGCATTCATTCATCCATCTATCTGTCTATCCGCCTATTAATCTGTTCGTCCGTACAGTTGATCTATCCATCTCTCCATTCGTTCGTCTATCTGTTTATCTGTTTATTCATTCATCCATCCATCCATTTAGCTGTTCATCCATTCATGCGCGCGCCACCATGCCATACATAAAAATATGCGTGCTGCAAGCAGAAAGGGACAGAGAGAGAGAGAGAGAGAGAGAGAGAGAGAGAGAGAGAGAGAGAGAGAGAGAGAGAGGAAAGAAAAAAGGAGGAAAGAGAAAGAAGGGAGAGGGGTGCGCAAGAAGGAAAAGAAACGGAGAAACGAAGAAGTGGGAGAGAATATGTGTTTTTATACTTTATACAGTTTTCGGAAATTACGAATACTTGATTTTTTGTTTGGGACACAATTTAAAGTTGGAATACCAATTTCTTTTAATTAGCCAGTGTTTTTATTCATTAATTTTTTTATTTGTATGTAATTATAAAATGTTTAAGGTTTTACTTAATTTATATATTTATTTCTTTTGAAATGGAAATATATTTATCTTTTATATGCAATATTAAATATACAGAAATAATAACATACAAACTAAGATAGAGACATAATCATATTTCATTAATGAATGAGATTGTATGTTTATTATATCTTTAATTTTAGACGGTAAATTTAATCAAAGAAAAGCATATTGTTTTCGTACAGCATAAATGTAAAAAAGAGAATGGTTAGTGTGATCGAATGAATGTGTTTGATTATCATTACATTTTGTATGTGTATAAGATTCTTGCATGTAATATTAATATATGGACACAGAGAGGAAATTAATATAGAAAAATAATGATAAAGGATATCACCTTGAATTATTAAATTCACGTAGGTATGATTTAAAAATTAGATTTAAGGAAATAATCGATCCTAATGGTACAAGGCATCTAAGCATTTTATTTCCGCATGTTTTGTATGATGTAATTATATGTATAGATGAGATAATTGATAAACAAGAAATTAAGAAAATTGGTTCATCTAATGAATAATGAATAAATTATTGCAAAATAAAATTTTTATACATATTAATAAAATTAGTGAATAATATTATAAAAATTATTTTTCTTTATGAATTTGGTATATTTTTGGAGATCGATAGTTTGCTATATTTATTATTTTAAAAAATATATATAAGATGCCTTGTTATTTAAGTAGTATAACTTTTAATAAACTGAGAGGAAGGAGAGAAAGACTATCTCTGAAAAATAAAAGTTCAGAGAAATGATGTCAGATTAATTAAATTGCATTATAGAAATTGTTTCTTATTTGACAATCTTTCAGTACCTTGCTACTATTTTCAGAAAAGATCTGTCAAATTAGATTGATAGCTGGAGTGAAATCAGATCTCAAGAAAATATCTACATCTTAGGATTAGAAGATCAGAGAGATGAAGGAAAATATATAATATTAAAATATTGATCTCTTTATGTATATGCAATTGAATCATTGTAATGCATGAGAATTCTAACAGCATGAGAATTATTCTATTTAATAATATTTATATGTCTTTTGAATTAAATAATCTTCTATAATTCTTCAAAAGTTTCAGTAAAAGAATAATACAGAATATATGTGTATCTCAAAAGTGTTTTACAGAATTTAGAAGAGAAGCTTGTAATCTTTCTCTTTGTAGTTATTAATATCTGTATTTTTTCTATTCTTTTACTCCTGATTTTCTGTAGTTTTTTATTTGAAATTTTATTATGACATAGATTATGAGCATTTGGTGAAGTAATGTCTTTTGTTTTTTTCCCTTTATATTTAATCCTGGGATAGTTTCTTTAATGAAATTTTACTTGACAAATTTGTTTTCTAAAGCTTGTTTTTTTCTTTTTTTAAGGTTTTATATGTGTTTGTTCTCAAATAAATCAATAAAAAACATAATTTATAAAGAAATATTAATATCTAGAAAATATGTGATAAACAGTATAATAAGGTAATTTCATATTGCGAAGATATACAATATATTCAAATGCTTTAGGAGATTTAAAATACAGCGTCTTAATCATATTAATATAATTATTATATTTATTTTTTTCCTTCTAGTTTTATTATTGTCAAATAATATTTTTGTGCCGCATATAAAGCAATATATATAGATACGGAATTATATATTTTTGTGAAAAATCACAAGTTACATATGCTAGTATAAATTTTTATAACAATATTTTTATATATGTGTGTAAACGTTAATAATATAAATATAAAATGACATAATTATTTTTTTATAATAGAACGATTATAATAAGCTATAATTTTTTTATGAAGATTTTTTTAGACAGACAATATATATAATATTATATAATATTATCACATTTACTTGAATATATAATGGAAATCTCTTTTTCACGACAAACATCATATATAAAATCATAATAACTGCTTGAACTTATATTTGCTTAAGTTTATATTGTTTTGACACTATTCCTATTTTTTATCGTATATAATAGCCATTCTTAAAATTTTGCAAGTATCTTATAAAGTTCGAGTGAATCTCATCTGCTTCTCGTATGATTTTTTTTATATATAGCTGGCCTGACAGAAGTGATTATCTACAGCTCACCAGATGACAAAAAGAAGAATAGAGGTTTTTGCTTTTTGGAATATGAATCTCACAAAGCAGCTTCCTTAGCCAAGCGAAGATTGAGCACTGGACGTATTAAAGTTTGGGGATGTGATATTATTGTCGATTGGGCTGATCCACAAGAGGAGCCAGACGAACAAACCATGTCGAAAGTAAATGAACAATAATATGATTGATTTTAATTATTTTTATTATTATATCATTTTTGTATTAAACAAATTATAATAAAATTATTCAGGTACGTGTGCTATATGTACGAAATTTAACGCAAGATTGCTCGGAAGAGAAACTGAAGGAAAGCTTTGAACAATATGGCAAAATTGAGCGAGTTAAAAAAATCAAGGATTATGCCTTTATACACTTTGAAGATAGAGATAATGCTGTTAAGGTAAAAAAAAATCTTAAGTTGCACTTGATTAATTTGATAATTAATTTCTAAGAAAGTTATTTGATAATTAATTTCTAAATAAATAAATATATATATATATATATATGTGTGTGTGTGTGTGTGTTCTTAAGGCAATGAATGAATTAAATGGTAAGGAAATGGGTGGATCCCATATAGAAGTTTCATTAGCAAAACCACCATCCGATAAGAAAAAGAAAGAAGAGATGCTGCGCGCCAGGGAAAGACGAATGATGCAAATGTTACAGGGTAGAGGCGGGTAAGTTATCAAAACTTTTACTTTTACATATTTACTTTTAATTAATCTGCAGCATTTGTATATCATTATATTTCATCTTCAATTGTTTAATTTAATTTTATTTTGTTCATTTGACTAGAATTTAAATTGAAGGTATTATATAGTTTTCCCTTTTACAGTGGCTCTCCGTCTCATCCAAGTATGATGGGAGGACCAATGCCGGTTCGTGGGCCCACACAGGGACCTAGGGGCACTGGTGCAGGTATGCGTGGACAGATGGGACGAGGTGATTATGGTTAGTACCAATTTCAATTTTTTCTTTTCTTTTTGCTGCATTGTTGTTTCATGTATTTTTCGCGAGCGTTTTAACAGAAGCAACTTTGATTTTCGTGTTGATAAAAATTTCAATGATTCTTTATATCGCATATATTGATATACACATGCTTGTATAATTTTGTTTCTCTCAGGCAATAACAATTTCTATTTAAATATAAAATATTTCTCTAATATCATTATTGAATTATTTGTTATGTTTGGACCATAGGAAATTTAATAATATATTAAGATATTAAAAATATAAATAATAATCTCTTAAAGTTAAATGATATAGCAAGATTGTGATGCATTTCGTACATGATAAAAAGAAATAGGAAATTAATAAGTCATTAATTATAATTGTATTGAAATTATAGATGCCATAAAAAATATAATATTATAAAATATAAATCTATATTGAATTAATATATATGAATTAATATGTATGTAATTTATTTATTAGCTATATAAAAAATCATGACAAGATGTTACAAGAAGAAAGATAATAAAATTATATATATAATTTTTATATTAATTATATATAATTTTTACTTTATTTCTATTTTCGATTGAAAATAATATAATTATATATTTAGATCTATATTTTTCGTAATATTTACGTAATATAAATATCTGCATGTTTTTGGAAATTTTTCACTGTCACATTACTTATCTTGGCTTACGCGCATGATAAATTACTTTGAATGTGTGAGTAAGAAATACTGAGCATTTTCTATTACTCTATAATTTTTTTGATCAAAGTCTTTCGATCTTGATCGTAATTATTTTTTATCCTTTTCTTACATTTTATATCATTTGTTGCTATAAATATATTCCGACATAAGAATAGCAAATTGATGTAAAATCAGTGAATAATAATTATTAATACTTAATTTGCAACATGGTTTTTAATATATATATTTTCACAGAATGTCAGTCTCTTTTTAATAAAAGTAAAATAAATTAATGCATTAATAAAATTATTTTATATTAATTATTTAATCTATATTAAATATGTTATGTTATGAGATATTATGATTATTTTTGTTTATTAAGAATACAAATTATTTTTATAAGATTATAATGAAAGATTGCTCAGAATTGTTAAATCGTAAGTCAACTTAAAGTACCAATTAATTAATTTTTTATGTATGTATTACAATCTGGTCTGAGTTTAGTTTTAAAATATTCAAATAATGCAATTTTCTTAAATGATTTTATTCAATTAAGTAAAAATTACGATGAGAACTATATATTGTTAGTCTGTATTTTAGATATTTGTCTCACACACATATACACGTGCGCGCATACACACACACACACACACACACACACACACACACACACACACACACACTCACACACACACTCACACTCACACTCTCACTCTCACTCTCACACACACACTCTCACACACACACACACACTCACACACACACACACACACACACACACACACACACACACACACACACGTGCGCGCATATGAATACATAATGTTAGATGTGTGCTTAGCATTTTGTGTAATATTAACGTCTTATTGCCTTACCACTACCATTTCCTTTGATAACTATTTCTCTTTTTAACTGAAAAATAATTGCATGTATATTTTCTTTTGTACTTTTGTTTTGGTATCCCAGTGAGAATTATTTTGTGGTAATGTCCAGAATGTCACGTGTATCGCTAAGACAAACAATTTATATAATTTTTTATATAATTTTCTTTTTATTCATTTGTGTTTATGTGAGCGTGTGTGAACCTTATGTATCTAGTACGATGCATCATCAATTCAAAAATCTGTTTACAGCTCTCCAGGAAATAGGTAAGCCGTGATGATGAATGATGAATGCAACAGTTGTAAAGTATTATATGTAGTACTGTGTATTTTCTTCCTTTTTATGTTAATTTAAATGTTCAATTCAAGTATTGTGAGGTCATCGAAAATTAATCTCTCTGAAATTTATAAGCTTTTTTTCAATTTATTGTTCTAATATTTAAAAAATTATAGCATATTCACATTTTTCCTTTGTTTTTATAAATGTCTAGTAATGTCTAGTAAAGAAATATTATATATAAATTTATAAATGTCTTGATAGAATTTAAGAAATTAGAAATGATAGGAGAATCTGCGTATTAATAGAAATTAAATTTTATTGCCGAATTAAATTATTTTTAAATATTTGTTTTATATATATATATATATATATATATATATGTGTGTATACATATATATAATTAATATTTTTGAGATACATTTTTTCAAATAGAATTATTTTAGAGTTCTCAGTAACATTATGTTTAGAATAAATTTTTGAATGGCCTTGCAATTTTCTTTCTCAGGAAATATGATGGTAATAGGGTAATCATTACACAATTTTGTTAGATATTGTATAAGTATTTTTACAATTATTTTCTTCTTTTTGTAGAAGACCATATTTTCCGCATAAATATTTTTATTCTCAATATACGATTAAATTTGTTTTGGTTTTCTTTCTCTTTTATTTCTATTATATTGGCATTTTCGAAATTATCTTTTCCCGGCATGCCTTTCTTATAATGTTGAAATAGTATTATTATATCTGAGTAAGTTGTCAATTGGATATATCGTGGCTAAATTTGGGTCTATTTGTAATGTGTGTTTTTATAGATTATGATTACGACTATTACGGTTATGGGGATTATCGAGGTGGCTACAGTGATCCCTATTACGATGACTATTATCGATACGAAGATTACTATTTCGATTATGCGCCGCCTCCGCCACCTGCCAGAGGGAGAGGCAGGCAGCCTCAACCGGTGGGTCGCCTTTTTTAATGGTTCTAAAAAGTCGTTTTTGTTCCTGAAATCATTATTTTTTTTTATACCAGCAGTAGTTTGACTGTGGCACAGTGTTCTCGGATTCTCCTAATACATTGTACTTTTCTCCAATTTTTCGTCCAGATCAACATATCTATCCATATATTTTCTCTGTTTGAGCGTGTAAATTAACGCTGGCTAATTGGGTATGTGCTAGCTTTACTATAATCACTATTAACGCAAGATGTACATCTTAATATAATCCTGATTTCATAATATTAAATGCATCACATCCACAGTATAGTACATGTCTGAGTTATAAAATTTTAATGAATCAAGTGTGTATATGGGTTGTGTGTGTGTGTGTGCGTGCGTGCGTGCGTGCGTGCGTGCGTGCGTGCAGGCGCGCGCGCGCGCGTGTATAAATGAGTGAGTGAGTGAGTGAGTGAATAAGTGAATAAGCGAATAAGCGAATAAGTGAGTGGATGAGTGAGAGAGAAAGAGGAGGGGGAGGGAGCAAGAAAGGATGTCAACAAGAGTGCATTATGAACGTTTTATTGTATTTATATTATAAAGATCCTGTATGAATCTATATACTATACTAACATCAAGACTTCGATACTAAGATTAGACCTTGTAATCCGAACACATTGCCACTTTCAAATTGCTTGCAAATCATATCTGAGCCATGGTAGACCCATTCTAAATTTTCAAGCAAAATACAGCCGGGAAAAGCAATTTAAATTAAAAACATAGGAAAAGAAAGAAATAAAAAGAAAAGAGAAAAGACAGAAAAGAAATGTGGAATTAAAAACGAAAACTTCAAGACAAATATCTGTAAATTCTCTCAAGGAAGAAGATCGCACATTTTATAGTGTTGCAGGATCTCCTAACACTATTCCACCGCCACTATTATTCTAGCGCAGCTTCAGGAGAATTCCAGATGTAGGCAGAAAGCAGTGTACAGGACTTTTTATATATTGACGTCGTCTTTTATTATTTTAGTTTCCATGTACGAGTAATCTGTTTCTTTTTTTTTTCGTAGAGCGACGTTGCGTCTCGTGGCTCGGATATGATGTTACACTTTTTCTATATCAAGTTGCAGGGTTATCCAAACATGACAAAAGGGAGCGTAAGGGCGCTCTACGCGAAAAAAAGAACTTATTTTATTGTTTAATTTTTTTTTAATATTGCGATCAACTTTTTCTCTTGGCAGTATCTCACTATTGCGATAACGTATGACATATGCATGTAGGTTTCTTACATGTTGTCCGACTATGTTCCCCGTGCTATATGATATACATATGTAGTTAGTCCCGTTGCTTTAGAGGCTAAATAGACAAACAAGGAGAACTTTTTTCGGATTTTTGTCTTCGCATTATTTTGTGCTTCATTCTAACATGAATTTTGCTTTTTTATTATTTATTTTATTATTTTGGACGTGATTCCGGTCATATTCGACACGGTCGTTCGATTTTCAAGGAAGTATATACTAGTATCTTTTAGATATCCCTTATTATTTATCATTTTTCATTTTGTTGCGCATTTGCACGAGATCTAATATTCACGTATCACACATTTTTCTTTTTTTTTACGCATCAATTTTTGCTTGTTTTTCTTTTAAATTTTTACTGAGATTATCATCATATATACATCTTTTTTGTCTTACGTAGCATTATCGAATTTCTTTCTAATTAAAAATGGTACAAAAATATTTATATTTTAACCAATTTTTTTACAGTTGAAAAATTTGAAACTTTCTCGTTTTCGTTTTACTCAAGAATGTTTTTTCTAACTTGAAATTAAATGTCACTTTTTTCTTCCCAGTATCAGTTCTGTATTGTTAAATATAACTGTGTGTAAACGATAACGCTCGTTCTATGCATTGGATTCTTTATTTCAATTTCCTGTAGGAAAAAATTCAAATTATTTCCACTCTTATTACACATACCCTTTGTTTTAAAGAGACAACCAACAAGTCATATATATGCGCTACATACAGAATGTCCGGTAATAATCGTATTATTTCTCATGATAGAAAAAGTTAAATTAAATAACAAAGTTTTTTGTTTTGTGATTTACGTCCTTTGATAGATATTTATTAATTAAATTTTCATTATTTACTAAACTAATTATTAAACTTTCATTATTTACTATAGCTATATAATAATACAATCGCGAAATCGTAAAAATCGCGAAAGTGGTAAAAGAAAACTTTTTTATTCAATTTAACTTTTTATCTTTCTTTCTTCTTCCCTCCCTCCCTCCCTCTCTCTCCCTCCCTCCCTCCCTCCCTCCCTCCCGCCCTCTCTCTCTGTCCCCCTCTCTCTCTCTCCCTCTCTCTCTCTCTCTCTCTCCCTCCCTCTCTCTCTCCCCCTCTCCCTCCCCCCCCTCTCTCTCTCTCTCTCTGTCCCTCTACCTGCTCATGAGAGGTGAATATACAGTTATTACCAGACATTCTGTATCTTCGATATGTATAGTGTATACATAAATCGTCTTGACTTTCAAAAGAGTAATTCAATATACTAATTTGATTTTCATCAAACAGGAGAAAAAGTTTGTCGCAAATTATAAACAGCAGTATTGGAACTAAGGAGTGATAAACATTTGAATCAATAAACTTATTTGCAAATGGTTTATCGTACATGTATCACGTGACGATTAATAATACTTTATTAATAATATTTTATTGTACACTGAATTGTACATAGGTATAGTAAAGACCACGGAGATAGATGATGGAGTAGAGAGGATTGCGTCCCCCATACATAGCACCAGTGAACATGTTTTGCAGTTGTCGCTTTGATTTCCCACCATCCTCACATCCATATATATATAAAACTATAGCTTACGCTTAAATCACATTTGTTTTAACGCTTTTAACAATGCTGCGCCGCTTATTTATATAATACGCCTTTTGGTTGAATTTTGTTTTAGCTGCCAGTGCAATAGCTTGTGTCGCTTAAAAGTTCCTACGCCAACCAATTCGCTTTTCGCTTTACTACATTGGATAACTCTGCTAACTCCTACTGCTGTATGTAAAAACGTGGTTAGTAAAGATTTGGTTATAGGTGATTTACCTCCTCTGCCACGTTCTCCTATTTTTTCTCTCTATCTTCTCTCCCCTTCCCCTCCCTCCGCTCTCTCTGTCCATTTTCTCATAACGTTTTTGTTTCCCTTTTTATTTTTTCTGTTATTTACTCGTTTCTTTTTACGCTATGTCGTCATGGATGTATACGAATATAAAAGTCTTAAATATACGTCTACACTCCAAAAATAGCGAAATTATGAATAAAATGCACATATATGTATTGGAAAAAATCCAATCGTTCACATTTAACAGCGGTATACCAACTGATTCTTGTTTTCATCGTATCTTGTTAATATTACATTTTTAAGAATTACTATATTGTTTGATATACTGTGCATATATAACTAAGTTACATATATAGGACAGAAGAGATGCATAAAGACATATAAGGAAAAGAAAAGAGTTAAATGAAACGCAAATATAACGCAAATAATTGTACAATTATGGGGTAACAATTTGAGTCTGTTATTTGGGTAGGCTGGTCGTGGCCGTGGAGTAGTGCCACGTGGCCGAATCGGTGGCCCGCAAGCCCGTGGGCCAGTCAGGGGGGGACGCAACCCCGCAGCTTCAGGGGCCCGTGGGGTCCAGCGGCTGGCCGCTCGTGGGGGGGTCCGCGCCAAGGGAAGTTTACCAGGTGAGGATGGTCTGTATCTCCACAATAAATCGTCTTTTACACTGTTTACATTTAATTCTTAATGACACACGTGCGCGGCCACACACGCACACACATACATGCGGGCGTGCGCGCACATACATGCATGAATCCTTATGACACATGGATACATTTGAGAGGTTGGGTCATTGTGTTTGTAGCTCTCATCATATGAAAATTCTATTAACGATAATATATTGTTTTTGAAGACTTCTGAAAAATACATGATACATGGATTATTTTATATAAAACAAGTATTATTTAAATATTAAAGAGGTATAGAAATAAGGGACCGCGTAAGGGGAGAGAGAAAGAGAGAAATTCAGAATTTCATACTGTTTTATTAATTCAATTTGATTTTATAAAAGTAAACGTTGTTATTTACAACGTTATTTGTACACGAAACGTGATGTTGTATAATTTTATATGTATCTTACTTTTAAATATTAAATATAGCATAAGCTGATAGTATTGTTTGGCTATTTTAGCAGTGGTTATTACTCTAAAGTATTTTGCTGCGATAGTTTTCGGCAAACGTCTATAATATAAAGTCTTGCAAATACTGCATTGCTGTAGTAATAATTGCGATTTTATACAGATTATCGCCTGACATAATTTTTCATACGAATCTTTTTGTCTTTTTATCTGCTATAAGTAGTAATATTATATCATCGCTAAAAAGCTCTTGTTAGACATTCGCTTTTGCTTCCTGGTAAATTTTTGCTCTTGTCCGAAATATTTCATAAAAAAAAGAAACACTATATTTATACAGAATTACTTTCTGAACAATTTTTTTCTTTAAGGATAGAAATTTCTCCTAATTGATCCTATATTGATTTCCCTCAAAATAAATATCGATATTTCTTTGTTACTTGTATATAAAAATATATTCTGATATAATGTGTATATAATGCTGATATATTAATAGAATGTTTATCTCCTTATTTCCAAAATGCAAATGCAACAATCAACTAATTATCATAAACCTAATTGACGTATTATAAATTCATAATAATCTATTCCTATTTAACAAATTTAGGTGTTTACAAAAAAATCATTAGATTTTGTATTATTTGAGAAAAATATTTAATTATACATTTTTATTTTTTTTATAGATTTTCTAATGACAAATATTTTCAGTCAGCTTAAAGTTTTTTTAAGTGCATACATAATAATTAGTTTGTCAAATGATTGTTACTTTTGTACGTACGTTATTATGAATTGTTCATGTAATTTCATGAATATTCATCTTACAGTAAACCGTCCAATCCATCTTCCCACCAAGGTATCTAAGTCCCATCCACTTGATAATAATAAAACAGTAGGTTAGTGACTCTCCTTATGCAGATATCACGTATTAATTCAAAAGTCTAGAATTCTTATAATTTTATTAAGTTAGTAGAAAATATCGCGATTAATTTTTTTTATCTTTATCAAGCCTACTATTGCACGCGATTCACAGTACGTCATAATACATATAAACATTTTACGAAATATTTTATTTCGTAACACAAGAACTCTTGATTTCTTTATTTTCCTTTGTGCAATATTTTTCAAGAGTCGCAGTGGTAAAAACAGTGCTCTTTATTCTAAAATAAATGTTTTTCCGATTTTCTTCCATGTAATTATCGGTTTTATCATTTTGATAATGTTTTTTACAGCAGGTAAACGAAAATTTGACGGGGGTCACCAGAACCAGGGGGAATCTAAGCGTCGCTTCCAGAGCAATTGGGGAAACCAGCCCCTCGCCCAACAACCACTGGGCAATGCATATGGATTGGCGAGTGTAAATGGTGGCAGTGGTGGTGGTGGCGGTGACATAGCTTTCGGAAGTAGAGCCGGTACACTCGGCGGTGTTTCCAGCGACGATCACGAATGGTATCAAGACTCTTATCAGTCGTGGAGCTAACTTCTGCAATCCTGTGAGTGATGAAAAAATATGCATGAATAAATGCATGATAAATGAAGTGAGAAACATAAAATATTAAGTAAGAGGAAAATAAGAAAATCAGACTGACAAAACCGAGAGAGAGAGAGAGAGAGAGAGAGAGAGAGAGAGAGAGAGAGAGAGAGAGAGAGAGAGAGAGAGAGAGAGAGAGAGAGAGAAGGCGGAGGGGAGAATGAGAAGGAGAAGAGAGGAGGGAACTCGAGACGGAGGGAAGGAAAGAAAAAGATCATCCATTTGTATTATTATCGCTCTTAATCGAATTCAAATAATTGTAAATGTTTTTCATATTAATGATACGCAGCAACTGTGTTCTGCGCCACCACCATCGCCCACTGTTGTTGTGATTATGTACAGTGATGTGCCACTGAGACTAATTATTATATCGGAGTGTGACCACCCACCCACCCCGTACTATTATTATTATTATTATTATGATAATACTAATCTAAGTACCACTACTGCATTGTCACATTGTTTACTGCCAAGTGATGAAAATCAGTGATGTTGACATAGGGATTGTGATGGCTTGTATTAGTTAAGAGAACTCATGGAAGCCTGCTGTTTATTACGCGATGACTAGATGTTTTGAATGTATATGCGGAAGTATGTGTGTTAGATAGCTCGAAAGATGAAATAAGTAGTGTGAGAGAAAAACGGATAAATTACAAACGAAAGTTAGAAATTAAAGACAGATGGAAGTCCAACTTTGAGGAAGCATAAAATGGCATAAATGGTAGATAAGGTGCAGGGCGAGAATGCGATATTTAGCGAGTATGCGAGAGAGAGAGAGAGAGAGACAGAGAGAGAGAGAGGGGGGAGGGGGAGAAGAGAACGAGAAGAGAGAGAGAGAGAGAGAGAGAGAGATATTATGTTTTTAAATGGAATGTGTCTGTGTGTGTATTAGTGCGTGGAACACGCTAAGCGTGTAGCAAGACCTTCTATTGTTGGTCTATAAATGTGTACAGTGAAACTATTATTATTAAGAGTCACACAGGCAAAGTTTTGCGAAAGTAGCGAGTATGAAACGTTGCAACGACTCTGCGAATGTCTCCCAGATTAGGTTTTGATTATGGTCACGCGAGGGTTCTATTGGGTAAGAAAAAGGGAAAATGGAAAAAAAGTATTGCTCACAATCGAGAGAAAACCCACTTGTACAGTAAATTTTTCAATGACAGTATCCAAGTAGCAAGGCAAACTCGGATCCAAATTATAATATATTTATTTGTTAATGTGTTTCTTTTTTTATATTTGAAAAATTAAAAAATTGATCGTTGAAAACAAATATCTAAAGTAAATCTATGCCCTTTGAAAGGGATGTAATAAAGATGTATTGTTTCTTCTAAATTTTATGTAAAAAGTAAATTTGTTTCTTGTATTCTTTATAAAAAAAGGAAGAAAGAGAAGTTTTTAAAGATGACTGACTACGAATTTGATAATGATAGTCACAGATTGAAGTAGGATGTAAAATGTAATGTTTACAAATGCATGAACACATACAGCACACATTTTGAGTGTTGACTTGTTGTTATTGTTAGTCTGTTAGTTAATTAGTAAGAGTTGTAAGTGCGGGCTGTAGTTGGTCCCTGTCCCTGGAGCCCAGACACCCCCTGTTCTGGATGATTATTTGAAAAAGGGAAGAAAAAAGAAAACATACGCAAATCATTTGTATTTTACATGCACCCCCCGGAATATGAAGATAAACACGGCGTAAAGACAAAAAAAAAGAAAATAAGGATATCGTAATAATGGAATAGCATATCAGACTTCTGTTTGTTATAATGCACCAAATGAGACAACATAACTGCATACATATATACATATAAACGTGGTATATGCGTACACGTGTACGCGCGCTCGCGCACGATACACCATCCATGTTACTCATCCACACAGGCATGCGCGTGTGTACATCCGCCCTTTCACACATGCACAGAAACACACACACGCACACGCACACACACATGCAGCGCTCATATGTCACTTATTCACTCCACACACAAAAAAGACGTGCGCGCGTGCCCGTAACATTTTACATACAATGGTTAAATATATTAGTCTCTTGGATTGGATTTGATATAATAAGCTTAACAGATGATATATGAATATAACACAAATGTATCGAATAATTTTACATCAAACGATTTTGCTACAGATCGACCAATCAGAGATACAAAAGATCGCATATACATCCTATCATAATATGGTAATTAAACCAAGTATAATTTTATAAATTTTACATTATACACATACTATATATACACTCCACACACATGCGCACACGCACACACACACACACACACACACACACACAAATATGGAAAATGTGAAACGATAGACGCACCAATGGACGAAAAGTCTGGATGACAGATAGATTGTTCGCCCGACATCGTTATTTTACGAGCATTTTGTTAATTTTTATTCATGTTTTACTTAAGTCTAATTCTTCTTCGTCATCGATACTGTTTTACTGGTAGCGATGAATTAACCACAGCTAATAGTAATGATTAGACGAGAGATAAATTTCTCATTTTTATATACTTGTCTTGTCCCCAGTAATTGCGATCATTGTTTCTAAAAACGAAAAAAAGAAAAGGAAAGGAAAATTCGAGCGAATTGCGACATCGCGGTTTGCGTTAGCTATCTACTTTTCATTCCTCTCGTGCCTCCTCCTCCCTTTTCAACCTTCCCTGATTATTCGCCTACCATATTTTGTATCTACCTACCTACTCTACTTACCTACACATCCTATTTATAAAAGCATAATATCGAGGATATAATAATATTAATATTAACAATATGATAAGGATGATATTGCTAATCATAATTGAGTGGGTTTTTGTGACACAATAATATTCCAATATAAAAGAAAAAATTCTGATTTTTTTCCGTACGAAAAATGTAATTAATAAAAGGGAATAATAAGAACATAATAGAGAAAAGAATAAAGGCAAAAAAAAGATATTGAAAAAGCAAGAAGATATGTTACACACATATATATATATATACACACACACACACACACACACATGTACACACACACACACACACACACACACATATATGTACACACACCCACACACATACACATACATAGATGCAGAGATACGAGTAAAGAGAGAGTTCGGCTTGCGGGGGCAAGGAAGCATAACTTGGCTAAAGCGGAGACAGTTCACGGTGACGAGATTCTTAGACTGATCTAGGTACTAGCGTTTATCGATAATACCACCGGCTCCGCCCTGGTTAAAAAGGCGCCCCAAAAGTATCATCACTATTGTATTCCTTTCTCCATGTTTTCGTTATTCTCTATGTTTTCATTCTCCCTTCCCTAATTATATCCCGTTCCCATTCTATCTCTCTCTTCTTTTTTCCTCTTCCTATTTTCATTCTGATAATCGGTGTGGCAGCTGGGGTGCCTAGGGTGGTTATCGGTTGCATTTTAGGATAATGCACCACACACACTGTGGCTGGCGATGCCGTAGCCGCGTGCGAGCGCGCGCTTTTCTTTTTTTTGCCCGGCCAATGCCCCGATTAAATAATGACAATGATAACGATAATAATAATAATAATTCGCAGCACATCATGCCCCCCCTTTTTTTTTTTTTTTTTTTGAGAAAATCGTTCACATCATTCGGGGCTTGTATCGCGATTGGCCACCTCTCACGTGTCAGGCGGATATTGTGTGATACATGGGCCGAAACGTTGCGAACATTAGTTCAAAGTGGCCCACGAACCACGTGTTTTTTTAATTATATGTATAAAATATATATTATATTCCTACGAATATGCATTTTTGTGACGTGATGTTATTTAGCACTAATTAACGAGAAAGAAGAAAATCGTATGATAATTAATGAAAGATTCAATAAGAAGAACACCGTCTCCAAATCCCCGAAAAGGAAAAAAAAGATATATCTTTATTGCACTACATGTCAGCTCCGCGGCTGTAAAACAGATGTGCAAAATTTTTATAAAGTCAAATTCTTTATATCACTGCTAATTATATTATTACGTTTTCTCGGATTCTTTAATTATTCACTTCCTCTACCAATCGCTTCGCTTTTTAATTCCCGCAATTTTATTTCTCCAAGTTGCCCCTAATTTTAGTGTGAAACGTAGTTAAACGTAATGTTTAATGATGAATTTCAAAACGAATGTTATAACATGGTTCCTTTTTTCGGGCTAGGAGCTTGATTTAAAGTGTCAAAGATTTTTGTGTATGACCAGATGTATTCTACATGTCTCAATAAACAGTTGTATGTGAATTACCTTTCTTAAATATGCGCTGCACTTTATTTTGTAATCCTTATTCCTGATTCTCTGTCAGTTCTCCTTTGATTGTAATAACATGATATATGTAAATATATACAAGAAATGGATAAAATTATGTAAACACTTAGGAAATACACAACTTGTTTTACTAATAAGAGGTTGGCCCGCCATTTGTCTTTAATATAGAGTCTATCTTTCTCGGAACAAAGTCATACAATTGAATAGTCTCCAATGGAATATACTATTTTTTTTAGCATTTCTAGCAGAACATTTTTTAATTACTATCACATTATTTTGTCTATTCCTTGTACATACGTACGTATACAGAATGTTTTTTAGAAATCGCCCACTAATTACCTAGATAGCACAAGTGACTGCTTGCCGGCTGATAGCCGACTTTTTTAGTCGACTACGTTTAGAATGTTTTTTGTCGACTTTAATTATTGGTTCTAAATCAACATAAAGTCGACTATTTTCAGGAAATTAAAAGTCATGTTACGATGTCACGTTTTGACAAAACAAAGAGTCAATTATACATCAAATATTTCTTTTTGTCTTGCCAAAAAATCGATAAAAAAACTTTAATGTTTTCTTGATTATCTCTTCAATAATAAGTGAAAAAATGTACATATGTGTTAAAGATGTCCTAGAAAGCACGTGTGTCTAAAAGATGTCGTAGAGACGTCTTTAAGATGTTTTTACAATAACTTTTAGACATGTACTGTCTAGAAGATATAATATCTTTTTGACTAACAAAATTTTAAACTAAAAACAGTTATATATTTCTATTCATATTTGGCGCTAAAACTCGTGATTATTGCAGCGCAACTGGTGTAAGTGATTTCTATCTGCAGCTCTTCGGTCTCTTTCTGCCCTCGTACATGTCATAGCGAGCTGCCGCATCATGTTTTACGGAAGAGCAATCCAAAGTTAATCCTCTTTTTTTATTCTTTATTTCATTTAAAAAACATTAAATTAAGTTAGTATAAATAACTTAATTCACGTTTATGTTAATGTTTTTGGGCTGTTCTTCCGAAAACGTCTATGCTCTAATTTGGGCGAAATTTTGAAAATAAGTTTCTATTACGTAAAAAAAATGTTTAGGAAAAGGATTTTTGGTGATTCAACAGTTAAAGTACTTTTTAAATATTTTTTCTTGTAATTCCTTTTCTTGCAAAACTAGATCCACGCTGTTCGTTTCCACGTTGTTAGATACGGAGCTCTCTAGTTACGTTATAATTTTGTAAGCGGGGATACAGGGGAAGGGGTGAAGTGTTATTATTCAACCTTACAACTTCCACATTAGAGTACATTGCGTCGGTATGACAGATTTCCTAAATGTAAAACACGTTAACTTTAAGGAGATGCTGGACTGACGCTCGAACTTGATCGACGTCGATAATGTAGGTGGAATTCTAAGATATAATATTATAAATTATCAAATTGGCTTTACAGAATACAAAATCCTTTTGCAAGATTGAAGTACACGCAAAAATAAACCACGCGAGTATCGACTTCACATCAAAAACAAAGAAAAATTAAAAATATTGGCTCTTCTTTACCTTAAATTTAACCTATAATAAATAAAATGAGTTGATCGAAAAATCTTATTAGAGATTTGTTCGTACTTTTATTGCTACCATACTGTTTATTATTCCTGTCCGAGTCCTGCTGTGCTCTCGATTTATGTGCCTAATCTTATATAATTTTTATATCAGTGAATGTTTCTATGAGTTGACAGCTAATTAATAATTTTATGCCTTTTTCGGTCTTTAATTGAGCAGAGCAGGATTAGTTTTCGTACGTACTTTACACCTGTAAAAGGATTTTTTAATCTGTAAAGCCAATTCGATGATTTCTTGTTAATGCGAAATTAACTGTTCCGTCGGTATCCAGCATCCCCTTAAGGAGATGCTGGATACCGACAGAACAGTTCATTTTGTTTGACAAGACGAATCTTCGAATTGGCTTTACAGATTAAAAAATCCTTTTACAGGTAAAGTACGTATGAAAATAAATCCCGCTCTGCTCAATTAAAGACCGAAAAAGGCATAAAATTATTAATTAGCTGCCAACAAAAGAAACATTCACTCACATAAAAGTTATATGAAATTACGCACATAAATCGAGAGCACAGCGGAACTCGGACAGGAATAATAAACAGTATGGTAGCAATAAAAATACGAACAAATCTCTAATAAGAAAGATCCATCCTGTTAAACATTTATTCGTTATAGGTTAAGGTTAAGGTAAAGAAGAGCGAATATTTTTAATTTTTTTCGTTTTTGATATGAAGTCGATACTCGTGTGGTTCATTTTTGCGTGTACTTTAATCCTGGAAAAGAATTTTATATTCTGTAAAGCCAATTTGATAATTTATAATATTATCTCTTAGAATTCCACCTACATTATCGACTTCGATCAAGTTCGAGCGTCAGTCCAGGATCCCCTTAAGGGGATGCTGGATACCGACGGAACAGTTAATTTCGCATTAACAAGAAATCATCGAATTGGCTTTACAGATTAAAAAATCCCTTTACAGGTGTAAAGTACGTACAAAAACTAATGCTGCTCTGCTCAATTAAAGACCGAAAAAGGCATAAAATTATTAATTAGCTGTCAACTCATAGAAACATTCACTCATATAAAAGTTATATGAGATTAAGCACATAAATCGAGAGCACAGCAGAACTCGGACAGGAATAATAAACAGTATGGTAGCAATAAAAGTACGAACAAATCTCTAATAAGAGAGATTTTTCGACCAACTCATTTTATTCATTATAGGTTAAATTTAAAGAAGAGTCAATATTTTAAATTTTTCTTTGTTTTTGATGTGAAGTCGATACTCGTATGGTTCATTTTTGCGTGTACTTCAATCTTGCAAAAGGATTTTGTATTCTGTAAAGCTAATTTGATAATTTATAATATTATATCTTAGAATTCCACCTACATTATCGACCTCGATTAAGTTCGAGTGTCAGTCCAGCACCCTTAAGGGGATGCTGGACTGACGGCCAAACTTGATCGGGGTTGATAATCTAGAATATGGTATAAAAATTTCCTGTATTATCGATCCTAGCTCAAGCATGTATACATTGCGCGCTTGTGCGTGCAATGTTGCCGCCTCGATTGTTTACGATACGAGCAGGACAGATATATGATCTTTCGTCCTTTTCCTCTCATTGTTACCAAGAATCTCGATGTTGCCACGATTCTCGATGTTCTGAGACAGCTAGAGCGTCCGAATTTCCTTTTACCAGGCACTGCAGGGCCGTCCTACAAATTGTGGGCCCCTCATTCTGATAATATTTTAATAAATATTAGTCGCGTATGATTTTAAGACATATAATAATATAACGACTTTATTATATCTTATGAAAGAAATATATTCAATAATTTGTACTATATGACTTGTATAATAGTAATTTTGTCTTAAAATGTGACTAAAATTATAGTATTACATAAAATCGTATTATTCTATGATTTTCAATATTGGGAACTGTGAATGCCCCTCCAACATTCACTCCCGTGAGAACGCAACAAATAAATTTTTCTCGTCTCTCCGAATCAAATTTACAAATATTTGTAATAATCAGTATTATCAAGAACAAGATGTTTCTGGTTTTTATTAAAATCAGTACCGTCAAATAGACGTTTCTAATTTAATTATATCGTTCAAAATTGAGAATCTTTGAAATAATATTACGTTATTTCAAGATAATATAATTTTGAATATTGGGAACAGTGAATGGGCCCCTCCAACGTTCATTCCCGTGAGAACGCAACAAATAAATTTTTCTCCTCTCTCCGAATTAAATTTACAAATATTTATAATAATCAGTACCATCCTAGAAACGAGATGCTTCTGATTTTTATTAACATCAGTACCGTCATATCACAGACGCCTCTGACTTTTATATATAATATATAATCATGCAGTTTTATATTTTAATTTTATATACTCAGTACCATCAAAATAGACGCTTCTGATTTTTATATGTAATATAATATATATATTTTATAAGTAATATACATATAATCATCAGTTTTATATATATGTATATCAATTTTACATACTCAGTACCGTCAAAATAGACGCTTCTGATTTTTATATGTAATATATAATCATACAGTTTTATATTTTAATAATTTTATATACTCAGTACCACCAAAATAGACGCTTCTGATTTTTATATGTAATGTATAATCATGCAGTTTTTACATACATATCAATTTTATACACTCAGTACCATCAAAATAGACGCTTCTGATTTTTATATGTAATATATAATCATAAATATGTCCATATATGTTCATATATATTTTTTTTCTTTTGTATAATCTTTCCAAATGCAGGAAGAATAAGAATTAAAAAACTAATTAAGAAATTATTTTCTCATTTCTTTTGTATAGAAAAGGAAGTTTGAAGAAATGGGAAAAAATTGTTTATATATAATTGCGTATAAATGTAATAATGGCAATTATATGTATAATTATATATAAATTACATTTATACAGGATTTATATATAAACAATCTTTTCTCATTTCTTTAAACTTCCTTTTCTATAAAAATTCTTTTTTATTCTCGCATATGCAGAAAGAATAAGAATTAAAAACTAATTAAGAAATTATTTTCTTATTTCTTTTTTATAGAAAAGGAAGTTTGAAAAAATGAGAAAAGATTGTTTATATATATAAATCCTGTATAAATGTAATTTATATATAATTATACATATAATTGCCATTATTACATTTATACGTATTACATTTTACGTATTTTATACGTAATTATATATAAACAATTTTTCACATTTTTTCAAACTTCCTTTTCTATAAAAAAGAAATGAGAAAATAATTTTTTAATTAGTTTTTTAATTCTTATTCTTCCTGCATATGCGAGGAAAGATTATACAAAAAAAAGAAAACATATATGAACATGTATGGACATATTTAACACATAATTACATCTATTTATATTTTATATGAAAAATTTTTTACCGCTCGGGAAGAAATTGTTCATATATAGATGAATCAAGAGGCACGGTAGTGTCTCGCGCGCCAAGTTACGCGTAGCGGAGCGCTGGGACACGGCCGTGCCTCTTTTACGCGAGACGTCTTATTGAGAAATCCTTCGATTATCGGATCTCATTAACGACTGAATCGATCGACTTCTAAGTAGACTTAATCGAAAGCTTGGGGTCGAATCATAAATGAAAGTGTTTTTATTTCTATTCTACGTGAACTACGAGCGGAGATATCGCGATCTAAAGTTTAAAAAAGTCTAAAATGGGTAATTTTCATTTAAGAAACGTCGTCATCATCGCCGCCCTGGCTAGTGATGGAAAAATGTCCAGGTTCGGTTTTTTAACGTAAGAGCGCCACTGTTACGCGTCGTTTGCACTGATTGTGCTGCACTGTTGAACTAGTGCAACTCAGCAGTTATAACGAGAAAGAAGAGAGATCGTTCCATAACCTCAGTGTGTCATCAAGACATTAACGGTCTCGTGAGAGCCGCCGAGCGCGTCGGACGTAGTATAACGCTTGTCTCGTTTAAGGTCCTTGATTCTTTTGCTTTTATTAGTTCGCGTGGATTTATGACCTAGAGTTGTTCTTAACCCACAGATTGATTTTCGGGGGTATATCGGTAATTGTTAATCCTTAAAGCTCCCCTCTCGGAGGAGGAGCAGTGCATTATTTGCTAACCTATACCTTCCGAGATGACGGACCGTGACGAATCGCATTCATCGCTGAGTAACCCGCAGGTCTCGAATAACGAGTCACGAGAAAAGGCACATAAGAGAATGAAAATTGATGGATCGGAGCAAGCTTTCGACTCGATAGCCAAGAATTATATGGAGGGAAAGCACTCGGTCGAATCTGAGTGGAGAGACGTCAAGGATCGCAGAAATGCCGGTGCTAAGAAACAAAGGGACGCAGCAATCAACAAAATGCGAAATATAACCACAAGTGATAGTGAGCTGGAAGATGCCATGGAAGTAGAGTTTAGTAATAATTTAGAAAATAAGAATGACGCCCAGACCAGCGAACTTTTGATAAAACAAGCGGCTCTGGCTAGTAATAATAATAAGACAAACGATCGCGATATAATAACGCAGGAAACAATTAATAAGAACGGCGTGGCTCCGGACTCATGTTCACGTGACACAGGCATGATTGACGTGCCTATTGACGATCAACAAGATAAGGAAATATTCTTGGTATGTGGTAAAGACCTGGAAAAGAAAAGTACTCAACAGCAAGCTCGTCCCGTAGTGACGAGATACGACGATAGCTTCAAAGGTAAAGCGAAAATCACTGTAAAACTTCCCCCGGACCAAACTGCATCCAGAAAGGGGAGAAATTGTATAAAAATTTGGATGGCCTTGAAGGACTGTGGCGTTAGCCCGGAGACGGTGGTCATGTTGAACCATTTCTCCGCGGAAGTAGAGTTTGGGGATTTCGCAGCGGCCAACGTCGCATTGGAAAAGATAGAGAAACTCCCAGAGCCGAAAAAAATAAAAGCATTCATGGAGCAGCGAGCTATGATCAGCAGGGGTGTGATATCGGACTGGCCTTCGTCGATTGTTGATCTGTGGTCGGTAATTCAGGACAGAACCGGTATTATTGGTTTCGAGCGAATGTACAGACGTCGGTGGAACAGTGAAGAGAAGAGATCGGTACAGGCGGAAACAGAGAACATTATAGTTACATTCAAGGGAGTGGGAATTAGGAACTTAAAGATTTTCTCTAATAATGTTGGTCTTAAGGTGAGGCCTTTTGTCCCTCTGACAAGGCAATGCTTCAATTGTTATAGATTTGGACACACGAAAATCTCATGTAAGAGTGACACACAATGCATTGGATGTGGTGAAAAGGCGCACGGCACGTGCGACAGACCGATTAAGTGTCGGAATTGCGGGGGTCCGCACAAATCAACTTTCAAGCAGTGTCCCGTATTCATCAAACACAAAAATATTAATACTGTGATGGCATACAATAATGTTTCTTTTTATATTGCCAGGCGAATGATCGAGGGCGGTGACGGGGTGATGGTGCCTCGGAGTATGCTGACGAGGCCGGAAATTTGGCCGAGCTTATCTGGCGGTGGGAGCGTGTCGTTCTCGGGGGCTGTGGGACGTGCCGTTCGCTCTGGGGGGGAACGTCCGTCGGACATCTCCCCGACGCCCCGGGGAGAAGAGAATGTTTATCGCCACAGGCCTACTATTGTTGACGGGCGCAAGGATGCCCGCGGATCTTCGTTGACATCATCCCAGAATTACTACAGTCAATTTAACTTGCGGGCCGAGGATGTCGGGAAAGAGAGGCGCGGGGTCGCTCTTGCGGCTGCTCGGTGTGAGGCGGCGCACTCGCGAGGGGCGCCTCCGGAGACGATGGCTGAGGGGAGGCCGGAGGATGGGGTGCGCCGAGAGTGGCGTTCAGTTGAAGAGGCAATTTCGAACATTTTACAGCTATTACGTAGAGTTCCGGGGGCACGAGAGGCCCTTCTGGATTCTATTGCGAATTTTCATACCACAAGGAGGGTTATACAAAGAGAGAATTATTATGAGTCAGGAGAACATGATAGGAATATACCGGGTCAGGTGATGTCGAACTGTGGACACGAGGAGAGGGGCATGCCGCAGTTATTATAGTAAAATTCAATATTCTCCTATGGAACTGCCGTGGATTTAAGAGTAGCAAAAGCGAGTTGTCCAAACATGTCATGGATTACGACATTATCATATTAACGGAAACCAAATGCCGATTCAATAACCAAATATATTTTGCAGGCTTTAGAACTACGCACAGCGAGAACCTGCTCGCGAGTGGAGGAGTCTCGATCTCTGTCCGATCTCACATCGATTTTGAGATTATTGGGGCTGCCGCTGCTCCTCCGGCAGGATATGACGTGGCAAGCATCAAAACGAAGAACCTAGAAAAGAATCTATCCATACATGCCGTGTACAGACACCCCCGGGAGCCGGTAACGGCCCGAGACATGGATTGCATATTTGATCTTATTGAGGACGGGGAGGACGCGATTGTCATGGGTGATTTTAATGCACACAACACACTATGGAACTGCGAATCCTCCAATCATTATGGTGAGATATTGCTGGATGCTATGCTGAACAAGGGCTTCTTTTGTATTAACACGGATACAAAATCGAGAGTGGGACACCGCGGCCAGCGGGATTCGAACCTGGATCTTCTCTTCGGCACTGAGGGTGTGGTCAACAGGGTGGAGTATTCACAGCTGGACGACACATGGGGAAGCGACCACTATCCACTATCTTTCTGCTTCGATGACGACGTGTTTCCATACAGGAAACCCACGAATAGAATTACCACGAGAAAAACTAACTGGAAGGTTTTCCGCGAGACGGTGAACCGAGAAATTGAGATGAAGCTATTCCCATATATAGATTCATTTGGAGAGGATGTTGACTCTTACTATAGAGAATTTATTGATATTGTGAGGAGTGCGGTGGATCGGGCGTCGGGCAGGAGGCGTGGCGGAGAGATGAGCAATCGCCCACATGGCACGGTGAATCGGAGAGTTGCGCACAGATGGTGGGATGCCGAGTGCGACCAGGTCATACAGGACAGAAGAAGAGCATTCTCAGCTTTTAAGCGGGACAAAACGACACACTCTTGGATAGAGTATAAACGATTTAGAGCACTCGCTAGGAAAACTATTAACTTTAAAAAAAAAGCTAATTTTGAAGAGTTTTGTGCAGGTATAAATCGCTTCACGAGCCTAAGCTATGTGTGGAACACAATTAGGGTTTTAAAGAATGCTAGAAAGAAGGTGCACTGGAACAAATGGCCCACTGGGAACAGAGAGGAGGAGATTAGAAGGACTGTAGATGGCCTCGCCCCTCCCTATGTCGGAACGGACCCGTCGTTGAAGATTATCGGCTGCTGCCGAGATTCGTCATTGGATGCTCCATTCCAGCGATCAGAGTTAGATAGAGCAATCGATATGATAAGGAGAGACTCAGCCCCTGGTTTGGATGGCATAGAGTACAGTTTGTTGAAGGAATTGCAGGAGCCTGGTCGTTCTTGCTTGCTGGGCCTGTTCAACGTCATATGGACTACGGACGCTATGCCAAGTGACTGGCTGAATTATCAAGTCATCTTCATTGATAAACCGGGAAAGGAAAAGGTTCGGCCGATATCCCTCTCTTCATGCGTCGGAAAGCTGCTGGAACGCATGATCAACGAGCGTTTGATATGGTGGGCGGAAAAGGAGGAGAAATTCAGCAATACACAGAATGGTTTCCGAAGAGGCAGGTCTTGTTTGAATAACCTTGTTAAAATCACGGCGGATATACGGACCTCTATAGGCAATGGTGAGTACACGCTTGCAGCGTTTCTCGACGTGTCATCAGCATATGACAACGTGGACTTCCGCATAATGATGGACAAAATGATGGCGTTAAATTGCCCCACGGGTATTGTCAGATTTGTTAAGAAATGGCTTTACCGGAGATCGGTCCGATTCATTGTTAATTCCCAGGATTGCATTGAACGGCTTGTCTATAAGGGGCTCCCGCAAGGCGCTGTGCTGAGTCCGGTGTTGTACTCACTATATACTGAGGGTCTGTGTCTGAAGTTGCCGGAGAGGGTGGAGGCAGTAGAGTTTGCGGATGATATCGGCCTGTACGTCTGTGGCCCTAATAGGCGGAACAATCGGGACCTGCTGCAGCAAGCGGTGGACACAGTCGCGGACAGACTCCGGGCCATTGGCTTGGACATCGAACCTCGTAAAACGGTTCTAGTAGAATTTAACAAACACGGCTACAATGACAGGACGGTTAACATTCGAGTCCGGGATTGCGAGGTGACCAACAGCGGGGAAGCAAAATTCCTCGGTATTTGGCTGGATAACGGACTTAAATTTGCTCGACAGGTCCAGGCAGTGAGGGGAAAGGTCGACAGAGCTAATTCGGTGTTGAGGTACCTATGCAGAGTCTCAAAAGGGTTAGAGGTGAACACAGCCCTCATGCTGTACAAGAGTTTGGTGAGGTCGGTTACAGACTACGGCAACTTCGTATATTTTCCCAGGGAGACATCCACACAGGTCAGGCTGGAAAGGGCACAATATGGGGGTATCCGCACCGCGCTCGGATACAGAAACAGTACTCCTAATAACGTCATCATTGCGGAAGCGAAGGTCAGATTGTTGAAGGACAGAGCGGAGATGCTTGCCAGAAATTTCCTGTACAAGATAGCCACCTATGACGACACGGGTCTTTGTGATAGAATACAACGCATGTACAGGTGTGAATCTTACATTAGGTTTCGCCAACCCAGGTACGGGATATCTTTGCTGTCTCGGGTCTGGAGGGAGTTCACCCAAATTAAGCCATGTATCGGGCGGACAGTTAAGCGGGAAATATTCCAAGGCCCTTACGAGGCTCACACTTTCATACCTACGATAGATACCGAAATCGGACTGATTAAGAAAGCGAACAAGAGATATACTGACGACCAGCTAATTGGAGATGTCCTGGGCAGATACGATCTGAATCCCTCTGCAGAGGTTGTTTACACGGATGGATCCTATGATCCTGAGGGAGGTGCGACGGGGGCCAGCCTGGTATTGGAAAATCAAGATATAGCTTACAAAATCAGCTTACATAGATATTTCTCCTCTTTCACGGCGGAGGTCTTCGCAATTAGGGCAGCTTTAGAGCTTATGATGTTGCAACGGGAAACAAGAGATGGCCACATCGTTATATTGTCGGACTGCAAAGCAGCTCTCTTGGCTATAGGGAACAACCAACTTAGTGCTCACAAAAATAGGTATGTGACGGAGGCTAGACGGCTGATCTTTGGCCTCGAGATGGAGCATGGTAGGAGGGTGGTGCTGGTGTGGATCCCGGCGCATGTTGGTATTGCTGGCAACGAATTGGCGGACGGGCTTGCTAAGGAGGCGACACGAGAGGAGCCAAACCTTGAATTCGAAGTGCCTGTGGGAGACCTGATGGCGGTAGCTAGGGAGGAGACTTGGAGGGCCACCCAAGCCTCCATTCTACGAGAGTCAGCCCATAAGGGCTCGTTTTACTTTGAGAAATTCTTCGATGGAGCGACACGTAAGCCCTGGTTCAACGGAATCAACGCGGAAAGATATTTTGTCACCCTGATCAATAGGGTAAGATCGAATCACTACAACCTGGGAGCATCCCTGTGGCGAAAGAATTATATTGACTCGGAGAGATGTGAGTGTGGGAACGAGCGAGAGGATCTTAACCACGTTCTGCTGCAGTGTTGTAAATACGATGATATGAGAATTGCGCTGGATGAGGATCTTAGAGCTGCGGGTTACCTGGCGGAGATCGATTTGATAAAACTTATTAATGATAAGAAGTGGCAGCTAGTGTATTTAATTTTTAAGTTTCTAAAGAAAATAGGCAAGGTGTTATAGGAATATACATGCTATAAATCTTTTATCCCTACAGGATAGGTTATACTTCGTTTGTGTCAAATTTGCCATATTAGAGCAGGAGACACCTAACTACTTCCTCACCCGAGGAAAATTAAAAAACCCCCCCCTCAAGACATTAACTGTGTAGGTTAACTGTGTAGGTATGCGTATCGTATACGTATTATTATATTATTACGTATTTGCACGTGGCCGTGTCCGACCGTGACGTACCATCACGTGATCTTTTGATGTTGAAAATGATCGTGGAGCATCAATGTGAATATATTTAATATTTATTAAATTTATTAATTAAAAATATTAATATTTATTGTTGTATTTATTACTATTTTTATATACATTTTTAAATTTAATTTGTTATCTACGTATCATATCAATTATTATAAAATAAATTATTAATATATTCGAATTAATGAAACTTTAATAGGACATGCTAATTAATCGACAGGTACATGTCTAACATATTAAGAAGTCTAATTACAAATCAGAAATTATAATCATTGAATTCTATGTATTAAAAATTTATTTTATATGAGTTATATGATGCGTTGATGACATATTTAGTTTAAGTGCGTATGTATACATTCGTAAATTTAATTAATTTCATTAAATTCAATGTATCAAAGATTTTATATGAGAGTTATTATGATTGATGACAGATTTAGTTCGAGCGTTTATGTAAATTTAGTTGATAATAATTTATATTCTTGAACTTAATCTGTTATCAATGTCTCATACAAATCTTTTATAAAATAAATCATTAATACATTTAATAAAACTTTATAATGTGACATGTTATTGTTATGTCTCGTTATAAGATACATGTCTAACAGTTTATATCTGATCATTAATACATGTTCGTATTCGCAGGTTCATTTAATATGAGATCATTGCCTCATTTGCAACAGGAGTTGCGACTGTCATTTTTATAATTTTAAGTATTATATAAGTGGTACACTGAAGAGAAGCATATTCATCGAATCAACGGAGGAAAAGATAAGTTTGTAATTTTTACTCTTTGGTCAGTAGTCATAGTTTCATCTTATATATATATATATATATATATATATATATATATATAAGGATTGTTTTGAGTTTTGAAGATGAACTTAAAACGATTTTAGAGATAAGATCAGACTATGAATACTGCACATTGATATTTTAAAATATTGGCTGCTGTGCGCTTATAAAAAACGATTATTAATAATTACTACAAAATGTCAAGGGGCACGGTAGTGTCTCGCGCGTTAATAATTATTACAAAATGTTTAAAATATTAAATTTAATTGCTGTGCATCGATATAAGACTGTTGTGCGATTAAGTATTAATTAAAAAATCAGATTATATAAAAATCTTTAACAAATTTAAGTGCTCATCGAAACGAATCATTAATACATTTAATAAAACTTTATAATGTGACATGTTATTGACAGATACATGTCTAACAGTTTATATATCTGATTATTAATACATGTTCGTATTTGCAGGTTCATTTAATATGAGATCATTGCCTCATTTGCAATAGGAATTGCGACTGTCATTTTTATAATTTTAAGTATTATATAAGTGGTACACTGAAGAGAAGCATATTCATCGAATCAACGAAGGAAAAGATAAGTTTGTAATTTTTACTCTTTGGTCAGTAGTCATAGTTTCATCTTATATATATATATATATATATATAAGGATTGTTTTGAGTTTTGAAGATGAACTTAAAACGATTTTAGAGATAAGATCAGACTATGAATACTGCACATTGATATTTTAAAATATTGGCTGCTGTGCGCCTATATAAGGCTGCTGTGCGCCTATAAAAAACGATTATTAATTACTACAAAATATCAAGGGGCACGATAGTGTCTTGCGCGTTAATAATTACTACAAAATGTTTAAAATATTAAATTTAATTGCTGTGCGTCGATATAAGGCTATTGTGCAATTAAGTATTAATTAAAAAATCAGATTATATAAAAATCTTTAATAAATTTAAGTGCTCATCGAAACGAAATGAGTGTGTTTGAGATTGAAAGAGATTTTTATATGACATGATAATAACAGATTTAGTTTAAGCGTGTATGTAAATTAGTTTCTAATTTATAAAGTTTTATTAAGCTCAATGTATTAGAGATTTATTTTATTATGGAACTGTATAAATTGGAAACTAAATTTACATATATACTTAAACTTAATTTCTTATCAACATGTTATACAGATCTTTTGTATTTGAATATTTGAATACTGACATTTTATAATATGACATGCTAATCTCGACATTAATCTCGACAGATACATGTTTAACAGTTTGTATCTGATCATTAATACATGTTCATATTCACAGGTTCAATAATTGTGAGATTAGTTTGGAATGCTTCTGTTGCGATTGTCAATTTTGTATTTAAAGCCCAAGTGGTATACTGAAGAGAAGCATATTCATCAACGGAGGAAAAGATAAGTTTGTAATTTATTAAATTAAAGTAGAACACCTATTTTTTCATTACTCTTTGGTCAGTAGAAACCGAGCAAAAGTAATTTTAATTATCGATTTTACATTTAAATATTATAGTAAATGGAATAAATATAAAAGTAAATTTTTATAAGCAATACGTATATCTTAATATATATAGTTTTATAAATATTTGAATACTAATGTTAAAAAGGAATTTTGTTTTTAGGTAGCTGTATATGACAATATGATATGGATAATATCGATAGACTTTGATAAAATCTAAATCTGGCTTGGTGTTTCCAAAGGATTGTAATGATTGGCAGTTACTTTATTTAGATGTATAAATATTTAATTGTCTAATTTCTGTTTTTGCAATAATTTGTATAACTATAGAAGAATGGAGATATTGCAATTGACAAGGCTAATTTCGTTTTACATTAGTGACGCGGCTGGTCGAAGAACTGGGCCCCAGAAAAAAGAAAGATCACTCAAGGGCAGATCGATTAATGGCATTGAACGTGGATGTTAAATTTGAGACGCCTGAAGAGAATTTTTTAAAACACAAAACGCCGCCTTACGAATTACCCAAGTTCATCCGAAAAGTCTGTCGCAGACTGATGATCTGTGCAAACTTGCAAACGCGGAATTAACACTAAAACAATAAGAGGTAAATAATAAGGAATTTTTAACGTTAACTTTTGCATGTAAAATTATTTTTTAGAGGTCTTATTCTTCTATTTTAATAGACGATTCTTATGGTCGGTAGTCTGGGCTCTGGAAAATCGCATTTTGCAAAGAATTATCTGAAAGAATACGAATACGTCAATAGAGACACTTTACGCAGCTAGCAGAAGTGCATTGCCGCAGTTAAGCAATATTTAAATCAAGGAAAAAGTATAGTTGTGGACAATACTAATCCAGCTTCGAGAAAGAGATACATAGATAGCCAAGAAACACAATGTTCTGATTAGATGTTTCGTCATGACGACAAGTATAGAGCATGCGAAACATAATAATAAGGTAATTGGAAATTAATTATTAACATTAACTGTAGTCGTTTGTAGAGCCTGTATGAAATAATATTTGAAAATTTCTAATAGAATTTTATTATTATATTACAGTTTCGTTAGTTGACTGACCCAAGCCACATTCTAGTTAACGAGATTATAAACTCTTATATGTAAGTGGATTTTTTAGATTTTAACTATTATTTTAGGCTTTCTTTCATCAAAACTTACAGTGTTATCTGTTTATTTATTATCAATTATATTAAAACTTACAGTGTTATCTGTTTATTTATTATCAATTATATTAAAACTTACAGTGTTATCTGTTTATTTATTATCAATTATATTAAAACTTACAGTGTTATCTGTTTATTTATTACTCAATTAAATTAGAACTTAAATAAAGATTTGTGAAAAGTTACGAATAGATAAGTCAGCTTGAACTTGATAAAAAAAGTTTCTTATATCAATTGATTATTGTCAGTCTACATACAATAATATCAACTTTGTTCTCATGTTCTGTATGCAGGAAAAATTGCGTGCCGTCGACTTTGGAGGAAGGCTTTAAAGAAATAGTGGAAATAAATTTTATTCCGAAATTCTATAACGAGCAGGATCGAAGACTCTACGAAATGTATTTACTCGAGAATTAAATTACTTGAGTCCTAGATACTCAAACAAATAAATCCTGCATGATCATTGTGCATAATGTAAATTAAAATCTTCTGCCGCACATCGAAATATTTTTAATATATAATGCCATCAATAAAACTTTATTAGATTATTAGATTATTCATCGCACAATCAGCCACTTAATATATTATTTATTTGATCTATACTTATATCATTGTAAAATGAAATAAATCATTATTGAAACAGAAATTGTTATATGATTTGGTATCTTTTATTTCCTTAGTCTTGTAGATATAGAATGCGTTCGATTAGATAAAACAAAACATACTAAATTTAGAGAAACACATTTTTAAAAAGTTTATTTAAATATTCTATAACTTGTCCTCCGTTTACTTTTATTAAATTTTTACTTAACCATTTCAATTGTTAGTATAGCTGGTTTTTTAATCTTTACATCACATTGTATTAATAAACCTAAAAAAATTACCTTTTCAAAAAAAGGTAAAAAAATGCGCCAAGTATACGCGTTCACACAACGCTTGAAAAATTACGCCTCAAAAAAGAACTCTTCTACAAAACTAGATAATTACTACAAAATGTGTGAAATCCTAACAAAATTACCTTTTCAAAAAAAGGTAAAAAAATGCGCCAAGTATACGCGCTCAAACAACGCCTAAAAAATTACGCCTCAAAAAAGAAATTTCTACAAAACTGCGCCTAAAAAAAAACCTCTTCCAAACCTAAAAAAGAACTCTATTAATTATCTACAAAACTATACCTAAAAAAAACTTTTGTTCAAAACCTAAAAAAAAAATTCTTGTATTAATTACTTTCCTACAAAAAAGGACATTTATTTTTCCTACAAAAAATGTGATATCAAGAAAGTGCGCCAACTATAAAAATGGATAGTTTTATGAACTAAAACACTTATTTTTTTCACTAGTAGTATTTTAGTAGTAGTATTTTATGTAGTAGTATTTTAATATCGATAGGCGGTATTCATAGTCTGATCTTATATATAAAATTGTCTTGAGTTTATCTTCAAATACTAATTATTTCATTGATTACAAAGCATTTGAAAATGAATTCAAAACGATCTTAATGATAAGATCCGACTATAAATACCGCCTATTGATATTAAAATATGGGCTGCTGTGCGCCGATATAAAGCTGCTGTGCGCTTACAAAAAACGGTTGTTGTGTAACCATATAAGTAAGAAATAAAGGAGATAATATAAAGCAAACAAGTATTTTTATATAAATAATTATTTTAATACAAATAAAGATTTTAATATATTTTTACATATAAATATTTAAATACTACATACATATAAATAAATATTTTATCGCACGCACGCACGCAGTGAGAGAGAGAGAGAGAGAGAGTTAGGCAATTAAGATATTTATTCGGTATGAAAAATAATAATTTTAACACATAATTATTTGAATACAAATAAATTTTTTTTCAAAATACTTGGCGCCGCCAAACCGAATAAATATCTTAGTGCTTTAATATGTTAACAATCATTTCTTATAAACTAATTACATACTAACTTAGCAACTATGATAACAATAATTTACATATATACGCAGGAGGAAGAGAAAACGGAAACACACACACGCACATCTGCGCACGCAAAACACATTAACAGAGAAAAGATTAGACAATTTATTCGGTTTGGCGGCGCCAAGTATTTTGAAAAAAAATTTATTTGTATTCAAATAATTATGTGTTAAAATTATTATTTTTCATACCGAATAAATATCTTAATTGCCTAACTCTTTCTCTCTCTCTCTCTCTCTCTCTCTCTCTTTCTCTGTCTCACTGCGTGCGTGCGTGCGATAAAATATTTATTTATATGTATGTAGTATTTAAATATTTATATGTAAAAATATATTAAAATCTTTATTTGTATTAAAATAATTTGTATTAAAATAATTATTTGTATAAAAATACTTGTTTGCTTTATATTATCTCCTTTATTTCTTACTTATATGGTTGCACAACAACCGTTTTTTGTAAGCGCACAGCAGCTTTATATCGGCGCACAGCAGCTTTATATCGGCGCACAGCAGCCCATATTTTAATATCAATAGGCGGTATTTATAGTCGGATCTTATCTTTAAGATCGTTTTGAATTCATCTTCAAATGCTTTGTAATCAATGAAATAATTAGTATTTGAAGATAAACTCAAGACAATTTTATATATAAGATTCGACTATGAATACCGCCTATCGATATTAAAATACTACTACATAAAATACTACTACTAAAATACTACTAGTGAAAAAAATAAGTGTTTTAGTTTATAAAACTATCCATTTTTATAGTTGGCGCACTTTCTTGATATCATATTTTTTGTAGAAAAAATAAATGTCCTTTTTTGTAGGAAAGTAATTAATACAAGAGTTCTTTTTTTAGGTTTTGAACAAAAGTTTTTTTTAGGTATAGTTTTGTAGATAATTAATACAGGAGTTCTTTTTTAGGTTTGGAAGAGGTTTTTTTTTAGGCGCAGTTTTGTAGATTTCTTTTTTGAGGCGTAATTTTTTAGGCGTTGTGTGAGCGCGTATACTTGGCGCATTTTTTTACCTTTTTTTGAAAAAGTAATTTTGTTAGTATAAATATATATAAATGTATATAATTATATACGAAATATGTCCATATATGTTTATATTGTTCCTTCCTGTGTAAAAATTTTCTTTAATATAATAAAAATAATAATAATAATAATAATAATAAGAAGACATAAAAAATAATTAAAGTAATTTTTGTACTGTTAGTAACGTAACTGAGACGTAGCGACGTAATTCAAATTAGAGAATACTATTTATTACATTTGTCTTGTTAGTATTCTTTAATTTGAATTACGTCGCTACGTCTCAGTTACGTTACTTATATGCTTTGGTCGATGCAACAGATCGATGTAACAGCAGCGCTATCTCTCAAAAAATTCCGGAACTATTGTCGCGCGTAAGCTGGTCTGTTTCCTGGTCTATTTATCATTCCACATGTACACTGCGTAGGTGTACATGAATAAAGTGAGACTGTCAACAAATCTCTCTTATTAGAGATTCGTTCGTATCTTTTTCGCTACCATAATGTTCATTATTTTTGTCCGTGTCCGGCTGTGACTCGGTTTATGTGCCTAACCTCATATAATCTTTACATGAGTGAATGTTTCTGTGCGTTGACAGCTTAAGAGTGCAAAAGGTACTGTTCATAATAGATAATTAATATAATTATCTAATTTTACGACTTTTTCGGTCTTTAATTGGTCAGAGCAGGATTTGTTTTCGTTCGTGCTTTACACCTGTAAAAAGATTTTTTAACCTGTAAGGCCAATTCGATGATTTCTCGTTCGTCACGAAATGAGTCTGTAATGTCGGTATCCAGCATCCCCTTAAAAAGTGCTTTAACTTTTGAGTCGCCAAAAATTTTTTTCATTGTTCTTATGTAAAAGGAACTTATTTTCAAAATTTCGCCCAAATCGGAGCATGGACGTTTTCGGAAATTTTGCCATCCCCTCAACACGGGGCCTGCGGGAGGATTTCCGGGCCCTGCTGCTCAACACGCAGACGGTCCGGGATGACGCTCGGCTTGCGGTCGGGAATGTGTGTGCGTATGCGTGCGTGCGTGCGTGCGTGCGTGCGTGCGTGCGTGCGTGCGTGCGTGCGTGCGTGCGTGCGTGCGTGCGTGCGTGCGTGCGTGCGTGCGTGCGTGCGTGCGTGCGTGCGTGCGTGCGTGCGTGCGTGCGTGCGTGCGTGCGTGCGTGCGTGCGTGCGTGCGTGCGTGCGTGCGTGCGTGCGTGCGTGCGTGCGTGCGTGCGTGCGTGCGTGCGTGCGTGCGTGCGTGCGTGCGTGCGTGCGTGCGTGCGTGCGTGCGTGCGTGCGTGCGTGCGTGCGTGCGTGCGTGCGTGCGTGCGTGCGTGCGTGCGTGCGTGCGTGCGTGCGTGCGTGCGTGCGTGCGTGCGTGCGTGCGTGCGTGCGTGCGTGCGTGCGTGCGTGCGTGCGTGCGTGCGTGCGTGCGTGCGTGCGTGCGTGCGTGCGTGCGTGCGTGCGTGCGTGCGTGCGTGCGTGCGTGCGTGCGTGCGTGCGTGCGTGCGTGCGTGCGTGCGTGCGTGCGTGCGTGCGTGCGTGCGTGCGTGCGTGCGTGCGTGTCGGGATGATATGTCGTGTGGGGAAGCGCGTCATAGAGTTAGCTGCTTCGCTTAGCTCGCGTCGGCCGCTGGAAATTTCGGGCTCAACTCGCCTCGGTGGACAAATCAGCATGCTGATGGGGGAAGTTCTGCTTTACGACGGTTTCTGGCGTCATATTTAAAGCGGGAAGTTGTGGATGCGGGGTTAGAGAGACTGCGGGGAATTTCTTTGTATCAACAATTACAAAGGGTACCTCTGTGTACGTTCATTCCTGTAGGCGATATGATAGTTGTGTTGATTCTCGTGTGATCTCGCAATCGATGTAACTTCTATTATGTATCGAGACAGGAAGGTGGAGTCTATGACCTAAAGTTGATTCGGGATGATAGTTTTAGGCTGATCAGCCTAATGAATCGTCAATTAAATTCTAATATAGTCCAAGTATAAAATACAAATTAAAAAGGAAAAGGAGTAAAAGGATTGTCAGTATATTAAAATGGCGGGTGGGGGGGGGAAGTATATCTCGTCAAGTATTGATAGAGAAAATTGTATATAATTAAATAAATTAGTGAATAAATAAGTTAAATTTCCAATCGTACTTGAAAGTTACCATCCTTGTTGGACCGAATGTGAGGGAATGAAAGTATAACGATGGAATCTAATTTTTAGCAGAATTATCAAGAATTATCGAGATTATTGCGAATGAGTACGTGCATACATTTTCACATATTCAAACAATCGGAGAGCTTCTTCTATCAAGAATAAACATAAGCATATATTAAATTATTGTTGCTTCATAGTAGTATATGATGTAGTTAAGAACACATGCAAGATATCGCCGCCATTACTACTGCCGCCGCCGCCACCTCCATCGCCACCGCCGCTGCCACCACCGCTGCCGCCACCGTCGCTGCTGTCGCGCCACCGCCGCCGCTGCTGCCGCCGTCGCCACCCGATGTGTCGTCGTCTCATTACCGGGCGTCTTATTTGACATGTCGCGTTCACCACCGCAATAGCCGTTGAACCGCATTACTACGTGCCGCACACATTTCGTTGTTCGTCGCGCTCTTGTGATCAATAGGCGTGTCAAGAATTGTGACAACCGCGTGAGAGTGCGAATATCGCGAACGGTACATCGAGATAGAGAAATATATATATATATATATATATATATATATATATATATATATATATATATATAGAGAGAGAGAGAGAGAGAGAGAGAGAGAGAGAGAGAGAGAGAGAGAGAAAGAGAAAGAAAGACAAAGGGAAGCTCCACAACGGGGGTGAGTTTCTTCGGTAAGAGAGAAGCCTATTTTAAGCGAGATCATGAAAGTAAGTTGAGATCGTTTTTGTAATGGATGCGTCGATTTCTGGAGGATGTACAAAGTATATGGATAAGTGATTCCATTAATTGATTAACTTATATAGTTGAATAAGTTTGATCGTCTTGAGTTTATTTTTAAATTCTGAAATTCTCGACGAACTTCGCATTCGTGATTTAAAACGCGAAATCAAGTATTTCCAGTATTTATTATTTAAATATGTTGCAGTCTTTTATGATTTTTATTTCTATTTTTCAGTCTTGGTTCATGGTCCTGAAATATCCAATACTTGCAAAAATTTGATTAATTTAGATATTTTAAACACGGTGAAATATGTCAACAAGAATTTCTCAGGAATACGCAAAATTGTTTTCTTAGTGAGAAATTTTTACTTTTTTTTTTGCGAAGTATCAAAGGGTGTGATAGTTTTGATCATATCATTTATTAATTCGAGTTATAGTATTAAGCGTGTCAGAGATTTTTATGAGAAAATATCGATATTAATTTCTAAAATAAGACCAAAATACGTAAATGCTGTTCAAAAGAATTTGTTCTTTTTATAAAGAAAACTATTTTTGAATAATATTTAATATTTGAGAGAGCGGTATTTTTTAAACGAGTGAGTTATGAAATTTATGTTAATAAGAACGATAAACAAACGATGTAAGTTTATATCGAACTGGATAGACGATGAAGATCCGATATCAATGATTCGTTATAAATTTCGCGATAAATTTAACGTATTTGATAATTCTCAGAGTCGATTTTCTATGTCAGTTTTCAATTACGAATCTTTTTTACTCTATTTTTGGTGTTTCTTTCAGAGTTCTAGATTTTTCTTTTATATTTCTTTTTTAGTTTTATAATTTTTCATCTGTGTTTTATAACTAATTATTTATGATTAATGTAAAATCATTTTAACATGCTTTTTTCTTTTCTTTCTTTTTGCTTTTTGCATAGTTTCTTTTTTTTTGCTTTTTTTCGTATACACTCACATATCTAAATTATAGTTTCTAATTTTAAAAGAGGAATCGCTAGTTTTGCATTCTATTGTTGCGTTGTCACCGATATAATTTAAATGTTATTATCCATTATTGAATTTAATACGTATGTACATGTAACAAAGCAAATTATAATACACGAATCATTTTCAAAAGGCAACTATGAATTTCTTTTCTATTTTTTTTATTATTAATTTTAATCATTGAGATACTTATATATTTATACATATTACGCATTCGATCAGAAATTTCCAGTAATCTTGTTAATAAACGTGAACGAATGTTGATGATTGCATTTACAAGTGCATTTACAAATCTTGTAGAAATTAATATAATAGATTTTATGCACGCAAAAATAAATTAAAGAAATGATAGAAAAAAATTTTTGAATCAACTTAGGCAGCTATCTTATTGATGATAGTTCAGAATTAATAACAATCAAAATATTCGTTATTATTGCTAGTATTATATTATAAATATCGCGTGACATTGAAATAACATTATTGTTCGTCTAACAAAGCGTATTAAGACAAATAATAATTATGATGTAATAAGTTTACAGATTACCTTCCTAACTAATAATATTATTTCATAACTAATATTATTATTTCATAACTAATAATATTATTTCATAGTGTTCAGTAATATTATTTCAACGCAATGAGTAATTTAATCTTAACAATTTCTTTTCTGTGCAAGAAATAATGACGACATGATTATGATTCTTTCAAATGCGGATGTCGCGAGACATTTAAATAGATCTGGAGATATTCGCAGATATTTACTGAATATTTCATTGGATATTCATCCATACAGGTTGCTCACTGTATTAAAGAAAACCGGCGTTTAACGTTGAAAGCGGCGCTATTGACCATCTCGCTATCCTTTTCCGAGCGTATGGGCGCGGTTCTGATCCTATAATACTCTGTTCTACTTTCTAGCATCTCCATGTTGTTTTATATGCACTTCACATTTGTTGATTGTTTTTATTTATTGAGAAAGTGGCAAGTGCAAATGAATATTAATAAATCTGATATTTGTCAATTTGCAATTAATAAAATGAAAGACGACTCGCGAAAATCGATACTTTCTTAATTGAATACTCGAAAATCGGTAGAATTTACAAGCAATACAGATTAATGAATAATTCGGATAATAATTAATAAAAACGTTTTATAATTAAATTAAAAAATGTAAAATATATGTATAACAATCGAATAAAATATTATTCATATTTGCTATTTTTGTTAAAGCAAAAAAGGTTTAAATAATTAACGGAAATAATATAGAGTCAACTAGTTTTGATTTGAAATGATTTGAATATATTATAAAAACAAGGAACATTTATTAACCATAGTATATCACCTGTATTATGTTGCACTACTAATTATCGGCTATATTTACTATCTATAAATTGATCGAAACTGCTTGTATATAAATAGATTAGTTCAAACACTATATATATATATATATATGAACGCTATAGTGCTCTTAAACTATCGGAGATATTACCTTTTTAGTTGTATAATAGAAAATGGACAGGGTGTCCCATAAAGAACGTAACAACGTTTAAGAGTAAATTCTTGAGATTATTTTAAGACAAAAATCTTAATGCCAAAATACTCAGATTATAATAGTTTTTGAATTAGAAGGATTTATGGTTAGCGAATGAGCCTAGCCTAGACTAAAAGCGTTCCATGTTTTATCAAGGTCCTACGAGTGAGAAGAAATTACATGCAGGGAATTTAGATTTCACTTACATGAATGTATGTGTTTATATAATGCCTTTCAATTCACAGACACTGTCGAGATATATTCATTTTTTGAGAATTACATAAAAGTAGGTGGATGTGCGATAGAATTTTGTAATAATTCTTCAAAAAAGATGTGTAATGAAATTCTCCACGAGAATTGCGAAACGTGTTAAAAATGTTAGTCATAAAAATTGGATGCTTACATACAATTCGTATATTTGTAAGATTAAATAATGTGTTTATTACAAACGCTCTTATTACAACCATAGAACTCTAACCAAACTGGTATGCGCACTGCCGTAGCCCCTCTACCGCTATCGCGGCCACGAAAAGATAGTTGAACACGGGGACCGTGTTGTCTCTTTTTAGTTGTACACTATCATAACTGAAAATATCGTCTTGCAATCTTTAGTAGTAGCGGACTAATCTATTAATTGTAAGTTACTGTCAATTATATATTGACAGTTACTGTCAATTATTTAATTATTACATTTATTTTTATTATTTAAAATTTTTTATATTTATAATTCATTTGTTGTTAGATACTTAAAATAATAATTAAGAAACTGCAATGAGAAAATTAAAAATAATTTTCAAGATTATGGATGAAACGCTTCTGTAATACAACTTTTATTTAAATTTAAATATAATTACAATTAACTATTTTTCAAATTAATTTCAAATTATATTAAGATTATATTATCATACTATTACTATTACTAATATTATTATTACTATTATTATTATTACTAATGAAGGTTTCAAATCTTCATGAATGACGTCTAATGGACGTCTATTAGAGGTTTTTGTTCTGTGTGGGTTACGTTCATTTATTATTATCAAAGATATTAGCACGGTGTATAGTATCGAAAAGATGAATGTACATACATGATTATCTATTATCAAGAAAACGTAAAATACACTTCTCCCAGCAATTACATGGTCGACAACGATGATAATAATGACGATATTTCTTAAATATAAATCTGTCAATCTGTCACTTCGCGCATCACAATATCTCCGTTTGTAGGACATGTAGACAAAGAATGAAAATACTTTTTTTCATATAAACCTAAGCAATCAATTTTGTCCGAAACATTTTGCAGAAGCTTTAGTTTAGCCAGAAAAAATTAAAAAAGAATAGTGCCCTCCATAAATTTGGAAACACTAGAAATGTATAATATAAAGAAAATACATAATAAAATCGATTTATTTTGGTTCGAAAATGTTTATGAATCTACAGTACCCTCCAGAAGTTTGGAAACACTTTATAAAAGTGTACAATTCTTTAACCCATTAAGGCCGATGGCCAGCACAATCGAGATAGCGACAAACAAACTATTGGATTCATGGCATAAGGGTAAAAATAAGGTTCATATTTTTCTTTTGTTTGTTTTGTTTGTTAATAAAAAATTGTTAAAAAAGTTTTTTTCATTTATTGTTTTTTGCAAAATCTAAAAATATCATTGGATTTTACAGTAAAAATCATGAAGATTTTGTCTGAAACATTTTTTTGCAGAAGTTTTAGTTTAGCCAGAAAAAAATTAAAGAAAAATAGTACCCTTCATAAGTTTGGAAGCATTCAACATTAAAATTTAATAAACAATTTCTATTTTAAGAGCTTATAGTTAATGTATATATGTATATGTACATTTTTTGTTTCTTTTAATTAAATAAACATTTTCGAACCAAAATAAATCGATTTTATTATGTATTTTCTTTATATTGTACATTTCTAGTGTTTCCAAATTTATGGAGGGCACTATTCTTTTTTAATTTTTTCTGGCTAAACTAAAACTTCTGCAAAATAATGTTTCGGACAAAATCTTCATGATTTTTACTGTAGAATCCAATGACATTTTTAGATTTTGCAAGAAACAATAAATGAAAAATATTTTTTAAACAATTTTTTATTAACAAACAAAAGAAAAATATGAACCTTATTTTTACCTTATGCCACGAATCCAATAGTTTGTTTGTCGCTATCTCGGTTGTGCTGGCCATCGGCCTTAATGGGTTAAAGAATTGTACACTTATAAAGTGTTTCCAAACTTCTGGAGGGTCTTGTACCTAGAAATTGATCGATTCAGCTGTTATTTAGATTCAAAAATTTTTAATCTATCTTAAATTATTGTCTCGCGTTGTCTGGATACTCGGTGTGCCTTCTGTGCAGTGTTTTGTGCACTACTGTCGAGTCTCTTGACTCGACGCGTACGGAGAGATTACCGGTCGAATTTTTCGTATCACGTGTGTGCGTGTACGTATGCGAGTGCGTGTGCGTGCATATGTGCGCGCACGTGCATTTGTATACATACGTGTACGCATTCTAGTAAAGCAATGGAATTTTATATTGCAGATGATCTTGTGGATCAGTTTTTCTCATTTTTTCTATGTTCGGGCCAGGCACTGACGATATGGTAAATACATTTGATAAAGTGTTATATTATTTGTTTAATGGTTTAAGAATTATAATTCGAATTGTGGATACGTGAATATTGATAAAATTGAAAAGTATATATGATTATTCTCAGGATACAGTATGGCCTTAGTACTTTGGCATCTCTCTGGGAATAGTTCTCTTTCATCAGTCTTCGTACTACTCTTGCTACTGTGTCCACATAACTCGACAGGTCAGTAAGAAGCATGTAGAATAATTATGAAAATAATACATTTCACGCATTTAATATTTGTAAAAATTTATATAATATCTACAATGGCTAATTGATGATAATATTAATTTTTTTTTGGTATAATTATAAGATTCTAGTATACATAATATCTTAATAATATTATAGAATATTTCAGTAATATTTTTATTAAATTCTTAGTGCTTAGAATTTTCTAGAAGTTAAAAGCTCTATCATGAAAATTTGTAAGATTATACGTATATTTAAAAATTAATTGCAAATATCAATTAATCTGGTAATTTAAATTTTGCATGTTTATTCTTTATAATGAAACATTTGTATCTTTGACAAAATAATCCATTATTTTTTTAAAGAAATAATATACATTCTGTCAAATAAATACCGGGAATGTTCAATAAAGCACAAAATATTGGTTTAATCATCCAAATTTATTTTATCGTCTTCAAAATAGGTCCCCTTTGATGCGATACACTTACCAGGTGTAGAAGTATGAAACCGGAATTTTTTTGTAAAAATTACACGTCTGTTATTTGAAAATTATAAAAAATATTTTATTCAAAATAGTCTCCATTGGAATTTATACATTTTTCCCACCTCTCCGGCAGGTTATGAATGCCACGCCAAAAAAACAATTCTTCCTTTGAAGCGAACCAGTTGTCGAGCCATTTTTCGTACATTTTCAAACGAATCGAAGTGTTGTTCGGCGAGTGCATGTCCCAATGATGCGAACAGATGGTAATCGGACGGAGCCAAGTCTGGAGAATAAGCCGCATGCGCTAGTATTTCCCAATTAAACGCCTCGATCGTATCCGTGACCCGTTTTGCTGTGTGTGAGGGGGCATTATGAAGCAAAATGACTTTATGTTGCCTTTTTGCATATTCCAGTCGTTTTTCACGTATTGCTCGATTCAAATCGATCATTTGTTGTTGGTAGCGATCAGTATTAACGTTTTCGCCAGGTTTTAGAAGCTCATAATATATTACATCCTTTTGATCCCACCAAACGCAGAGCATTGTCTTCTTTCCAAAATGATTTGGTCTTGCAGTGGATGTTGATGGTTCACCTGGATTCACCCATGATTTACGACGCTTAGGATTCTGAAAATATATCCATTTTTCATCACCTGTCACTATTCGATGGAGAAATGATTTTCTTTTATATCTGACGAGCAGCATTTGACAAGTGGTTTTTCGATTTTCTTACTGTCTTTCATTCAGTTCATGTGGGACCCATTTTCTCACTTTCTGAATCTTTCCCATAGCTTTCAGACGAAGAGATACTGCTTTCTGCGTCACATTTAATTGTTCCGCGAGTTCTTGTTGAGTCTAAGTATCGTCTTCATCCAATAAGGCTTGCAAGTCCTTGTCTTCAAACTTTTTCGGTGGTTTCGCTCCTCGTTTCTCACGTCAAAATCACCACTTTTAAATTTTTTAAACCACTCGAAGCACTGAGTTTTGCCAAGAGCATGTTCACCGTATGCTTCGACAAGCATTCTATGCGATTCTGCAGCAGTTTTCTTCAAATGATAGCAGAAAACCAATGCTGTCCGCAAATCATAGTTCGTAGGCACAAAACTCGACATGTTTGAGGTTATAGAAAAATATACCGGTGTATGAAGGTTATTGTGTGTTGACAAACTTCGTCAGCTGTTAGAGGGAGAAGATGGCGCTACAGAAGCGGTCTTACGGTCTTTAAACTGATAGCGAGCACCATCTATAGGGAAATTCCGGTTTCATACTTCTACACCTGGTATGCCAACGAATAATCCAGTCGTTGAAACACTTCTTATAGGCACTTTCCGGTCTTGGCCTTCAGCTCCTTCAGTGAATTTTGTTTTATGGCTTCAATGGACTCAAAATGTCTTTCACAAAGTGGTAATTTGAGTTTGGGGAACAGGACAAAGTCACACGGGGCCATATCTGGCGAATACGATGCTTGACCGATGACATTTGTCGAGTTTTTAGTCAAAAATTCGCATTCAAGGGTCGATGTGTGTATGCTCGTGTTTTCGATAAAGTTAACTCATCGTAGGCCTTCTCCAACATTTTCAACGATTCAGTACAAGAAATTTTGTTGGCAACACAAAATTTGAAGCAAAACTCTTTGTTTGATATTTTTATTCATTTTAAAAATCGCAGAACACACTTGAGGTCGACTAACAAAACCAACAGCTGTAAACAAACTGGTTGACAGATCACACCAAAACTTTACGTGATAATTAGGAGGTACATTGATATCAACTTTTAGCAAAAAATTTTTTTTTCTTACTTCATACGCGAGGTTTTCAAATAAACAATTCCCGGTATTTGGTTGACAGAATGTATTATGAAATAATTTAAATAAAATCTATTTTATGACCGAGTTAGATTCCAATAAAACGGAGTCGTGAAATAAAAATTCGTTAAAAGATACCAATTTATAATGTAATTAAATAAGATAGAGGCTGTTTGTTCCGAATGGGCCATTACTCTGATTTTACAGATATATTTAGGATATCATATTAAAGTCATATCTCATGTTCTATCTTCAGCTTTTGAATAGTTTAAAAGTTATTAACAAAAAACTTTCTAAGCGAAGCTAGGTCCACTCCATACCTCCTCCTGCTTTAGGAGCGAAAATAGGTCTATCGTTGTACAGTTCCACATGGGTTTTCGACTGTCCAAGCGAAACTAGGTCCACCTCCCCCCCCCCCAATACCTACTCCTGCTTTTGGAGCGAAACTAGGTCTATCGTTGTACGTGGTTCCACATATATAGCAGAACGTTTTCAAAGTACAAAAACTCATATTAAGTGATACGCTTTTCGACCTCTTTTGTTAATAATTAAGCTATTCAAAAGTCGAAGGTAGTCCACATAGCAAAAGATATTACAGTGATATCACAAAAGAGTCACAAGGTCACGGACAAATTGTGATGTTATTGTGAGATTATCAAAAGATTATAGTGAGATCATTATTATTTCTTTTTTATGACAATCAAATATATGCTGTATATCGCACAGCGATGTTACAGTAAGGTATAACTTTTATTACAACTATAATGGTCCAGCATGTGTTAAATGTAAACATACTACTAGTTTTGGAATCTATCATTGTTCATTACGAACAAAGTGAGCTTCTTTGTAAAGCGTTCAAACAACTTGTTTAATTATTTTTAGAACATTTCCCAACCTTTCTCAGGTAAATAAGTTTCTTTTCATGAATGAATAGACTTTCAAAATAATAACTGCATAGGTTTTAAAGGTGTCCGTTCGGGAACAAAATTTTTGGACTCCCTCTTTTGACCTCAAGGTCAGCGTCAACGTCCCTCTTTCTCTCAAGTGTCCTCCTTTGAACCTTACAACTTTTGTATACAACTTTTTTGCCATATGCTAATCTTATGAGATAACTGCGTGCATCGATTAAAATGACTTTGTATACGATATATGTTGTATTGTTATTAGTCTCATTATTACAATTATTTGCATGATTATAACATGATGTGGTATGTTTTCCCGGTGGCGGTGGGATCTTTAAAACATCACACCTTCTCTCAAATCAGCACGCGAAGTAATTGATGCACCACTACTACAAGACTATGTTCCATCACTGCCGCCACCACCACCGCCACCGGGAGGGCTCACTACTGCCAGAACACCAAGTATGTCCTATGCTCTATTCTATTAATTTTTTTATGATATTTACAAAAAAGATTAAACTGGTTTTGATTTACAAGCACAGCGATCGATTAACTCATGTAAATTGTAATTCTATTTGGTTTCCAGAGTGCGACCAAAAATTCGTGAGCACTCCTGACGGACCGCTAAATGGAAGCTTTCACGCACCAACGTTGATCAATCCCGAAGGAGATCCACGACAGTGCGTTTACACATTTCTTGCAGGACCGCGTCAGCGTGTCGAATTGATTTTCACCTCATTCGGTCTCCGGGGAAAACCGCCAGAGTGAGTTTTTGTTTTCATTATTCTATCCCGCGGTTACATTCATTTTAATGCATCGGGATTTGTAATTCGTCCAATTGTCGCCCGCAAATTGATAATATGTCATACATTGTGTATTATGATCGGCATCAACGTATTATCAGATTATCAATTTAACTGTTATGTAGTCAGTAATCGTTATTTTTTGTATTTCTTATTTCTTCTTTTCTTTCTGATTGTATAAAAAAAGTTAATTAGTGAAAAAATAAAACAAGAAGAGAAATGAAGAATATGAAAGTAGATGTATAAAGAATACAAGTTTGATAATATATTATTTGATTATTTTCTGATATGGATGTGCTTATTCGTTCGACATTCTTTTATATGTAAATTATAAAAATTTAGAATTATTTTTTTAATAAAAAATTTTATGATTGACATTTGATAGAGAGTGCTAGGCGAGTTTTGCTATTTAAAAATTATATTACTTGAATTTAATAATTTTTGCATGCAAATGATTTATATAAGAAATATTTATTTAAATGTATATATTTCTTGCACGCACATGTTTTCTGATGCGTAGTGGATCTGCTGTGGGAGAATTACCTGCGTAAGTATCGATATATTTATAAAAAAAACTAATTAATTTTGTTAAGTTAATAGCAAGCTATTTAGAGATAAAATCACATTTAATATGTGATATATATTTATGAATCAAAATCAAATTTTATTTCCTAGAATTTGGATAGTATTGTATACTTATAAGAAAGCAGAAAATTCATATTTTATATATTATGTATTTTTTAAATAATTGATCTCAACAAATTATTTTTGAATTCTAAAATGAACAGAATTTAAATTATATTTGTAAATATTATATAATGAAAAAAATGGATCTTTTACCTAGATAGTACAAGTATGTTCTATGAACATTCATAGAATAACATTGAAGAATGTTTGAATATTCTTACATGATATTTCAAAGTTCCTGTCGACCTTCAATGGAACATTAGAAATAGGCAAAATGTCACATTCTGAGAACATTCTATGAATATTTTATAGAATATTCTATGAATATTGTAATCACTTCATATAATATTTTAATAATATTCTGCAAATATTACGAGAAAATTTTCTAGATATTAAATGAGCTTTCAGAGAACATTCAATATTACGTTGTAATGCTTGTATGAGGCGTCATTACAGATTCTGAATAAAATTATAAAAAATTGTTCAACTACGAAAATAAAATAATAGTATTTTATCAAAATCCAGTCTTTCATTTAATGTATTTGTTAAGAATACAATCAAATGTTGTGTTGTTTAATTTAGTTTTTTCTTTTCTCAAGCAAGCCACACTCTTTTACACTCTACGTCTTATGTATTCAATAGAATAAATGTGGTTTCAAGTATTTAGTGTCTTTGTTTTCTCTCGAACCGATTTTACACTCTGCTACGTGATGTCCAACAACAACAGTATTTTAAGTTTAGAATATCCTTAGAATCATGTAAGAATATTCTTTCCGAATATTTTTAGAATGTATGGAAAGCGTCTTGTTAGAATATTCACCGAACATTCTGTGCTGTCTGGGTATAAGTATAATACTTAATCTCTCGTAGAATTGAAAAAATTAGGATTTTATCGGAAGAATAGTTTTTAGAAGAATAGTAAATAGAATATTGCAATGTTGAAATATAACATGTTTAAAATAGACATTATTTTTTTAATTGTTATGTATTGTTCGGTAGATATACAAATTATCTTTAAATTAGCAATAAATATTTTAATAACAAATTCTTTGTAACATTTTAGGACAAAAAGTCTAGTATAAAAATATTGAGTTTAATAACAGTTTTTAAATAAAAAACATTTTAAAATCACGAATGATTTTTAAAATAATTTTAAAATCATAAAGTTAAAATTTTGCACACAGAGAGACAAAATGGCCATAATAATAAAGATGCTTTCATGAATAGAATATCTTTGATAATAATGAAATTATTGTAAAAATATTCAGGAGTTTCATAAGGATCAATTTCTGTTTATCCGTAATGAATTATAAAAACAATGAATTAAAAATATTTTTATTCAATTGTTTAATATATCGATATTATACATGATATGTGAGTCATATTTTTCATATTTATTTCATTTATAAGATACAATTTCTGCGGTGAAGTTGACCTAACAAAATTACCTTTTCAAAAAAAGGTAAAAAAATGCGCCAAGTATACGCGCTCAAAAACGCCCAAAAAATTACGCCTCAAAAAAGAATCCTTCTACAAAACTACGGCTAAAAAAGAACTTTTGTATTAATTACCTTTGTACAAAAGAAGGTTTTTCCTACAAAAAATGTGATATCAAGAAAGTGCGCCAACTATACAATTGGATAGTTTCATAATACTCTACATGCACGCACGCAGTGAGAGAGAGAGAGAGAGAGAGAGAGAAAGAGAGTTAGGCAATTAAGATATTTATTCGGTATGAAAGATAATAATTTTAACACATAATTATTTGAATACAAATAAATTTTTTTTCAAAATACTTGGCGCCGCCAAACCGAATAAATTAATTGTCTAACCTTTTCTCTTAAGGGGATGCTGGATACCGACGGAACATTTAATTTCACATTAACAAGAAATCATCGAATTGGCTTTACAGATCAAAAAATCCTTTTACAGGTGTAAAGTACGTACGAAAACAAATCCTGCTCTGCTCAATTAAAGACCGAAAAAGGCATAAAATTATTAATTAGCTGTCAACTCATAGAAACATTCACTCATATAAAAGTTATACGAGATTATGCACATAAATCGAGAGCACAGCAGGACTCGGACAGAAATAATAAACAGTATGGTAGCAATAAAAGCACGAACAAATCTCTAATAAGAGAAATTTTTCGACCAACTCATTTTATTCCTTATAGGTTAAATTTAAGGTAAAGAAGAGCAAATATTTTTAATTTTTTTTCGTTTTTGATATGAAGTCGATACTCGCGTGATTCATTTTTGCGTGTACTTTAATCCTGCAAAAGGATTTTGTATTCTGTAAAGTCAATTTGATAATTTATAATATAATATCTTAGAATTCCACCTACATTATCGACCTCGATCAAGTTCGAGCGTCAGTCCAGCATCCCCTTAATGTGTTATGCGTGCGCAGATGGATGTGTGGGTGCGCGCGCGCGCGCGCGTGCGTGTGTGTGTGTGTGTGTGTGTCTTTCGTCCTCCTGCGTATATATGTAAATTATTGTTATCATAGTTGATAAGTTATTATATAATTTAGTTTATAAGAAATGATTGTTAACATATTAAAGCAATTAAGATATTTATTCGGTTTGGCGGCGCCAAGTATTTTGAAAAAAAATTTATTTGTATTCAAATAATTATGTGTTAAAATTATTATCTTTCATACCGAATAAATATCTTAATTGCCTAACTCTCTTTCTCTCTCTCTCTCACTGCGTGCGTGCGTGTAGAGTATTATGAAACTATCCAATTGTATAGTTGGCGCACTTTCTTGATATCACATTTTTTGTAGGAAAAACCTTTTTTTGTACAAAATTAATACAAAAGTTCTTTTTTAGGCGTAGTTTTGTAGAAGGATTCTTTTTTGAGGCGTAATTTTTTGGGCGTTTTTGAGCGCGTATACTTGGCGCATTTTTTACCTTTTTTTAAAAAGGGAATTTTGTTAGGATTTCACACATTTTGTAGTAATTACTACCTTTTTTGAGGCGTAATTTTATAAAATTTATTGCTACTATACAATCATCTAAAATATTATTTATTAAACATATTAAACAAATATATACTTGATTCTTTTAATAAAATAAGATTAATATATCTGAAATAAATCTAAAATAAGCACAATTAATATTATATCAGTTTGATATAAAAAATTTAATAGAATATTTAATGACCTTTGATATGACACTTTCAATTTAATTCATCTCTCTCGTATAATTATAAAATTGACATTTTTTATTATAATCTTCTCTTGGAGAAAAAGGAAACTGTTTCTATTAATAAACTTTCGTTATATAACTTAAATCCAAGCTATTCATTGAGCCTATTTAAAATTTTGTCGGTTCAGTCGTTTTTGAGATCCGATAATCGAAGGATCCGTTAATCCGACGTCTCGCGTAAAAGAGATTCGTCAGTCTCGGACACAGAGGACACTCGACTCCCTACGCTGCGCATACACTTGGCGCGCGTGATCTTCGCGACCCGGACATCCCGGTTGACGGGAGTCGCCTGACACGGTCCCTACGCGTACTCCCGTGTCGCCGAACCCGTCGATTCTCGTGGCGCACCTCTGTGTCGTAATCTTCGCAACCCGGATATCCCGGTTAACGGGAGTCCTCTAGCACGGTCCCTACGCGTGCCCCGGTGCCGCCGAACCCGTCGGTTCTCGTGGCGCACCTCTGTGTCGTGATCTTCGCGACCCGGACATCCAGGTTGACGGGAATCGCCTGGCACGGTCCCTACGCGTGCCCCGGTGCCACCAAATCCGTTGAATAACACATTGAGATTATGGGTCGATTCTCGTTATAACTGCACTGAGTTGCACTAGATCAGCAATGCAGTTCAGTCAGTGCAGACGCCGCGTAACAGTGGCGCTCTTGCGGTAAAAAAGCGAACCTGGACATTTTCCCACCACTAGCCGGGGCGGAGGAGACGTTTCTTAAATGAAAATTACCCATTTTCAACTTTTTTAAACTTTACATCCCGATATCTCCGCTCGTAGTTCACGTAAAATAAAAATAATAACACTTTCATTATATAATTCGATCCTAAGCTTTCGATTAAGCCTACTTAGAATTCGATCGGTTCAGTCGTTAATGAGATCCGATAATCGAAGGATTTCTCAATACGACGTTTCGCGTAAAAGAGGCACGGCCATGTCTCGGCGCCTCGCTGCGCGTAACTTGGCGCGCGAGACACTATCGTGCCTCTTGATCAATAAAATATTTTTGTTCCAACACTTGAATTGAATTTACTAGCTTGTCATTGCCCTAAGCGTGCGAAATTTTAGCCCCGTCACTCGTGATATTTAAAAATTTTTCTTTATATTTAAAAACTATTATAGCCTCGGTATTTTCTTATTAGATTTTTCATCTTAAAATTGTAACGGTGCGCACATTGTTACGTAAAAGTTAATTTTTATTAAAATATATTGAATTTTTGTTTTCGTATTTTTAATTATAATCTGGGAGAAATTTCGATCGTTTTTTTGTAATTAAGCAACTTAACATTTTGGTTAGTGTCACTTAAGTGAAAATTGACTTTACGTAACTAAATTGGCTGGGAGCTAATTGAAAGATTTGATTAATGTAACTTAAAAATCTTTGAAGTAGAAAGAATAGTTACTTTCAATTTTCAATTACGTGGGGTTAAATAACCACATAATTTGATTACTAATCGTGGGCCCCAAAATGGATTGCTTAACTGTCTTTTTTTTTCCAGAGTAATTACACATTTATTTCACTTATAGACAAGCTGTTAATTTTGAGAGTGTCCGAAAACTTTTGATCGGCAGTGTATATTAATGATTTTATTAGTGTTTATAAAAAGTAAATAGATATTATTAGATGATAGATACAATTTGAGTAATCAATTGGTTGTTAATGCTTTTCTTGTCTCACATCAATTCAATTTTATCAAAATAGTTTTATGCTAAATAGATTTAAAATTGTTTAAGCTTCTGCGATTAACTGTCAAATTATTTTATCAAATAAACTATTTAGAATAGTGGTACTATTAATTAAAGAATTGCATTCACAAGAATTTATTGATAATTTAGATTTAATATATTCCTACAATATAAGCACTATGTAAAAAATTGAGCATTATTATTAAATACTGTAAATGTTAATACTCTCGTTATATAGAAATGTATGTTACATATTATATTTGACAATCAAAATACACTCGTTTACTTATTCAATAATTTTTATCTCTTTTACCGCGTCTACATTTATTCTGTAACAAATTCCAACGATTATATGTATTTAATCTTTTTAAATCTATAATTTAAATCCGCTGAAGGATGGAATTTTATGACATATAAAGAATTTTTTGATAAGATGTTGATAAAAATTCAAAAGTTGTCCCATTCTGACGCTATATGTACTATGGATGTTTATTCTATAATAACATCCACTAGATGTATTATATTTTGTTTATTCAATGTCCATTGTACATTCTTTCCAATACGGAAGGCAGTAGAAGGAAAAAGATAAACTCTGAAACTCGCGGTCAACTTAATGTGTAAATGCATTTCTGTCCCTGTGTGTACGTCTAAAGGACATCTGACATGGACGTTAAATGGATATCTGTATTCGTGTACCGGATTTTTAATGATATTACTTTGGTAAAAAAATCTTTTTTAGAAGGTAATTTTTTTAAACATATTACTCTTGTGGAAAAAACCTTTTTTGAAAGGATAATATAAATTAAAAAAAAAAAAATTATAAATTTACTTTGGATTATACTTGAAAATGTTTTTGAAATATTTGTAAAGAATCTAAAGTTATTTTATCTAGATTTGAGTTTTATTTATTTAGAAATACTGTTTATTTTTTTAAGTATTCATGCAGAATTCTAATAAATTCATACTTGTGTGTAATTAATCCTTAGGTATTCTCTAAAGCAAGTCTCATAATTCATCATTTTATTGAATATAATTCTTTATTGAATATAATTATTACCACGTCTTTTTTGATAAATTTTTATAAATATTTCTAAATACAGCTACAAAAATTTTTTTTAATATTATATGTTATATTATGATGAAAATATTTTAACAGAAAATAGAGAATAAGATTATTATATAATAATTATTGGAATAAAATTTGAATATCTGTAAATTATTTTAAACGTACATATAATAAGTGAATGAAGAAATTTAACAGAATCTTTGCGATACACAATTTCTATTAATCATCTGAATTGATGATAAATTCAAATTTAGAGAATAAATCTGAATGACTCGTAAAAATCACGCAATATATATTTTTTTAGCTGTGTTCATGAATATATGGATATATACTCTGAAATACGAACGGAGAACACTACCAAGTTAATAGAGACACCATTTGGTGGACGATTCTGCGGACCAATTCCACCACGTAGACGAGTCTCTTTGTATCAAGGAATTGCTCTCAGTTTCTTCACCGACAAGAATGTCACGCTACCGAATATTTTCAGCGGTATTTACAGATTTATTAACGCCTGTAAGTCTTGTTCCGTACTATTTTTAAGACATTTTATTGTTCGTATATGTCTACATTAAGTATTTGCAGTTAAATTTCCGTATTCACAACATGTCAATATCTTTATTTTCGCTTCTCTTTTTATTCCAATGGCATATATGTTTGAAGGATGAAAATGCTACTGGCAAATAATATAATATAATATGAACACATAGGATAAATCAGAATTAATTGCTATGTCTTTTTTGACAATTTTTTATAAATAACTGTAAATACAACTACAAATTTTTTAAAAATATATTCCAATAAAAATATTTTAAGAGGAAATAGAGAAAGATTATTATATAATAACATAGGCACACAAAAAAAGTGGTTTTGCCTGTATACCAGACTAGTGTATTCCTATGTATTTTGACCCGCTGAATCCGAATCCGAAGTCAGAATTGTCAGATTGGTTTGTTTTTTTTTTACCTAACTAACCTAACTAACCTAACTAACCTAACTAACCTAAGCTAAAAAAAGATTAGGTTGTATGGGTGAAAAAATGAACCAATCTGACAATTCTTCGGATTCGGATTCGGATTCAGCGGGTCAAAATACATGGAAATACACTAGTCTGGTATACAGGCCAAACCACTTAATTATTGGATAATACTGTAATTATTGGAATAACATTATATCTGTAAATTATTTTAAACGTACATACAAGAGATGAATGAAGAAGTATAACAGAATCTTTGCACTACACAATTTCCATTAATAATCTAAATTTGGTGTTATTTTTAAATTTCTTAAATAATTTGGATACATACAATATTTCATCAACCTGCATATATATTATTTTTGATGATATAGAAAAATGAATTATTTTATTTTATAAAAGAAATAAATTACGTTATATAATTGTCGAGATCAATTTTCAATACATTTACTGTCTACGTTTCTATTTACTTTAACGTAGTTATTTTTGTTATATAGAAGCATATTGAACGAGAAATACATATTGTTTGAAATAATTAATGATTTACTTTATGTAACGATCCTGTCTGTCTTGATCCTCTTTATTATATATATATATTCTATCTACTCTTTTTTATTTTATGTATCTTTATGTAACACAAATAAAAGTGTGGCAGAGCAGTACAGAAGAATATATATATATATATATATATATAATGTTAAGAATACGAAAATTTGATTGTATTTATTTTAAAATCACTATAGATTTAATAACATTTAACATAACTTATTCGCAGCCGAGTATGAGGTTGGCACACCAGAGCCAAGCACACCATGTTCTTTCACAATACATGCTGAAATTAAACGTACCGGAAACATACTATCGCCTACTTACCCCGGCACTTATCCGAAAGATCTTATTTGTACCTATCAATTTGTTGGGCAGCGTGGACAACGTGTTCGGTTAGAATTTCGTGATTTTGATTTGTTCTTTGGAGGGCCACAGTACGTATACATGCAAAACCATTTTATCAGATAATAAAAATTTTTACATAAAATTTCTAATAATAGCTAAAATAAAAAAAATAATTTCTGTTAAATTATCCATTTTTTAAATAGAAGAATATCTTAGCATTTTTTTTATCTATTTACATTAGGTATCTATAGCGATATGATAGTTGAAGAAAAAACTTAACAAGAAAATTTGAAATTATTCCATAGTTGCCCGTTGGATTACGTCAAAGTGTATGATGGTCCCAATAATTCGACCGCCGTTATTGGCACGTACTGTGGCCAGCAACGAAATTTAGTGTTATATTCCTCAGAGAACAGCTTATTCGTATTATTTTCCACGTTAAAACGCACGGCGAATACACAAAATCGAGGATTTAAAGGCATTTTTGAGTTCTCGGAAAGTTTCGTCAGCCTGGGTAAGACGATTATGACTCTCGTTTGTTATTTATAAAATTTTATAATTTTGTTAAGCGATACTTTTCATTTATCATATCATACTATTCATTTTCTTTATATCGTGTAGACTTTATAACGGAATATCAAGGTGAGCATATCCGTGGATCCGAATGCGATCAGAAGATTCTTAGCAAGAAGGAAACATCAGGATTCGTAGTTAGTCCAAATTTTCCATATCCTTATATACCGAAAGTTGTCTGCCGTTACTTTATCTATGGTATGCAGGACTCGCAACATCTAGAGCGTGTGCGACTAGAATTTTTAATGTTTACAATACAGATACCTAAGGGAGAGTAAGTATTAGTTATATTTACAAAAAAAAAAAAAAAATTAAAAATTGTGATAGTTTGTAAATGTGCATCATATTTTTTGGGGGGTTTTTCTAGGACAACATGTACCGATGGCTATCTAAAATTATATTTAAAAGGTCAAGAAGCGACGGATTCTTACGACAAATTCGATTATGAGATGTGTGGTAATAAAAGCAATCCGAGCCACATAGTTAGCGACGGGCCAAGACTTGTGATGGTATTCAGTAGCGGAGAACTGCAGGCACAGGGCTTTAAAGCTAAGTAAGTATACATGTAATATACGATTATATACACTGGCGATCAAAATTATGGCGATCGCATAGGTAATTCCATACCAAAGTTTCGCATGATTTCAAATAAGCGTAACTCCGTCAAAAGTCGTCGTATTCTAAAAAAATTTTTTTGTTTTGAAGCTTAAAGTCTCTACTTTAAAAAGCAGTTAAGACATTTTGACTTTATCTTTGTCCTTTCGAGCCATTTTTACACATGCGATGTGCCAAATTCGACCAACCTCCTCGTAGTGCGCATCGGATAATGATCATGCTGACGGTAATTGCACAAAATGTATGGGTAACTTTAAACCGACATAACTCCGTGAAAAAAAATCGTATTCAATTTTTTTAATTTACGCGGAAAAGTCCAAATTTTTCGATAGTTGTAATAACATTTGCGAAAAAAATTTATTCGAGCACGTGGAGTGTGTCAAACTATGGAAATTTTGGAAAATAAAACACGTCCTTACTTATAAAGAGATGGCTCGAAGAGAGAAAGAAAATTCAAAATGTCTTAATTGTTTTTTAAAGTAGGGACTTTAAGGTTCAAAACAAAAAAAAATTTTTAGGATATGACCACTTTTGACGGAGTTACGCTTATTTAAAATCATGCGAAATTTTGGCATGGAATTACCTATGCGATAATTTTGATCGCCAGTATACAATATAAAATAAGTATATTCAGACAAAACATTATCTTTTTTCTCTAGTAGAGAAAAAGACCATTTTCAATCCGAGTTGAATCTTTTATACTTTAGTTTGACGAATGACTGAATATTTACTGAATTTTCCTCAAGATTACAATTTATCGTTTAATTTTTCTCTTACACTACTTTATTCTATAACTTATATTTTAAATTTAAATCTATTTCGCTTATTACTTATAATAGGCAACTATGCGAAATAGATTTAAATCATTTTAAAATGTTATTTTCATTAAGGTAATTAATATAATATTCAGTTCAGCGACAAGTTTTTTTGAATAAAATTATAAATTTTTCATATCAACGTTTCCTTTACTTCTTCTAGTGAATTACAATGTAAAATTTTTTATTCGATTCGAATTCTAATTGTTCACATTTTCAAAAATATTAATATTCAAAACATTAATATTCATGTTGATATTACATATTAAGCGATACGCTTGAAATTTCATAAAATTATTATTTATTCGACACAACATTTTAATATCAAAGAACATAGTAATGAATTTTTATATCATTACTTTTGTAAAGATTTTTTTTAAAAAGGTAATTTCTTAAAGATATTATTTTTATGGAAAAAAATCTGTTTAAAAAAGATAACTTTTTAAAAATATTACTTTGAAGGGAAGACCTTTTTGATAATAATTAAGCTTCTTATACATAAATCTGTTAAATCAAACTTTGTATCTTCGTAAGAGGTACGTAAGCGAAAAATTAAAACATTTGTTACATAATTTAAATCACGCTATCACGATTGAACCTATTCGAAATTTAATTGGTTCAGTCGTTATCAAGAATCGTGATAATATTACCTGAAATACTTGACTGTGTCTCTTGATATACATTATTAGAAGCATAAGAACATTTTCATTTAGATAATTTTATGCCAACGTACCAAACCATTTATAAAAAGAACGTATTATTTATTTTATTACAAAATATATTCATATTTATCAAAATTGTATTGTTGATAGGTACGTTTTTGAAACAGAATACAAGATACCAGGCACCGCAGCGCCCGACGGCAGCTGCACCTTCACTTATCGTAGTTCTTCTCGTAAACGCGGTGAATTCAATTCACCGCGATATCCCAGCAATTATCCGAGCGATACGAATTGCACATATTTTTTTTTAGCGACACCAAATGAGCAGGTTGCTCTAATTTTCGATCACTTTAAGGTTCGCACAAGAAATGCTAATGTGACAGTTGGACATTATGGGTGAGTAGATCATAATTATGTCTTGTAGCGTAATGTATTGATAAAAATCGATATTGTTTGGTATTTATCAGATATGAACTCTGCCAGGATGACTGGCTGGAAATTTACAACATGTATCGAGATGATACGGAAAAATTGATAGGGAGGTATTGCGGCGTAACTACACCGGGCCCAGTAGAATCGAATCTTGGTGCTCTTGGTTTAAAAGTAATCTTACATTCCGATTCTGAGCTTGTCTACAGTGGGTTCAAGGCGCGTTACACTTTTGAGATCGCTAAACCTATTTTTGGAGGTATGTCTACCCAATTTGTAAGAGAAAATCGTACAAATTTTATTTTCGCTCTTGAAGAATCCATTTTTATCAGATTATATATAGAAAAAAACCACGAATGTATAAATTAGGGGTTTCTGTTTCTTTAATTATCTAAGAAGACCATGTTTTTATCGGTAAATTTATACAGTGTAATGTTTAATTTCTGAGAAATAGGGGGGGGGGGGCCGCTTTATGGGGTCTGTGCCAGTATTGGCCAGCTTTTCTCTACTCAATATGACTTATTTACTGTTTGTAGGTATATCTGTACGGTATTTTTTTTTTAAACCATATAAATATTTACCCATATAAATATTTAAAAATATCTGTGACGATACGTCTCTCTCGAGGTTACTCGGTTCGGATCGGACGCACGCTGGGACAGAGTGAGACACTGGCTAGGTTTACAATAGTTTGTTCAATTTAATATACAAGATGTTTGTATGTGGATATGAATGTGATATACAAGTGTTGGTGTATGGATGCGTGCGTGCGTGCGTGCGTGCGTGCGTGCGTGCGTGCGTGCGTGCGTGCGTGCGTGCGTGCGTGCGTGCGTGCGTGCGTGCGTGCGTGCGTGCGTGCGTGCGTGCGTGCGTGCGTGCGTGCGTGCGTGCGTGCGTGCGTGCGTGCGTGCGTGCGTGCGTGCGTGCGTGCGTGCGTGCGTGCGTGCGTGCGTGCGTGCGTGCGTGCGTGCGTGCGTGCGTGCGTGCGTGCGTGCGTGCGTGCGTGCGTGCGTGCGTGCGTGCGTGCGTGCGTGCGTGCGTGCGTGCGTGCGTGCGTGCGTGCGTGCGTGCGTGCGTGCGTGCGTGCGTGCGTGCGTGCGTGCGTGCGTGCGTGCGTGCGTGCGTGCGTGCGTGCGTGCGCGTGCGTGCGTGTGCGTGCGTGCGTGCGTGCGTGCGTGCGTGCGTGCGTGCGTGCGTGCGTGCGTGCGTGCGTGCGTGCGTGCGTGCGTGCGTGCGTGCGTGCGTGCGTGCGTGCGTGCGTGCGTGCGTGCGTGCGTGCGTACGTGCGTGCGTGCGTGCGTGCGTGCGTGCGTGCGTGCGTGCGTGCGTGCGTGCGTGCGTGCGTGCGTGCGTGCGTGCGTGCGTGCGTGCGTGCGCGTGATAGACTGGGGTAGACTTGCACGAACTTGATGATCGCAAATTTGTGCCCAACACAGGGCTTCTATGGCGGACGGACCAATATGCAAACTTATAGACTAATATTCTTTATGACTACGAGCGGATTTAGACCTACCGCACAAGCTCTCTCTCGTAAAGCGTTACGTTAAGTACTGATCTTAAACTTAAATACGTATGTAAACTTATGGCCCATCTACAATGAGTCGTAGTAGTAAAGTTGTACAGCAAATCGACCAACGACAGTCAAGAATATATAAGAAAATCAGATTGTGGTTGGTCGATTTGCTTACGATCTTACGATTACGACTCATTGTAGACGAGGCTTTAGACTTCAGTCAACGCACAAGGAAAATCGTAACGTAAGCTACATAGCTTTGGGCGGATGGTCAGCCTGGAGAGTAATGGCGAGAGACGTACCGTCACATGTTTTGACTTTATACTTTCAATTAATATTCAGAAATATTTTTTATTTTAAATCTGTAGTTCATTAGGCTTCAATGTTCAACAAAAAAAGCAAGATAGTATGGTAGGCTATATTGAGTACAATTACGTTATATTTATTGCTGATATTAATTCTCTTTAACCATTATGTTATAGATTGTGGATCAAATATTAGTAGTTTAAATTACGGTATAATAACCAGTCCGAATTTCCCGAACAAGTATGATGGCCCGGCAAGAAACTTAACTAGCAAAACTTGCAACTGGTTCATAAGAGTTCGCCCGAATCAGCAGATACTTTTAAACTTTGAGCTCTTTTCTGTGGAAGGTGATCAATTAGGTAATATATGGATTCATTATGAGTCAGTTATATGTATAATTTTGAGTTAATTATATACAGAGTAGTTATCTCTATTAGTGTACCTTTAAGACAACTTGTTCATTATTGTATTAATTACACAGGCACACAAAAAAGAAAGTGGCCTGTATACCAAACTAGTGTTTTTCATCCCTACAACCTAACCTTTTTTGAGATTAGGCTAATTAGGTTGTAGGGGTAAGAAAACGAACCAATCAGACAATTCTGACTTCGAATTTGGGTTCAGCGGGTCAAAATATATAGGAATACACTAGTTTGGTATACAGCCCAAATCACTTTCTTTTTTGTGTGTCTGTGTTATTAAATAATGTAGCTTTAATTTTGTGTGCTCAAAATCAATATCAGTTTTTCAACTATTTCTTTTTCTAGAGCATATTTTTTTAAGTGAAAAATTAATTTTTCATAATGTTTTAATAAAAATGAACAAATATATTCTTGTCCCAATTAGTATGTCTCTCCAAGGAATGACTATATTGATGTGTCCCTAATTAATGTTGTTCGAAATCAGATCCTTCATGTAAATCGGCGAAATATTCGGAGACTTTTGTCTTCTTGAAAATTTTCGTTTATCTCGCTCCGAATATCTCGCCGATCACGTGTTTTGCGTGTGTCCTTTGACACAAACACCTGTTTCTCACGTCGCGGCACTTGTTTTCGACCATCGTTACAACCAATCAGAGCAGTTTCTAAGAACCGTCGGTCGATCCGCTAACGGCTCGCTGCCGATTTCCGAGTTCAGTTCTCGAGAACGCCTCGTCAGCACGGGATCTCGAGACTCTCTCGCAATTCTCTGCAGTGCCAGGCCTCCGTACGCCTGCGTCGCCCGCGACGGAACCGGCACGTTCAAAACTGCATCACGTTGCTGATCTCTCAGTAACGGTGGAGCAAAGGATTCTCTGTCACACGCTCCAGAAAATTGGACTTGGTTTTTTGTGGAGCCTTCCCAGCTTGTCGTTGCGCACAAGCGTTGAATCGCCGTCCTCTCACCTCGCGGGCTCAGAGCTGGGCCGTTCCGGCCACAAGTGTGAACCGATCGCGTCGCGATCGGACATTCGCAATCAAATGTGCCTGTCCACATTTCTGAGCTTTCTCGGTTCTCCCCCGATTAATGAGTCTGTTTTGGATAGCGTTCTCAAATTTTATATTCTTTACAACATACTGTTTTTATTTGATTCGATTTTGGATTTTTAATTTAATTACTTAAAATATTAATTACAAATTAAATGATATTAAATAAAGTTAAATAGTTGAAAATTAATAATGAAATAAATTGAGGCTTAAAACTTTTTAAACTACCATCACGTAAATTACACGTTAATGTTTGCATTATTATTTTTATCTCAGTACTATGATTTAATTCTTAAATTTTATCGATTGTAGTAATTTTTTAACTAATTTTTCAGCACGAGGTTGTCCCGCAGCTGTGTTACGCATGTGGGACTCGTTAACATCTGCTCCGCGCGAGCTCTGTGGCGTTAAAAATCCCGAAGATATAGGGAGTTTTCTTTCGGAGGATAATAATATGCGACTCAGGTTTTGTTTATGTTTTATATAAATAAAGCTTTCAAGAAGACGCTCTTATATTTTATATTTTTATGTTGTATTTACAGTTTTATATTAGCTGATAAAGCAGTAGGGCAACACGGCTTTCGAGCAGTGTGGACCGAAGTGAGCAAGAATACAGATTGTGAAAATCAATTTCTATGCAGCAAAAATAAATACTGCATCGACGAGTCGCTGCGGTGCAATAACATTGATAATTGCGGACCAGATGATTCGTCGGACGAGGAGAACTGTAAGTTTCGTTAACGTTAGAATGCAACGTGTATTAACATGAGCAAGCATTTCGAAAAGCGATGTGAATCGGTGTTTTACTTTGCTTCCATTACGATTTATATTATCTCTCTCTCTCTCTCTCTCTCTCTCTCTCTTTCTCTTCTCTCTCTATCCGTCAACTATATTCTACTCTATTATTTAGTGTAATCTCCTATGGATTGTTCAATATTTCAATATATTCTACAAAAATTTCCAGGTGTATTGTTTCTGTGTATTGTAATACCTTTTCAAGTCAATCCTTTAACAGTATTATTAATTTTTTACCACGATGCAGATTAACAGCACTAAGACTCATTTACAATCAGCATGAATAACAAAGTATATAATTTATTTCAATCAAGTAAAAAATATGTATATTTTTTATCATATAAATGCGATTATTGTTACATCTTTTTTCTTTCATTTAGGAATAAATAATCTGATAGAGTTAAAATAAAATAGATATAAATTTTATGCTATACTAAAAGATTATCAATAATAAAAATATATTAAGAATATACACAATATAATACTAAGAACATTTTTATATATAATGGTATATATTTTGAATTATATAAATTACTAATAGAACTATAAAAGTGTATATTAAATCCGTATATCGTATATTACATAGATACATCCACACACACACACACACACACACACACACACACACACACACACACACACACACACACACACATACACACACGCGCGCGCGCGCGCGCGCACACGCACACGCACACGCACACGCACACGCACACGCACACGCACACGCACACGCACACACGCGCACACACGCACGCACGTACACACGCGCACACACGCACGCACGCACACGCACACTCACACAAAAACACACATACATACAAACACACCTACCCACCCACTCATCCACACACACACACACACGTATATGGAATAAGAAAAGATGATATAATGTTGGAAATTATTCGAAAAATGCAATCCAGAAATATTTATTATTATGCCATTTATTATACTAGAAAATATTAAATATTTTGTAAAAAAAGAACATACAAATTATATATGTTTATAGTTTTTTTATCTATTTAATGATATTTATATCTATTGGTATATGTATATAGCATATATAAATAACAAAATAGTTTTTAATTACGATTCTCGCGCATCTTCCGAATACGAGATACGCCGCGGGGTGATAAACGGTTTAATATATTAACATATAACATTTCGAGGCTAATAACAGAACGTTGTAATTTTTCCTAGGTAAGTAGTAGTAAATGTAGATGTATGTACAAGGTGAGAGAATGGTAGGATTGTGTGGGTGAATGATTGTATGGTGTCGCAGGTGCAGCATCAGCCCCATTGTCATCAGCACTGACTGGGGTATCTACTACCATGCTTCTTCTCTCTCTGTGCTTTGTATTCGTGGCCATCTGAGCCCCCTTCATGAAGCTTCCAGACGATCCGGCATGTTATGATCTCCCCTTATCACGTGAGTTCACTCACAGTATTGCACAGTCATATATCATATTAAAAAACTAGTTGGAATGAATATTACATGTATAATGCTTTCCCATTTAAAATGGCATTGATATGATGACAATGATTGTCATTATATCAATGCCATTTTAAATGGGAAAGAACATTTGACAATAATATATTCTTTTTTATTTATACAATAGTTATAAAATATCGCTAGAAAAGATAAGAATGTGTAACATACCAATTGATTTCGAGTGAGACCTTCATAGTTGAATGATATTTAACTGTGATGATATTTAGGTAACTGATATTTAAATAATAATTATCGATTTAAGATTTGAGATACATTGTTTTCATCAGAATATACATAATATACATAATATTTGACACGAACTGAAGAGCATGTCGAGAAGGAATGCAATTCAATATGTATATTCTCTAGCCTCTACTGATTATCTAAGCATGCAATTCTCTTCTATTTTTTAATCTTATATGATGTATCTTGTTTAAATTGTACTACCTATCTCTTTATTATAATGTTTATTTTATAATCTTTTCATTCATATAAATTAAGCAATGACTATAATTAAAAAATATACATCATCTATTCATAATTTTATATAATATTTTGATAAATAGTTTGAAAACATAGATATAATGTAAATATGAATATGAACACAAGTAATTAACTAAAAAAAAATTTTTTTTTCAAATTATCATATATTTGGAAAAGAAGTAGAAAAAAAACAACGAAATAAATGTAATAAGATAGATAAATTAAAAAGAATAATGAAAAATCATTTTGTTTTGTTACATATAGATCTTCAAAATCAGATGGATTCATTTTAAAATCATTTCACTCTATATATGTATATTTATTTATCCATATTAATTTATTAAGTTTTGATTAGATAAAGAATGTTTTTAAAATTAATATATTTAATATAATTGATTTATGATAAATTTCTTTTTTTAATCCATTTTATAGTATTTAATTATATGTTTGAGTATTTATATTGATATATGTATAAAACATACTCAAAACTCTTATTATTCAATATTCAAGAGTTTCGTATCTAAAAAATTTCTATCGAATAAATAAATTTCATTCTAATTTAGATATTCTTTACATATTTTTTTATATATTATCTTATATATTATTTTAAAACTAGAAATAATTAATAATGAATAATTAAAAAATTATTAATTAATATAATACATTTTTATAATATTTATTAAAGTTATAGTATTATATTAGTATTATAGTATTATATTAGGTAAATATATCGTTGGGGAGCCAGCCCCGATGACCACTCTCCTTGATCTTGACATATCTTGTCAAAGTTACCCTTCTGAATGACCCTCAAAAGGTTTTAACCGTCACTTGTTCATTAAAAAGTTATAAACAAAAAAAGCTTAAAAAACATAGCAACTTAACTGCGTGACACACACATAAACACACGCACGCACACACACACACACACACACACACACACACACACACACACACACACACACACACACACACACACACACACACACACACACACACACACACACACACACACACACACACACACACACACACACACACACACACTCACACACTCACACACTCACACACTCACACACTCACACACTCACACACTCACACACTCACACACTCACACACTCACACACTCACACACTCACACACTCACACACTCACACACTCACACACTCACACACTCACACACTCACACACTCACACACACACACACACACACACACACACACACACACACACACACACACACACACACACACACACACACACACACACACACACACACACACACACTGTAATGGTAATGTTGGCGGTAATGGCACAAAAATGTATGAGTAACTTCAAAGCGCCATAACTTTGTAAGAAATAATCACACGACATTCATTTTTTTAATTTACACGGAAAAGTTCAAATTGTTCGATGGTTGTGATAACATTTGCAAAAAAAAAATTTATTTAATCATATGCAGTGCGTCAAACTACGCAATTTTTGGGTAACAAAACACGTCCTTACTTTTGAAGAGATGGCTCGAAGGGAGAAAGATGCATTCAAAATGTCTTAAATTTTTTTTAAAGTAGAGACTTTAAGCTTTAAAAAAAAAATTTTAGAATACGAGATTTTTGACTGAATTAGGCTTATTTGAAATCATGCAAAATTTTTGCATGATTTACCTTTGAGATAATTTTGATCGCCAGTATATTATTAAAGTTTTGGACGGAATTTTTTTTAAAATTGTTTAGAATTATTTATATATACAGTTGCATATTATATGAATTACAGGCATTGCGACCGTACAGGCAGATAGCTACACAATACCGATAGCTTATGCGGTCGGCATTATCTTGGCGATCGTGATGCTGTGTTTAATCTGCCGTAAATTCCGCCGACAGTCGCATTTTCCGATCAACGAGTTACCGGCACAGCGGATGGTTGATGATCGGCGCCTTGACTACTATCATCATGATTTATTACATCATCAGCACCAAAGGGATGCATCAATGCATAGTTTTAATCAGTATCAATTAGAACAGCCATGTCTATCGAGTGAAAGTTGTTCAGCAGAATAAATTTTTTATAAGGATGTTTTATTTAATTCTCCAATCGTCGCACTGGGTTTTCAATAAATATTATTTCCAAAATAAGATCTTTTTTTATATTCTACATGACCGAGAATTTAATTAAACAAAGAAAATATGTATTTAAATTGAATTTTTTATGTAAGAAAAATAAAAAGTGACTTTTTATATTGGGATCTCTCAAGATATCGTATGATGATTTATATTATGAAAAATAGCGCGACGATTGAAGAGTTAACTCGAGCACTTGGAATATCTCACTTTATGATATCAAAAAATGTCAGAGAAATCTATATTATTTGTTTATATTGTTTGGAAAGGATAAATAAAAATAAAATGATAAGAATAAAACATTTTTTTCGAGATCATATTTTTCGAGATTTCAAGGTTATCTATTTTCTTAAATGGGATAGTAACAGATTACAATATGATCTTTATGCGACTTTAAGTTGATTTGATAAATCTAGAAATGTATTAGAAACAAAAATAGGTAATGAAATTATTATTGTAGAGAAATTAATAAAGAAAATTTATTTTAACAAATGCTTAAAATAATGTCTTTGATATATTTTTGTTGACAATAAATATTTCTTTGATCTTTCATACAATTTTCTGATTAATATTAATACACACAGATCTAATATATACATAGAGTAAAGTTGTTCAATAAAAATAATTTAGCGGATCGGGATGTGACAGGAAGATTATACGTTCAAATAGTAGAAAGTCTTAGGGTGGATGATCTCGGTTTATTCTGTCTCACGGCTAATGTTCATACTTACCGCAGATTAATTTCAACCTCAGTTTAACTTACTTTTTATTCTTTTCTTATTCTTGGAACAAGAAAGGGATACGGAGTAAGTTAAGCCGAGATTAAAGTTATTCTAAATTGGTGGAAATGGATATAAGTCTAACAAAGAACTCTTTATGGAATATACATGTTTGTTTGCGATGAAATCCAAGAGTCAAATTTTACGTTTAATCGCTACAGTTGTACGAATTTCTCATCCTTCTAAAATAGTGTGTCTTTCTCAAAGTATAGTTTCCTAATTATCAGTTATTTACTCAGCAAACACTCGAGAACATGGGAGTGGTCCTTTAAAGGGTACGAGATACCTGACTGGAAGCCGTAGGTAGTATTTTTCCATCACTTGTCGTGCAAAAGTTACTTGCATAATTAATAATTTATATAATTTAATTATAACTTCTATAAAAATGGTCGGATCAAGACGAGCCAAAATGAATGCGCAAGAACTCGAGATATTTACAATACAATTGGATGCCGCAGGTAGCGTACCTCTATCATCCTTCCTACAATAGTTAATGTTAAGATTAACACTTAATAGAGGTATGAGAAGCACAAGAATTGTACAAATGAGCTTTATTACATTGCGTTATTACACACACAGAAAAGAAACGTTATATTATATATTAAGGGGATGCTGGAGATAGGTCTGTTTTATCGATTGAACGCTATAATTTTTGTCACAAGATTTCGTACATATTACTTTTATAGATTAGGAAATCCTTTTCCAAAATTAAAGTATTTGTATTAATACCAGTCTGCAAGGTGGAATTTATGTCTAAAACGAAACAAATTTTTAATTCACATTTTCTTTACCATTTATTAGTCCAATAATGGCGTCTGGAGCTGTCACGTTGTAACAATATTTGCTTGATATAAAATCTGTACCATGTATACTCATGAAATTCTAGTTTACAGACATATAGATGACACAAACAAACACTATCAAGCTCCTAAAACTTAACTTTGATACCTAATTCGATACGAAATCTTGTGACGAAAATTTGTGTACATTATAACCTTACATTAGTTATTTTTCCACAATATTCTGTTAAAGAAGCTGTCTTCATGGTTTATTTTTGCGTGTACTTTAATCCTGCAAAAGGATTTTGTTTTCTGTAAAGACAATTTGATAGTTTATAATATTATAGCTTAGAATTCCGGCCTACATTATCGATCTCGATCAAGTTCGAGCGTCACTCCAGCATCCCCTTAAGAAGACTGGGCCCGAGTACATAGTGCCAATCTCGAAAAACAAAAAATGAGTTACTAGCAGGGTAACAACATAAAATTCAAACATTTTCTTTAACACTTCCCCTAAAACTTTAAATTTTGATATTCAATCAAGTCAGAACACTTATCGGAACATATAGAATGAAACTTAACTCCTAATAAGCTTATCAATAGTTTACATATATGCGTGAAGAATTTCAGTGTATACTATTAATACTTGGTAACACCTAACAATTTTCGTAAGTGTTCAAATTGCACACGCGGAATGGGTTTAGTTAATATATCCGCTACTTGATCACTGCCAGGTACATGTTCGATAGTTAACCCTTTAGCTCCCACAGTAGCAAATTAACTTTAAAGTGAATTTAAGAGTAATAAAAGTATAAAACATAAATTTTTTATATTAGCCTCTTAGATATGTGTCAATTGAACCTAGATGTACTGTTTTTTCATTCAGTTCTTACTGTTATTATTATTAAAAATCATGTTTTTTCAAGTATAATATCATAAAATTTCAGGATCGTAAAACAGCATAAAAAGCTCATTATGAAAAGATAGGTAAAACTTTTTTTAAATAATATTTTATAATGGATTCTTGAAAAGTAGAGTTGAAATTATATAAAATTTATGAGATATGTTTATTACAGTTAAAATTATGATCTGTGGGATTTTTTAAATTCTTGTGTAGCAAATTTGCTACAATGGGCATTTATTGTATAATTATAAAATCGTCAAAATAATGAGAAGTAAACCCCACTTTATTTCTTGTAGTTTTGTTTCTTGTAGTTTTGTACTTAGTGACTACGTAATGATAAATGTAAACAAACAGTTTACAATTATTAGCACTATATAAGAACAAGAAAAGTTCGAGTGCCAAGGTTCACTTTTTGTATATAAACTAAAAGGTGTTGTTGCACGCGCCATTTATTTCAGAATATTAAAAACCCCAAACAGTACAAAAGAATTTATTTAAAGACAGAATTAATTTTTTTAAATAGAGAAAGTATTGTTAAATATTTTTTTTTAACCCTAAACGCTCAATGTAGCAATTATACTACATTAAAAAAAACCATTTTTAGTTCTCAAATAAAAAAAAGTTTCAAACAAAAAAAGTCATATTTATCATTTTCTATAACATATTAAAAGGGTAGAATTTTTTTCTAACGTTTAAGAGGTCTGGGCGTTAGAGGTTAACCATTTCTTTTGGTAACATTCACGTATAAAATGAAAGCGTATTTCTATATGTTTTGACCGTCTCTGAAAAATATGGTTCTTTGCAAGTTTTATAACACTGGCGTTATCAATGAAAAGAACAGGTAACGTTTTTAATGGGGAAATCTCATTGAAACGCGTTAGCCATACAAGGTCCTTTGTGGCTTCACTGGATGCAATATACTCCGCTTCTGTAGTTGAAAGCGATACACAATCTTGTCGTCGGCTTGTCCAAACAATCGCTCCTGCGCTGTATTTGATTGTGATTCCGCTGACTGATCTTCGAGTTTTCGTGTCGCTAGTGTAGTCCGCATCACTGAAGGCTTCAAGTTCTCCGGGTCTTTCACTTGCTTTATAATGGATGCCTAAATCGAGCGTACCTTTAATATATTTAAAAATTTGTTTTACTAACAATCAGTGCTTTTGTCCTGGTTTCTCTAGAAACTGCGATGCGTAATTTACAGAGAAGGCGATATCGGGTCGGGTTGCAATCGCTAGAAATAATAGACAGCCCACAGCTTCTCTATATGGCGCATCTGTTAAAGCACTGTCAGTTTCTTCAGTCAGATAGTCCTTTTCCATTGACATTGAAACAGGATTTGTGTCTTCCATGTTGAATCTGTTGAGTATTGATTTAGCGTATACCTTTTGATTAATAAATATTGAGCCATCATTACAACGCGTAATCAATATATTCAGGAATGATCCAAAGATGTCTATAGTTATTTTAAACTTATCTTCCAAGTTGCTCAGAAGTTCCTCAATCCTATTCTTGCTAGTTGTAGCAATCAATCCATCGTCGACATACAAGACAACGATTATCTTCTCATTTCCACAGATCTGATAAAACATGCATGGATCCGCAGTGCTCTGTTGAAATCTAAAGCTAGTCATAACAACCTTAAATCGAGCGTTCCAACATCTGGGGGACTGCTTTAGTCCATATAAACTCTTCCGAAGCTTGCACACACGACTAGTGCCGTCTTCGTAACCTTCAGGTTGATTCATATAGATGTCTTCTTCAATGGTGCCGTATAAAAACGCTGTTTTTACATCAAATTGAGCCAGTTCTAACTTCTCACTTACAGCAATACTCAGCGTTGCACGAATCGTCTCAAATCGGGCAACTGGACTAAACGTTTCGTTGTAGTTAATTTCTTCCCGTTGACTGAAGCCTCTGACCACGAGTCTAGCCTTGTAGCGACTAATTTTTCCTTTCGCATTGCGCTTGATGCGATAAATCCATCTATTAGAGATTGCTTTGTACCTAGTTGGTAGTTCGACCAATGACCAAGTTTTGTTTTCCTTCAACGAAGCTATTTCTTCATCCATAGCTGCTTGCCAATGTTGCCTGTCCGATGAGTTAGTCGCCTGCTGAAAACTTCCAGGCTCGTCAATTTCGGCTGTCATTGACTTTACTAGTCGACGAGGTAGTTTTAATTTGCATCTGTTCCGCAAATTATGGTGATGATCTGTTTTGGAGTTTCCGTTAATTGTTCATCCTCAAGAGAATCTTCATGTGAAGAACCTTCATGTGCCGAATCTTCAGGTGATGTATTTGTGTCCACATCTTTTTTATTCTCGACCATTATGTTCGAATCATTCAACTCTTGCTGAGGAATCTAAGCGAGCGTTTTTCCTGGTTGTTCCGGGTCGAATATCACATCTCTGCTTCTAATAACTTGATTGGTAGATTTTATCCAAATTCGATAACCCTCGATGCTGTCCGAGTATCCGACAAAAGTATATTGAGATTTGGAGTCCCATTTCTTACGGCGTTCCTTCGGTATGTGCACAAATATAATGTTCCGAAAACACGAAAATTTTTCGTGTGTGCCTTCTTTTCTGTAAAAATCTCATATGGAGTTTTGTCTTTAACACGACTTGGATCCGATCGATTAAGAACATACCGCCGTATTGACCGCTTCCGCCCACAAGGCTTTTGGTAAATTCTTTGATAGCCGCATTATACGCGCGAGTTCTACGACTGTTCGATTTGAACGTTCCGCACATCCGTTTTGTTGAGGTGTACGGATTAGAGATTACCAGTGTAATACCATGTGACTTTAATAATTTCCGAACTGATCCGTTGTTAAACTTTAAACATTCGTCACATTGAAAGATTTTTACTGACCTTCCGCATTGAGTTTTTATTACATACAGCATTTCCTTGATCTTCTCGATAACCTCGGATTTTTCTTTTAAGAAATGAATCATGCGCAGTCTTGAGTAGTCACACGTGAAGCACATAAAATATTTCGCCCCTCCAAGTGATGTTACCTCCATCGGCCCGCAAAGATCAGCGTGAATAATTTCACCTGCTGTTTCCGCACGCTGTTGACGCAGCTGAAATGTATTTCGATGTTGCTTCCCCTCGATACAGGAATCACAGAATTGATTATCATCAACGAAATCAATGTGATTTTCCTTCAGAAACTTCTTCACTTGACGCTTGTACAAATTTTCAGGAGAAATTATCAAGTAGAAACATGTATGCCTCAAAGGGTTAATGTGAATGCTCATGACGTTGCTGGGATAAATGTCATAACTTAAAATGGCCGTAACTTTTCAAGAAAAAATCGTAGGTGATCGACTAATAGCTCATTTTGAAGGGTAAGAGTACTAAATGATGCAACTAGTAAAAAAGACCAAAAAAATTTTTTGCATCCTGTACATAACCTCAAAAGTATCTTAATAGCCAAGTCTGCTAGAGGCAGAGTTTGCAAATTGTATGCTGCAAGTTATGCTATGATAATTTTTACAGTAGTGAAGCATTACCTGCCTATCAGATAATGCACTTAAAATGAAACAGAAATGTAATAAAGTCTGCAATATGATATGATGGCAGAAATGCGGTAAAAATTGGGCACAGCTTATCAGCATGAATAGAATAAATTTTAAGCATTATATGCTGGCACAATATATCGTAACAGCAGATCATGCAGATTTCTGCTCCTCATCTGCTGTAGATAATTAATATTGCAGACATTGTTTAATATTAGCTGCATTTTTAACGTTACTTTGTGGAGCACGCTATGTTTCATTTCTGCTGCGTTTCTGCTGTTACGTTGTGGCAGCAGATACTGCTGCCAGAAAATAAGCTTAATGCGGACGCAGTGGACAGGAATCTGCTGAATATTCATGCTTGGATCTACTAGCACACTGCCAGCATTTTGCTAACATTTGGCTATTAGGTTAGCAAAAAACCGCATTTTTTGAGTACATAACTTCAAATATCTCAAAATCTTGACGTGATGGGCCAATTCTTACCTCGGATTCGGATTCTACGCACAAAATTACTTCGGAAATGACCCACAGCTTCCCAACAACATCCAAGGCCCCCTTTTTTTAGACCTATGTAATTTAATTATAAAGGAATTTTTAAAAGGTAAGATTTGTAGATGTGGGTGAGTATGTGAAAGCGGGAGATAGGGGGGGAGGAGGGGTACAAGAGAGAGAGAGAGAGAGAGAGAGAGAGAGAGAGAGAGAGAGTGCAAAATAAAGAAAATGCGAGTGGAAGGATAAAAGAGAAAGAGGAGAAATAATGAAGTATATGTATTACAAATTCATAATGATATATTTATAATATTGAAATTGTAACTGTTTTAACTGTTCAGGTTATCGAATCTTTTTCCCATTTTGCGATATAACGAGTATAGTTAATTAATAATGGCTGCGTTCAGCAGAAAAAGCAATAACGCTTAGTGATTCTTTAATATGATTGGTTCTTACTTTTAATTCCTTGCTGGATCTAAGTGTAAGAACCATTGGCAGTGGTCGAGTTGGACATACGTTGTGCTTCAATGTAGCGTACTTTCAGTTTGTTACAAAACATGGCGACCGCTGAATAAATATGTTGTAAATCAATGAAAAGGAAATAGAAAATCATAAATTATCTTAGAACATTTACATTTTGCTAAATACAGTCAAATATCATTTAACAGAAAATCGAACTGATTTACAATAATTGCGTTAGTTAAACGCAGCCAATGTATTAAAGAATTATTAAGCGCTCACTGAGCGGTTTTCTCTGCTGAACGCAGCCAATAATTACGGATGCTTCAGAGTTGTTCTTTTAATTTTTTGTTCAAGAAGCTGGATGTACGTTTACTGAAAGATTATTTAAACTATAGAAAGTTTTGATCAGTATTATTTTATTATTTCTTCTTATTACTTTAATTAATTTTTAATTTTGTCAAATATTTTTTTTTAGATCTCCAATAAATGGTTACGTTCAAGCATAATGGACGACAATTATACTGAAGCTATTGCATTGGTTTTTACACAGTATGTTATAAAGTTTTACATAAATATGTGGTCTTGAAAGTAAATCAGAAGCAATGGATAATATAACAAAAGAAAATTTGTGCAATATACAAGAGAAATTTATAAAAGAATTTATAAAGGTAAAAAAGAATATCTTTAATGTAATTCTAAGATATTGAGACAAATAAATTTCTCTCTCTTTCTCTATCTTTCTTTTACCTGCATCTTTTACATTTTTGCGATCTTCCTAACTTTATTTTTCTTAGTTGTTTTTCCTATTTCTTTCTCTCAATGGATAGTCTTTAGAACACGTACAAATTGATAAAATGAAAATTAATTGATAATAATTCGCGATTAACATTAAAAAATTATGTTGCAAATTTTGAAATTTAATTAATGTATAATCTATAATCATTTTTCATGTAAATCATGTAAATATTTTTCCCGTACAATCTAGGTACGAGCTTGTTATAATCATATTGTTCATTCTGACGTTTCTCTTCTGGATAGTTGCTGCAATAAAATAAACAATTAACGTCATTTAGAAAGAAAATACTGACACAAATATGATCCAATTTTGATAGCGGAAGGGATATTTTGTAACGCGCCTATGGCTTTTTTAAAATTATTATTTATCTATCAGCTGGATTATGATCTAGGATCTTCGCAACTTTCATTAGTTAAAATGATCCGTGACGTTGGTCATTTTGTCGCAATATTCGATATCGTCGTCATGGTATTCGCAGTTGGTAAGATACATAGCATATTAAACTGTGTAAAAAGTTTCTTTGGCTCAGTACAATAATTATGAGTATTTTATTTAGCGAAATATGTGTAAGTAAATATGTTAGCATAGCATTATCCCAGAAGTTTCCAAGTTAATAAAATTAATATTTGCAGAAGAATAGATTAAAACAATTTAAAAATGTTTTTTGCACACTTTAATATTTTTTTTAATAATGTTTTACAAACTTGAAACATATTTCTTTAAGATTGTCTCATCTTTATCAGATAGGGGAACGATTGGCGTTATAGTTGTGTATGATGTGACCAGCAGTGATACGTTCGCGAACGTTAAACGGTGGTTGCACGAAATCGAACAGAATTGTGATGTTAACAGGGTACTCGTAGAGCATAAAAATGACGCACCTAATCAGAAGGTGGTATTAACGGAAGACGCGCAAAGATCCTCTCAAATGAGAATCCAGTTATTAGAAACTTCCGCCAAGGATAACATCGATGTCGAGGAGGTATTCTGCATTTCGCAATAGATTACACATTGAAGAAATTCATGAAAACTATTAACTTGATAAGTAATAAGTAATAACTTGTATTTCAAAAACTTGATACCACAATTCCGGATTTTCAATCGATCAGACTATTATACAGTACATGGAAGCGATGCTCTCTTTGCGGCACAAGAAGTATTTAAAACAACATTCGTTTGTAAAATGATTGGAGCTGGTAAACATTATTTTGGCATTGACTAATTTTTCAATACTTTATAAATGGATCATATCTTAAAAGTCTTAGATTTTTTTTAAAAGAATGTATTCTATCAACTAAATGCAAATATTCGATGAGACAAAAATCCTCATTTCTGGTTTGAAATATCTCGTTTTGGTGTAAAATTTATGTTTTTGTGTTGTATTCATGTATGTTTTAATTATGTATGTATATATTTTGAAAAGAATCGATATCTCTTAGTATATATTAACACGATAAATGTATCGCGCAAAATTTGATATTTTATTTCGCTTAATTGTCAAAGTGTTATATAACTTTGAGCATAATGTACATTGTAAGACATTAACAATAAAATTAATGTTTTTGCAGAGCCACATAAAACGGAAGGAGTTATTCTCAATAAAAGTCATTTTGAGACGTTTTTACGCGATTTGCTGTTAGTGAAGCAATATAGAGTTGAAGTTTATGTTAATCAAGGCTCTTCTAAAAATCAGAACTGGATCTTGGAGTACAAAAGTTCTCCTGGCAATCTATCTCTTTTCGAAGAAAGCTTGTTCGGAAATAATGACATAGTTATGGGTTTATCCGTAACTGCGAAACTGAGTATAGAAGGAAAGTCCAGAGTGAGTCATCATGCGTGATTTGAGTAAAAAGTGTTCTACAATTTTTAGAAAATTATATGTAAAATATTAACATTTTGCAGATTGTCGGTTTAAGTTGCGTGGACGTTGTTTCAACTTTAATTTCAGTTACTGAATTTCAAGATAATGAATCATTTTCAAATTTAGAATCGCTCATTGTAACTCTTGCTCCAAAAGAATGTTTGCCTATTCAGGGAGAAGGCAGTTATGAATTTCAAACTCTTAAACAAGTATGTACAATGTCAAAAATATAAAATGTTATGCTTTTAAAATATGGCGAAAATTATTATGTATTTAAAATATTTTTATATTAGGTGAAGTAAAAAGTTTTGAGCGTTTTTTCGTTTTATTTCGACGATGAAATTAACATAGTTAGGATTATCTGATTTAGATCAAATATGCGCCGTTTTGTTCGATAACTTTTGTCCATTTTGAAGGCAATTTTTGAAAGCAAAAAATGGCGGGAAGAATTTCCCGCGCTCGATTCAGACTACGTACGAGAAGCGCAGTGCAACGCGAGACAAGTCTCAAACGCCAAAGTATTGCTTCTACCATAAGAAGTTTGGGAAGAATGCCAGAAACTGTACACAGCCATGTTCATGGACCAAGTCTCTCGCAATAAAGGCAGCCGACAACTCGGAAAACTAGCTAAGTCATCGCAAGAGGCGGTACGCGATGGCTTACCCCGTGCCTAATGGTCTGGGAAAAACGTCTGGCGTCCAATTCCTTGTCGACACCGGAGCCGACGTATCAGTTCTCTCGAAATCTTGGGAAAGACCCGGACAGCTGCCTCTGGCACTTCGACTTTTCGCGGCAAACGGCACAGCTATCTTAGTATACGGAAAAAAGAAACTGCACCTGAATTTAGGATTACGCAGGGATTTTGTATGGATTTTTCTCGTCGCCGACGTTGGCCAGCCCATCATCGGAGCTGATTTCCTCAAATACTTTGGTTTGTTAGTGGATTTCAAGAAAAGACGTTTACTAGACGAGGTGACTGGTTTGCAACAGCTCTGTCAAATTACCCACGGCGGCCTCCAAGAAATACACATAACCCATGGCAACGAACCGTACAATTTACTACGGCAATTTCGGGAAATCGCAATACCCAATAAAACGGGAAAGATCACAACCACAGGCGTAAGGCATCACATAATTACAAAAGGTTTACCGATAGCAGAGTCTATGCGCAGGCTCCCACCCGAAAAACTTAGAATCGCAAAGGCAGAATTCGAAAGTATGATCGCACAAGGAATCTGTCAGCCATCCAGCAGTTCGTGGGCGGCGCCACTTCATCTAGTACCTAAGAAATCCGGAGAGTGGAGGCCATGAGGGGATTACCGCCGCTTGAATAGCACGACCGTACCCGACAGGTACCCCATCGTGCACATTGCAGACTTTGCACATCGTTTGCACGGATGTGAAGTGTTTTCCACAATCGACTTGGTGCGCGCGTACCATCAAGTGCCTATCGCGCCGGAAGACCAACAAAAAACCGCAATTATCACCCTTTTCGGGTTATTTGAATTTAAGGTGATAACTTTTGGACTCAAAAACGCCGCACAGACGTTTCAACGTTTCATGGACACCGTCACACGTGGGTTGAGTTTCGTGTACGTCTACCTTGATGACATCCTCATCGCCTTCGCAAACCACGACGAGCATCTTGAACACTTTCGTGTTTTGTTCGAAAGGCTTCGTCAGCATGGAGTAACGATTAACCCGGCTAAGTGCCATTTTGAAAAACTCGCTGTTACGTACTTGGGCTACCTCATTGACAAGGTGGGATCGCGACCGATTCTCGAACGCGTCGAAATCATTAAGGATTATCCGCAGCCGCAAACGATTTCAGAACTTCGTCGCTTTTTGGGTATCCTGAATTTCTACCGGCGTTTCATGAAAAACGCAGCCCGGGTCCAAGCTCGATTGCATGAGTTTACCCGCGGCGCAAAACGAAAGGATAAAAGGCCTGTACTTTGGATACCTAATTCCGTAAAAGCTTTCAATGATTGCAAACAGCTCCTAGCCAATGCTACCTTGCTTATCTACGCGAGGGAGCTAACTTAGCCCTTATCACCGATGCTTCGGACACTGCAATGGGCGCTGCCCTTGAACAAGAAACGGACAGAGTCTGGGAATCTCTCGGATTCTTCTCACGCAAGTTTTCGGAGACACAAAGAAAATACAGCGCGTACGACAGAGAGCTCACGGCCGCGTATCAAGCAATCAAATATTTTTGACCATGAATTGAGTGACGTCAGGCATTGAAAACAGACCATAAGCCGCTCGTTTTCGCGTTTCAACAACGCTCGGATAAAGCCTCTCCACGTCAATGGAGACAACTCGATTACATTGGCCAATTTACAACGAATATACAATTTGTTAAGGGCACGGATAATAACGTCGCAGATGCCTTATCCCGCCTCAGCTCTGTGGATTTACCTACGATAACCAGCACTCAAAAGATCGCCAATGCACAAAAGGAAGACGAAGAACTGCAAGTTATCCTGAAATCAAACAATTCATTACAACTCAGAAAATTAAGAATCGACGATTCAGAAGAAGTCATCTATTGTGACATTTCAACAGCGAACATTCGACCGTACGTTCCCAAAATACTTAGACGACGCAAAATACATCTACGACGTAGTGCACAACTGTTCTCATCCCAGTGGAAGAGTTACCAAGAGGCTTATACAGAGGCGGTTCATATGGCCGAGTATGGCCAAAGACATCGCCGAGTGGGCTCGCACATGTTTACCGTGCCAACAAAACAAGAAGAATTTTCGCGCATGCGCAGCGAACGCGGACTCAGTGATGTAGCTAATACAAACGAAAAAGATGTGCCGTTGGTTGCCCGTAGGAAATTGCATAAAAAAAAATTGTAATAGAAAATGTAAAATATATACCCACCTAAATTTTTTTGATCTCTTTCGAGACTTAATACGGCCAAATAGCAAAATTTTTAAGACAAAATACGTCCGAACACGTGCGCTACCAGTTCGCGATTACTATGTGCCATTAGCTGATCAGCTGATCAGCGCCATGCGGCCTAACGGCCATAGTACTATGCGTCATATTGCGCCCATTACTGCTACCTGCTACCTGCTAGTCCTGCTACATCACTGGAATACCCGCTACTTCTGCCACGCATGCGCGAAAATTCCGTCCCAACTACTATCACTGTCCGCGACCTGTGCACGCCAGGTCGTTGCGTATAGTTAACTCGAACGACGCGGCGTGGAAATCACGTCGGGGTCACCACTTCGAGTGTAGGGACTCGAATAATCACATTTGCGACTCACTATAAACTCAAATATATTTTAACGTAGTTATAAAGAATTCTACAATGGTTAATACGACGTGCGCGTACAGAGCAAGAAAAATGACAATTGGATTCCATATCTCAAGCGTTCTTAAAGGCACACACAAAGCGTAGTGCGATGCAGCGAGAGTGCTGATTGGTAGTTGTTCTTTAGCCAATGTTGTGGCCGAGGTCGCCACAGATATGGCTCACTAAAGACATCTAGCGAACAACGCTCAGAACTTTTTACTTCACCTAATACAATACATTTAAACATTATAATTTTATATTTATTTTTTTCAGATAATAGAAAGAAGTAATGTTAACGATAGTATTAAGGACAAAATTTATTCATCTTAAAATGCCTGCGAATGTTAGTTATGGTGCGAGCGGAAGCACCGCGGCGGCGTTGGCAGCGCGTGTGTGGCGCTCGGTTAGTCAAGTCTGTAAGATAAATCCGTAAGGAGAGCATGTAAGACGCTTGAACGGTAATACAATAAAGAAGACATTCGTTTACACCAGAAATTGCATTTTCCCATAACAAGTAATGTCATGGTTACTCTAAGAAAGAAAAATGAATTTGCCAGTGTGACTCCACTATTGATGACCTAAACACGTTAATGAAGTTTACAAAGGGACAGAAACGGAATGCGCAGTCATTGCCTGAAGTTAATTTAAACTTAGCTATGTCTGCAACATCTGATCTCATTAAATATTTAGATGTAAAGGTTTTTATAGTTTTCTTTACAAGAACGTACAGAAATGTCGCATCGTAATCAAATCTTGATGATGTATTTATCAATGAATTCGATAATTTTTAATAATGAGTAGGAGGAGTAAGTAGGATTAAAATTTCTTAAACAAATAGATAACAGATATTGTTAGCTGGTTCAAATAATTCCCTAGGGCGTTTTAGGAAAATTAAGGTTGGTCTAGTTTCATGATGACACTTTCGATACGATCTTATCAATTCAATACGATCGAAAAATATTCAATCGAATATGTTGAATGGATTAATGATGTGCAACGGCATTATAAGTGGTGTAAAAAGAAAGACTGCTATACAAAAATTGTTGGATCATATGAAATTTAATATAATTCTTGTCGTAAGATTGTCACAAAATTTGAAGACTAATCAACATGATTTATTTCCAATAGCCATATTTACAAAATGTATTTCATAAAATTTTATAATTAGCTATAATTTTTGTTAAAATGTTAAAATTGATGGGGACATGAAAACATTTAATTTATACATTAAATGATATTTAAAAGCACATTTTTTAAGAAAGTTTTAAATAATACCTAATGAAATCATCGGTTGTGATCCTCTCTCTTATAATTTTTTAATAACGATAAATTTGCTAGCCAGACGTATCAGCTGTATGTTTTTTTCAAGATGTTGAAATGCACAGTATTTATATCATGTGCATTAATACAATATTGAGTAGTATTATCTCATTTTTAACTTTCGAGTATAAATTTAACGTTTTCTTTAATGGTTCTGTAACGAGGGGAAGACGAGAAGCTTGTAAACGTCCGAATTTTGTATATACTTCAAATATATAAATACGCGGGTAATTTAAATTGTTCATGCATTTGCGACGAATACACATACATACACATACATATATACATACACACACACATGATTAAATATTTATTGCAGAAGGATATATAGCAAGACGATAAAATATAACGATCGGTTATATGCCATTCCCATACAGCATAAACCATTGCAACTACATTGCAGCAACGTTGCTACGTTGCAAGTTGCAATGTAACATTGCAGAGACATTGCAGAAACATAGATCCATAACCAGCACGCTTGCAGTAACATTGCAGACATTAATATTGCGACAACATTGCAAATTCGAAATTCCATTTTAATTACGATTTATAAGTTTTGTTTTTGTTTGTAAGTTGTGCGTATATACAAATTAAATTTTTACTTACGTTATATAAACTTGAAAATTAATTTATATTGTTTTACATATAATTTTATGTAATAATTTTATTTATATACAATGTACTAACAAAATACAAGCTATCTTATTTCAACCGTATTAATTCTTTTACAACAATATTGACCTTTAACACTTTGCGCTATAATTAATTATTTATCCATTCTGTTCTCTATATACATATGTGCATAAGATATTTTTTGTTTTAGGATAAAACATAGGAGACATAAAAGTTTGATATAAATAAAAGTTTTGAATGATTTCATATGTTAAATATATATTGTAAAGTATATGTTATATTATAGATAAGTATTGTACATAAGTATATGTTGGAATTCGTCAAGTGCTCGCATAGAGGATACTTAACAGGAATGAGCAATGACTGCACACTCTTTACATCTATGAGAATAATGTATTTCTTATTTTATTACAAAACTCAGAGAATAGGACTTGAGAGTGTTTTGCTGAGACAGTCCGTCTCTGACAGTCCGACTCGAGTAGTAGTAGCAGAATAGATACATAAGTAATGGCCCGCCAATGAGCATTGGATTCAAAGCGATCCAAAGCGCTCTTCCAACAGTATATAACACTATTGTATTTTAATAAAGTATTTAAAATATTTTTATTAAAAAAATATATGGCATAAAATTATATGTTTTATATATATATATATATATATATATATATATATATATACTATTGTATATATACCATATAATATATATAATTTTATGCTATATATTTTTTTTAATAAAAATTATCGCAAACATTTGTTTACATTTACGTTTTTGTTATTTTATATGTCTCCATATTTTTGATATTTATGTATCTAAAACAAAAATATTTTTATATGCAATATTATTTAATGGTTGCAGTAACATTGCATTATTGCAGATTCATTTCACTGCAATATTGCTGTAATGTTTTTTTGCAATCTTTCAAAAAGCGGACATTTCAATGTTGCTGCAATGTTGCTATTGCATTGCAGCAACATTGAAATGTCCGCTTTTATGTAATGTTGCTGCAATGCAATAGCAACATTGCAGCAAGTTTTCGTAATGAAACTGCAATATTGCATATCCGCAGCAGGTCTCCAAGGTAAAGAGCCTCTAGTCGATAGACTAATGTAGGTAAGGGAAGTCGGCAAATTAGATCCGTAACTTCGGAATAAGGATTGGCTCTGAGGAGCGGGGCGTGTCGGGCTTGGTCGGGAAGCGGGTCTGGCTGACGTGCCGGGCCTGGGCGAGGTGAACGCTCGGCGTTCTCGCGCCGGTTACGGGATCCGAGCTCGGTCCCGTGCCTTGGCCTCCCGCGGATCTTCCTTGCTGCGAGGCTTCCGTGGCGGCGCGAGCCGTCGTGGTCGTCCTCTTCGGCCGCCATTCAACGCTCAGCTCAGAACTGGCACGTTGCAATAAAAGATTGTTGCAATGTTGCTGCAATCTTTCTGTGCTGTATGGGATTGTAATACTGCTGCCTGTACCTACTCCCCGTTCCCATTGTAATTAATATCATTATTTCTCTATTTTTATTTAGTATCGATTATACAGGGTGTCACAAAAGTATGGAAACAGCCAGATAACTTTCGAAAAATGCGTTTTGGGGAAAAATGTTTCAGATAAAAGGTTTAGGATTTTTCCCTGGCTATTCAATTGTGACCTTGTATTTGATCTAGATCTTGACCTTCAAGGTCATTTCAAGGTCAAAGTTGTTTTTTTAAATTGGAACCCCCATTTTTTATTGCGGATTTAGAGAGAGCAGGCAATTTCACGTTCAAATATGACCTTGACCATGTCCTTGGCCACGACCTTGACCATGGTCCTCAAGGTCCCCCGGCCAGTTAAGGCGAGGCTAGCGATCCCGGCCAATGAAGGCAAGGAGATAGCCCGGCCAATGAAGGCAAGGCTAACGATCCCGGCCAGTCAAGGCAAGGAGATAGCCCGGCCAATGAAGGCAAGGAGATAGCCCGGCCAATGAAGGCAAGGCTAACGATCCCGGCCAGTCAAGGCAAGGAGATAGCCCGGTCAGTTAAGACAAGGCTAACGATCTCGGCCAGTCAAGGCAAGGAGATAGCCCGGTCAGTTAAGGCAAGGCTAACGATCCCGGCCAGTCAAGGCAAGGAGATAGCCCGGTCAGTTAAGGCAAGCAGCTTACAACTTATGTTCAAAATGTTTTCCTTCAACATCCTGGCAGATTTCTAAACGGATATAAAAATTTTCAATCGCACTCCTTATCATATCAGGTGCAATATTCGTGCAAACATTAACTATTCTTTGTCTTAGATCTTCTAAATCTCGTGGTTTAGTAGCGTACATTTTATTTTTAATGTAGCCCCAAAGGAAATAATCAAGTGGAGTCAGGTCAGGTGACCTGGCTGGCCACTCAATAGTTCCTCTTCGATCTATCCAACGATTATGAAATACTACATTTAGGTAGTCTCTCACAATCACACGATAATGAGCAGGTGCACCATCTTGCTGGTACCAAACCTCATTAAAATCATCGCCAGCTATCTCCTGAATTGCCGGGACTATTTGTTCCTGCAGTAATTGTAGATATCTTGCTCCATCCAAATTCCCGTCAATGAAAAACGGCCCAACTATTTGATCCCAAAAAATACCAGCCCACATTCAATTTTTCCGGGTGTTGTGTGTAATTTTCTTGTAGCCAATGAGGATTTTCATTGCTCCAGTATCTGCAATTGTGGCGATTGACTTCACCGTTAAGTTGAAATGTCGATTCGTCTGAAAAAACGATGAGTGACTGGAAATTAGGATTTTGAACAATTCTTTCCATCATGTTCTCACAAAATTCAACTCGTCGGTCAGGATCATCTTCATTTATTTCTTGATGAAGGTGTATTTTGTAAGGGTGAAATTTGATGATCTTCAAATTCCTAAAAATTGACATTCGATTCATTTCAAGCTGTTGAGAGGCTTTCCTAATAGTTGAATGCGGCTCTTCGACGAACAATTGGACCACTTCCATTTGCTTCTCTTCTGTGGTTTCTGTTTTTGGCCTTCCAGATTTGGGACGATTCTTATTAGTCTCAGTTTCTTCAAAATGCCTGATAGTTTTAGAGACAGTTGACTTGCTAATGCTTGTTAAGCCCACTCGGAACATTTCATTGAATAACTGCACTACTTCGTCGTACGACCTACATTTATCACCCCAACCTCTCATTATTAATAAAGAAACTCTCTCTTGATCTGTTAAAGAAGCCATGGTGGAAAAGAAAAGATGATTGAAATAACAGACTTCAAAGATTCCCAGAAAGAATTATTAAAAAACAGCAACCGAGCAAAGTAAAGAAAACTCCACTAACTATCCTGGAAAGGACAGTCAGAGGTGCAAATACGATGAAAGTGACTGCTTTTCAACTATCCTAAAAAGGACTATTGGAAAACAGCAACCGCGTAAAGAAAAGGAAACTCCACTAACTATTCTGGAAAGGACTGTCAGAGGTGCGAATGCAACGAAAATAACTGTTTTTCAGTTATCCCCAAAAGGCATATTAATCTTTAGACAACAAAAACACCCGTGTACGGTCATCAATTTACGCCTAATTTAGTATGCATAGGTTATTGGGGTTGCCGATTACGAAACTGAAATAAGTTTTTGAAAATACCTAAATTCAAGATGGCGGATAAAAACTGGTGATGATGAATTTGAGAGAATCAACCAATTTACGGGCCTTCATTGGCCGGGTTATCTCCTTGCCTTCATTGGCCGGGATCGCTAGCCTCGCCTTAACTGGCCGGGGGACCTTGAGGATCATGGTCAAGGTCGTGGTCAAGGTCATATTTGAACGTGAAATTTCCTGCTTTTTCTAAATCCGCAATAAAAAATGGGGGTTCCAATTTAAAAAAACAACTTTGACCTTGAAATGACCTTGAAGGTCAAGATCTAGGTCAAATACAAGGTCACAATTGAATAGCCAGGGAAAAATCCTAAACCTTTTGTCTGAAACATTTTTCCCCAAAACGCATTTTTCGAAAGTTATCTGACTGTTTCCATACTTTTGTGACACCCTGTATATATATATATATATATATATATATATATACATACAGGGTGAGCCATTTTAATTAACACACGCAATTATTTCGGAAACAAAGCATTTTAGAGAAAAATGTTTCAGACAAAAGTTTTATGGTTTCGAATAGGCCATAAGATTGGTTTGACACTAAAGAGTCATTTGAAGGTTACGTGAAGATCACTTTAATTTTTTTAAATTGCAATCCCTATTTTTTACTGCATATTCTTATAGCTTACCTTGAGAGCTTTCCGAAACACTATAGGTAAATGTCTTTTCGTGAAGCACTTTTCGAGTTATAAAGTTCCAAAGTTGCAATATTTTGATAAAAATACAAAATACCTCGTAAAATATTCACTTTCTGATAGCCTTATCTTACATTATTCGACCAATCAAGCAAGATCCAAGCATGGTCCAGTCAAGGCAAGATCCGAGCATGATCCAGCCAGTCAAGGCAAGACCCGAGCATGACCTAGCCAGTCAAGGCAAAATCCGAGCATAATCCAGTCAGTCAAGGCAAGACCCGAGCATTCTTTTAGCATCTATCGCAGAAACTGTTCAAAGTTGCTCCCGTTGACTTGAACACGAAATCTAATTCTCTTTGCGAAATGGTCGACCGTTTCAAGTAAGATGGCTTTTGGTATTGCTCTACAAGCAATTCGAATTCGATCATGTCTTCTCTTGTCGTCGGTTCTCGTTCGTACACGACATTTTTTAAGTATCCCCACAAGTAAAAATCAGGAGAATCAAATCTGGTGACTGGGCGGGCCGTGCAACTGGACCACCTCGTCCGATCCACCTGCCATTGAAGTTTTGATCCAGAAAATTCTTTAGGATTTGTGCATAATGTGGTGCCGCACCATCCAGCTGAATCCACATTCTTCGCCTCGTCTCCAAATTGACTTCTTCGAGTAAAACAGGTAAATGATCCCTTAGTAACTCCAAAAAGACATGTCTGTCCATATTCTCTTCAAAAAAATATGGACCAAGGAGATAACTGTTGACGATTCCACACCAAACCATTACGCTCCAACGATGTTGATTATCTACTTGTCTATGCCAATATGGATTGGCATCTGCCCAGTAATGACAATTATGTGTGTTCAATTCTCCGTTATTTTTAAATGTCGATTCATCAGAGAATAGAACATATTTGAAAAAATCTGCGTCATGCGCAATCATCCGTATGGCCCATTGACAAATTAGTACACGCTGTTGCATGTCATTTGGAGTTAGTGCTTGCGTTAGTGTAATATGGTATGGATGATATTTTCTTTTTCTCAAAATTCTCACGATTGTTCTCTGAGGTATACCGGTTTGTCTAGCTATCTGACGACTGCTAATATGAGGGTTAATGTTAATAGCCGCTAAGATAGCGAAAACACATACATCGTCATCACCATATTCATGATTTACGCGACAACGGGTCAACTTATCTTGTTGGGCTCTTATCTTAAGACGCCGTATGACAGTATCATTTGGATGTCGTCTGTTTGGGTATCGATTTTGGTGAAGTCTCGTAGCTTGACGATAATTGCCAAAAGCTTCTCCCAAAACTAGTAAAATATCGACAATTTCTGAAGAAGTATAATCAGCCATCGTAAAAGTTTATAAGCTTAATGGTTTGAATTAAAGTTGCTTATAATAATCAGCAGTAGTATCGGATTTTGACTAAATAGTTAGTTAGGAACATCAATATGTAATTCAGTGCAATATCATTCTTTAAAAAAGAAGTCAATGTTATTAATATAAGCAACTGGATTTGGGAAGCTGTGAAAACAACTGATTTTGAATAGTCGCGAAAACAACTGATTTTGAATAGTCGTGAAAACAACTGATTTCAAGGGGTCGTGAAAACAACTGATTTTGAATAGTTGCAAAAACAACTGATTTCAAGGGGTCATGAAAACAACTGATTTTGAATAGTCGTGAAAACATCTGATTTTGAGTAGTCGTGAGAACAACTGATTTTGAATAATCGCGAAAACAACTGATTTTGAATAGTCGTGAAAACAACTGATTTTGAATAGCCGTGAGCACAACTGATTTTGAATAGTCGCGAAAAGAACTGATTTTGAATAGTCGCGAAAACAACTGATTTTGAGTAGCCGTGAGAACAACTGGTTTTGAGTAGCCATGAAAAACTTTCCTCTATCTTGCCTTAATTGGTTATTTTATTTATTTAAAAGGTATCATAAGAAACTTTAATCTATCTTAAAAATTTTTAATAATCTTTATTAAAAAATTATTAAAAATTATGTAATTGCTTATTGCAAATTTTTTTTAAAAGAAAAACTATGTCTTTTTTAATGATTATTATGTGCTAAAACGTATTATAGTAAGTAAAATCGAAAAATTAATATTTTACGAGATATTTTGTATTTTTATCAAAATATTGCAACTTTGGAGCTTTATAACTCGAAAAGTGCTTCACGAAAAGACATTTGCCTATAGTGTTTCGGAAAACTCTCGAGGTAAGCTATAAGAATATGCAATAAAAAATAGGGATTGCAATTTAAAAAAATTGAAGTGACCTTCACGTAATCTTCGAATGACTCTTCAGTGTCAAACCAATGATACCATCTTATGGCCCATTCGAAACCATAAAACTTTTGTCTGAAACATTTTTCTCTAAAATGCTTTGTTTCCGAAATAATTGCGTGCGTTAATTAAAATGGCTCACTCTGTATGTATATATTTGTAACAATAGAACCCTTAAGATACATAGGTGAACTCCTGAACGTGTTAATTTTTTTTATGAAAAAACAAAAGGAAAATCAGGCAGACAAAATACTGTTCGCAAACTCGTCCGGGTTCAGTATTGGTCTATTATAAAAGTTAGCAAATATCCGGACTGAGCCCGACCAACTGGCCGCTCTATAGATACTATCGACTGCAACGCCTCTTTTTGCTGCTAACGAAGTAGATGCGTGTCGTGTGCTATGAGCAGAAAACGACTTGCTAACTCCACACTTTTGCAAAAATTCACGAATCCATCTGCGTTTTTATCCGATCCGGGACTCGAAGGAAAGCCCTTTCTGCATGAAAGGAGATTTGAGAAATTCTTAGAAGAGCCAAGGTTTGGCAACGCTGCCCAGATGCAAGGGCTGCGAGTAATACCAATTTTTTGGTAACAGCTTCGAGGCTTAAATCCTCATGAGGAAACTGGTTTCTTAATTCAGTAATGACCGGTAACGGGTCCCACACGCAGTCATATCGAGGATGGGGTGGCTTGAGAACACTGGCACCTTTGCAAAAACGCTTCACCAGGGGGTCATTTCCAACACCATTCTCTGATATAAGAGAAACGACCGACCGTGCGGTATTCAGCGTAGAATATGAACCAATCGAAGCAAGTTCTATCGCCAGATCCAGGGAGATCTCAGCCTCTCTTGATATTTCCACGATTCGTCGGCCACGATAATCCTTGCCTGCTTAAGCTCTTAGAGCATTATATCTCGCAAACCGCAAACCTATATCGTTCCAAGGATTGCGATTCTTTATTCATCTCGTATAAACGCCCTTATGGGCCTGTCTCATCACAATCAAGAACCTGTTTTGGCAATGGAGCAAACGGCGAATAGTTATTCCGATGACAAAACTGTCACCACGAACGAAGAGGGCGGGCGTATTGCTTCACCGTCGAAAGGGCCAACGAGGCCATAAGGGCCGTTTTATCGCCGTTTCCGATACTGACTGTCGTCTAAACGCCTCCCGGATAATCTGGCAACCCCCAGGGATAGCGTCTTGTGAGCTGGATGTCTGGTCCTGAGAGGAGAAAAAAGCAAATTGACAGCGGGCTTTAAAATAAGAGGGACGGATGCAAGTAATCGACTAAATAGCGGAAACCAAATTTGAGATGGCCACCAAGGGATTACCAAAACTCCCTCCGTCCCTTCTTCAACTATCTTCCTAAGGATACGAGGAATTAGAATAAATGGGGGGAATGCATAGAAATAAAGATCTTTCCAGGAAAAAGTAAAAGCGTTTATCGCTATGGAACGTGGGTCAGAGTGCCAAAAGATGTATTGGTCACATTTTGCATTCAAAATGGACGCAAAAAGATCGATATCAAAGGGACCAAATTTTCTAAAAATTATATCAAAGGCATCCCCCAATAAAGACTATTCGGCGTCTATATTTAAGCAGCGAGATTCCTCGTCGGCTATTTTATTGTCAATAGATGCAATATACGAGGCAAAAATGAAGATGTTTCTTTGCTCACACCATTGCCAAATCTCTCTGGAGATATCTGAGAGACATTGGTGTTTTATTGAACCAAACCGGTTGACGTATGAAAGTGCTGTAGTGTTGTCTAATCTCAGCAAAATCTCGCAGTCGGATAAGCCGGAAGCGAAACATTTCAGGCCATAAAAGGCGGCCAACAGCTCCAGCTCGTTAATGTGACGAGTGCCATCCTCGCTGGACCACCACCCGTGAGCCTGCTCAGGGTCACAGTAAGCGCCCCAGCCGGTCAAGGAAGCGTCCGTGAATATTTTGCAGATGTAATGGCCAAAACAAAATTTATTGGCGTGATCGCGGTCCAATAAAGCTCTGTGCCATCATGAAAAATCCTCCTGAAGAACTTGTGGAATATCCATGCTAGCGTTGTAATTACCACTTGCAGAAGCAAGGGCGCTAAATTTTTCCGCTTTGAGGCGTTTTGTGTAAAGCAAATTGTAATGAAAGGCTGGACAAACTGAAATTAAAGATCCGATCAGAGCAGCAAAGTCTCGTATGGAACTGCGCTGCTTTTTTGAAAAATCTAGCACCAAGCGCAGAAGATTTACCTTGCGTTTGTCGGGGATTGACATGGCTTGCTGAGCCGAATCAAAAATAAAACCAAGGTATTTCTTTACAGTTGAGAGGTCTAAATCCGACTTCTTGAAGTTGATAATGAAGCTCAATGAAGAAAGCAATTCTACGTGTATGTTGTCCCGACAATCCTCTTGGGAAGCGCCGAATAAAAGGAAATCGTCTAGATAGACAATCGAAGAAAATCTCTGGCGCCTCAGATAAGCAGTTATCGGGCGAAGAATCTTAGTGAAAATAAAGGGCGCCGTGGAAAGATCAAAGGGAAGAGCAGAATAGGCATAAATTACGCCTCTTCATTGAAAGCAAAGAAATCTTCTGTCATTAGGATGGATCGGCACTAGCAAGTATGCATCCTCCAAGTCCATAGTCACCATATATGTTCCTGGAAGCAATAACTGTACCACGGTTTTCCAATCTTCAAGCTTAAAATGCGGGGGGCGATAAGAAAACATTTAGATCCTTTAGATTCAAGACAAGTCTTACGTCTCCAGAAGATTTTTCGATCAGAAAAAATGAAGAGAGAAACTGATTTGCGGATGACTCAACGACCGTAATCGCGCCTTTAGTCAAAAGGCGAGCGATCTCTTCGTCACAGCGAGATGCGGTCGAATGCAAAAATTTAGGTTCCGCTAAAAAAGGCCTAGCTGGTGGAGAGGTGAAAAAAGGAATCCTGTAGCCCCGAACCGCTTCTAGAACTATCGGATCCGACGTAATACTTTCCCACTGGTCTACAAATCTTCCGAGTCGACCCGCGGTTCTTACCGTGCCTAACGGCGACGAGAGCGAGAACGAGGTCTCCTCGATTTGTTGTCCGAGCGTCGAGCCCCTGCCTGGCGCGTCGTCCTCGAGGTCCGAGCAGCAGGGGCTTTCCGTTTTTCCGACTGCCTCACAGGTTAATTTTTTCCCAGAGTTTGTTGCCCCGAAGGAATCGTGGCTTTAGGTAATGGGAGAGCCGTCTTCTTCAGCTCTTTAGTGGCTTTTTCGCAAGCCTGCGCGTCCTTTAATTCCTCCGTAAATAGGGAACCAAACAACCATTCATCGATCGCCGCTGTATCCGCAATTGTTTTCCCCATCATGCTCAGGGCCAGTTTAATGAAGGCTCTTCTGGCCAGAGAAAGGTTATATTGGTGATCCGCAAGTAGGCGAATCCCATCGGCCATCTGCAGCAAAGCGTCGCGACCTCTCTCCGAGAGAAGATCTGAAATATCAGATTTCATGATCTCCGATAACCCTGAACTTAGGGCTCTTAGACAAGTCGCAACTTGTTTCTGCTTTCGCATCTGGTGCTCGTTCCGCTTGATCGCAGACGAAGATGACTTGAGGGCCGGATCCAAAATTTTAATGAGCTTCGGTGGATCTAAAGCTGCTAATTCGGCTTTAGCCTCGTATTTCTCAAGAAGCTGAGTGCGTAAAGTCTCTCCGATGCCTTCTCGAACAGCTTTCCGAATAAATTCGAAAAGCGCTGGCTCCCAGGATGAGTTGACCGGAGGCTGTGCAGGCACTGCAAAGAACATGTCCGCCAGAAACGGCGGGGCCGGAGGCATGGCTTCATCCGTCTCAACGTCGTTCGCAAACGTGACGAACGGGACGCCTCTTGTTACTGCGCACCAATAAGAAAAAACAATCTCAGAAAGAGAGAGTCAGCGAGAGTACAGATTAAGAAACAATCGGCTATGCCCTCTCTTTGCCCAAATTGACCCAAATTTTTTATAAAATAAAAAATGAGGGTCAACAAGGGAAAATGCCTGGTTCAGACTCCTGGTTCTCCTGGACCGTCTGTCCTTGTTTATCTGTCTCATGATTTGGCGAGGACGTCCCAACCTCAATTAAATTACGGCGATTGAGCTGTGTCTCGAGAAGCGCAAGAATCCTCTGTACCGTGGTCTCGCCTGCGAGTGTCGAGCTCAGTTTTTGGGATGAGGTACGAGATGAGTTTTCCTTGTCGTGAGACTCGTTCGCACGAGAGCGGTCAGATCTGTAGAAACGATCGCGAGATCGCGACCGATTGCGAGATCGGGAACGGTCTCTCCGATATTTACGATACCTCGGAGACCGAGAACGATGATTACGAGAATGTTTTCTCATCGTCTGAGAAAATGCACACCAAAAATCCGAAACTTTTGAATGTGAACGTGTTGATTTTATGGCAACAGAAAACACAAACAATCGCGCGCCTCCGGATGCGCGGGGTTGGTGCGCATGACCGAGGCGCGAGTTTTTTCTGATAGTGCAGGATCTGAACTCTGTTGGTAAGGTACGCAGAAGCGCGACTACATTATTATTCATTCGGACGAGGTCCTAAGATATAATCCTTATTTTATAATACAAACACATACGCAGGAAAAAGAAAAAACGAAAGACACACACACACACACACACACACACACACACACACACACACACACACACACGCGCGCGCGCGCACGCACGAACACATTAAGAGAGAAAAGATTAGACTATTAAGATATTTATTTAGTTTGGCGGCGCCAAATATTTAAAAAAAAATTTACTTGAATTAAAATATTTATTTGTATTCAAATAATTATAACTAATTCTCTCTCTTCCCCCCTCTCTCTCTCTCTCTCTTTCCCCCTTTCTCCCCCCTCTCTCTCTCTCTCTCACTGCGTGCGTGCGTGCGATAAAATATTGATTTATGAAATATTTATAATATCAATAGGCGGTATTCATAATCTGATCTTATCTTTAAGATCGTTTTGAGTTCATCTTCAAATGCTTCGTAATCAATGAAATAATTAGTATCTCAAGATAAACTCAAGACAATTTTAAATATAAGATCAGACTATGAACACTGGCCAAAGACTACTAGTGAAGAAATAGGTGTTTTACTTTATGTAACTATCCATTTTTATAGTTGGGGCGTACTTTTTTGATATCACATTTTTTTTTGTAGGAAAAATTAATTTCTTGTCCTTTTTTGTACAAAGGTAATTTTGTAGTTATTTCATACATTTTGTATTGTCAAATTATTAGTTCTTTTTTCTTAAGCGTAATTTTAAACAAGAGTTCTTTTTTTAGACGTAGTTTTGTACAAAAGTTCTTTTTTAGGCGTTTTTTGGGCGCGTATACTTGGCGCATTTTTGTACCTTTTTTTAAAAAGATAATTTTGTTAGGATTACGAAGTTGAACGACAGAAAGAAATTATCAGAACACTGACTACTAAGTACGAACAATTAAAGACATCTAAATCGTATCCTCTAACTAAGAAAACAGGGAGACAGATACTTGCTCTGCTTATAGAGAATGATCGGCGAGAAATCATGTCAGCAGAACGTAAGTACCTTATCACAATAATGTGCAATTAATGTATAACTAATTTTGCAATTTTTAAAGTTTCTTGAAATAAAATTAAAAAATCTAATATAATTGAAAATGATTGTTATTAATTAAAATCATATTTAATAAAGAAATTAAAGGACTTTATAACAATAAAAAAACATTACAAAAGAAATAAGAAAATCTGCTAAATATCTTGTGCCACAGAAATAAACTTTAGTTTGTAAATGTATAATAAAGAAATTCCGGTATTCATAATCGGGTCTGATATTTAAAACCATTTTAAGTTTATTTTCAAATGCTGTACGGATCATTTCATTGATTATGATGTATCTGGATATAAACTTAAGATCAACCTTAAATATCAGTCGCAACTATGAAAACCGACCATATAATTACATAAATTATATACAATATATAGCAATTTTGATATTTATTTTATTTTAATTTATTAAGATAAAAACAAACACTGATCCTTAACCTTAATTATTTTTTATAGTTATTTTCACTTTTATTGTGAAAAAAATTATATAAAATAAGCAAAACCAAAATTAAAGAATAAATTATGTTAAGACAAATATTACAGAATGCCTCTGATATTTATGTACTTTTACCTTTATTAACTTTATTTTATACATGAATACATATTACAGATATTATGTGTAGTGACGTTTCACAAAAAGAATAAAAAATTGGTGCGATCAGAGGCGAGGAAACTTATATTGGCAGGGGAGCATAGATTTCCACAATAGCATATGAAAATTTGTTACGAGAAAAAGAACCGATCAAAGTCATATCCGGATTATCGTGATCCCTTTGAATACAATCTCTGAGTGAGCGATATGTACGTAAGCAAATAAACACACAAGCCACCGAATTAACTACGAAAAAGAAAGCGACAGTCGCTGGGTTTTTTGAGATGTGGATGCGAGAAAAAAGAAAGTACCCTGAACACCACATCGAAGACGAGATGAAAAAGTTGAATAAATATCTGAATGGTGCTATTACATCCGCCCGAAGTACATTAGCTCCGAAGAAAAAGAAAAATTATCTGTTTCGCAATACGTTGGCTATCATTAGTTTCCTAGCATTACAAGTCATATTAAGAGATTTGGAGAGTCCGCCGAATACACCACGCAAGGATCACGCAGAATTCACGCGTTGCGAAAGTAAGCGAAAATTCGCGAACCTTGTCGCCGATGTTTCCGCATACCGATTGACGAACAGTCATTCACGGGTTTTCCAGCGATATAGACGATAATAGTTACCACGTTACTCCAATTTTACCTGCCCGTTTCGAGGATTCTCCACGTTTTTCTGAATTTTATTATCTGTTTTCGAGCGTCCGCGATTACGTTCTGATCACCGCTATTTTTGATATCGTGGCAATATCCGTTCTTGAGTCCGATCGAGGCTCAGCCGAAGATTTCCGGTCGCGTTCCGTGCCGTACAAGAGGCCAGCCTCAAGATTTCCGTTCGTGTATTCCGTAATGTGCCTGTCAATACCGTCCGACTCAATAGTGATAAATAAAGAACCATTGTGTGAAACTGAATTTGTCAAAGTGATCACAGTTGCAACTCCTTTCCTCTCCTCTAATCTCGATTCTTTCATATAAAGAGCGTATCAGCTCTCGGGGCGAACTCGTTCTAAAACGTCCTTCGAGCCGGATCGGGATTGAGGTTTAATACTTGAACATTGTACTGTGAAAACTTTACGTGACTTTAAGTGTTGATCATTTATGTCGTGAAGGACAGTCATTACCAACATGTCCTCGTTTGAAGAGATGCTTTACAAACAGTAGCGCTCTAATCAATTCAGTGACGAATACTATAACAAACTTTCGAAAATTAGGGCAAAAAATGACGTATGCAATGGCGAAGGCACGAATCGACATTACCAAGGAGAGGTTCGAACAATGTCGAGACTTAGATGCAAAATGCGCGCCACAGTCGATATCAATACCAAGGAAACGCTTTCCTATTTTTCCAACCTGGAGTTCGTCAAGTGCGAAGATGCCTACGATGCGGCGCTGGATTACCTCTACGAACAGCTCCTCGTCATCAAATACCGGTTCTGCCAATGTAAGTCGTCCGATTGAATTTCTATCTCATTCTGCGCTCAACCTGCCGAAGGTCACCTTGCCAAACTTCGATGGATCGTACGATAAATGAGAGAGCTTCCGCGACCGTTTTCGCATATTGTGATATTTTTTTCGAAGTAGTTCAACAGACTCTTCGAAACTCGAATAATTATCACTGTCTGTACGGGTTACACCATTATTATCAGTGTCCTAAAATATTTCATTTTGTGAAAACATTTTATTAATGCAACTCGATAGGAATTTAAAAAATTACTGTGTAATAAATGTGCTGAACTACAATGTAAATCTAATAAAGATTTGAACTATGTGAAATTAGCACCCTACTTGAAACAAATTTAACTTCTTTTGCAGAAAATGTTAGTATTTTGTTTTAAATTGTTTGTAGTAACAATAATTTTTCGTTTGTAGTTAAATTAATAAAAAATTATAAAAAATTAAAAAATGGCCAACTCCCGACTTTGAGATAAAAAAATAGTACATCTTAATTCAGAATCATTTGTACTTGTTTTTCTTTTCGTTTGCAATTGAACCATTTACGAGATGCTAGTGTGGCGATTACACTGTCACATACCTGAGAAACATAAAAGTTGAAAAATAAGTTCCCACAGTCTTATCGAACTAAATAGAAATCGTTAGGCAAGTAGCAAAAGGTAGCAAAAAAATAACGCGCAGGGACTTAGTTTCGATATTTTCAAAACTACGAAAACATATTTGGTTAATTGTTGGGCAAACACGCGTTAAGGAAAAGCAAGGTGATAAATAGAGACGCGCGGCCGAGAGGGGGACCTTTTCCTGCCGATCGCCTTGTCAGTAACAACATTAAAAATCTAAGTTGCGACTCAGCCGAGTGATCTATTGTATTAACACGAATAAAGACTTTAGACGGTTAACGTAAAAATCGAGACTTTATTGCCTGCCTATCATACTGCATTCCTCCCGCAATACGCGCATACACCCACTCGTACCTAAAGTGGTAACCCCGACGTGATCGCGAATTCTTTTTTTATTTTATTGAGCGGACACTATACTTGGCGCATTTTTGTACCTCTTTTGAAAAGGTTATCTTATAACATAACAATCTTAAAATCAAATCACTTTATAAAAACAAAATATAACCATCAATAAAAATTGCAATATAAATATAGGCGCACAGCAGCCTTATGTCAGCGCACAACAGCCAATATTTTAATATTAATGTACGATAATTCATAGTCTAATTTATAGTGTTAAATTTACTTACACACTTTACATATACTAATTAAATCAGTCATCGACATGTCGTACAACTCATATCTCACATTTGTTGAACCTGCAAATATGAACATGTATTAATGATCAGATACAAACTGTTAGACATGTATCTGTCGATTAACATGTCATATTATAAAGTTTCATTAAAGCAAACGTATTAATTATTTATTTTATAAAAGATTTTGACACGTTGATGACACGTTGATGACAAATTAAGTACAAAAATGAAAGTAAAATTAATTACTAATTTATAAAGTTCCATAATAAAATAAATCTCTAATACATTGAGCTTAATGAAACTTTATAAATTATAAATTATATACACAAACTAAAACTGTCATTACCATGTCATATAAATCTCATATATAATTATTTTCTATGAGTATGCTTCTCTTCAGAATCCTATATCGCTCGAGATCTTGAATGATAACGCTTTTATGATACCATTTGTGCATTATTTCTAAAAATGGCAGTTGCACCAGAAGCATTCGTGATCTTACAATTATTGAACTAATCTTACAATTATTGAACCTGCGAATATAAACATTAATAATCAGATACAAACTGTTAGGCATGTATCTGTCGAGATTAATTAGCATGTCATATTATGAAATTTCATTATTTAAATATTCAAATATATATCGACACACAGCAATTAAATTAATATTTTGAACATTTTGTAGTAATTATTAATCGTATTTTATAGGCGCACAGCAGCCTTATATCTGTACACAGCCAATATTTTAATATTAAGCTCAGTATTCATAGTCTGATCTTATTTTTTAAATCGTTTTAAGTTCATCTTCAAATACTCCGTAATCAATGAAAATTGATTAGTAGATGACTGAAGAAACTCAAAACAATCCTTATATCTATATATAACAAAACAATCCTTATATATATTGTAGAGTTTAAAAATATGTAGAGTTTATTATAAAAGATATCAAAGTACAGAGAGTAGTGACTAACTCGAGGAACGGCTACAGTGAGACTGACTTTCGTCGCTCGCTTCGGGCTTTTATATCCTAAGTTTTCCGAAACAAAAGCCGATCGTTTTATGACCTGTCCATCGAATGCGACGCATTTCAATCCATCGTGTGAACATAAAGGAAACCGTGTACCAACGTGTACTTACAAAAAAAGTCGGATATTACAGACAAAAGTAAAATTTCTTAATCCTATAATATATATATATATATATATATATATATATATATATATACATATATAATATACATATATACATATATAAGATGAAACTATGACTACTGACCAAAGAGTAATGAAAAAATAGGTGTTCTAGTTTAATTTAATAAATTACAGACTCATCTTTTCCTCCATTGATTCGATGAATATGCTTCTCTTCAGTGTACCACTTGTGCTTCAAATATAAAAATGACAGTCGCAACAGGAGCAAATGAGGCAATGATCTCATATTGAACAGGATTGGGAAGTAACACGTTACTTGTAACGCCGTTACCGTTACAGTTACTTTTTTTTGGTAACTGTAACGGTAACGGCGTTACAAATTTTGTTTGTAACGGAAAAAGTAACTTCGTTACATTTTTTGGTAACGAGTAACGAATTTTACAGTTATTTTTATCGTTACTTTTTTCGAATTTACGGTATCTTCTTTAATTGGCCCGCTACGCCCTCTTATTATTGATTTGATTATTATTGATGGTGATTCTGGCCATCACCAGAATTTAATAATTATTTACTATAATTTGCCATATTCTGACGTGATCTTTAGTCGCATACACAGACATACAAACACGTATGTATGTATATACATGTATTGCGCAGCACATGTTCAACGCTAAAACATGCGTTCCATGGATGCACTGCTAGGAAGTGGTGTATTATATTTAATAAAAAGTTTCTTGATCTTTGGATAGTTATTTAGCATATCGATATTACATCTAAAAATTGTAATATCGATATGCTAAATGACTATCCAAAGATCAAGAAACTTTTTATTAAATATAATACACCACTTCCTAGCAGTGCATCCGTGGAACGCATGTTTAGCGTTGGAGGATTAACGCCACAACGAGGTTATTTAAAATGATGATACCCTTGAGCAACAACTTCTTCTAAAAATTAATAAAGATTTCCAATGAAATTTAATAGTTTTATGTTAAAATAAAATAAACCTTGTAAAATTTAATAAATTTATTATATATTTTTATAATTATAAAAGTAACGGAAATTGTAACGATTCGTTACTTATTGAGTAACGGTAACTGTAACGAGTTACTTTTTGAAACTAGTAACGAGTAACGGTAACGAGTTACTTTTTAGAAAAAAAAACAGTAACGAGTTACTTTTATGATGTAATTTTCCCAACCTTGAATTATTGAATGAACCTGCGAATACGAACATGTATTAATGATCAGATATAAACTGTTAGACATGTATCTATCGATTAATTATCATGTTACATTATAAAGTTTCATTAAATGTATTAATGATTTATTTTATAAAAGATTTGTATGATACGTTGATGACAAATTAAGTTCAAGAATAAAAGTAAAATTAGTTACTAATTTATAAAGTTCCATAATAATCTTTAATTCATTAAGCTTACGGAGTTTATGTCGAAAACGGAAAATTTATAAATTACCAACTAAATTTACATACACGCTCAAACTAAATCTGTCATCAATCATAATAACTCTCATATAAAATCTTTGGTACATTGAATTTAATGAAATTAATTAAGTTTACGAATGCATATATACACTTCAATTAGATATGTCATCAACAGATCATATAACTCTCATATAAAATAAATTTTTAGTACATAGAATTCAATGAAATCCATAAAAAATCAAATCTATATAATTTCTGATTTGTAATTAGACTTCTTGACCCAATCAGCAATGTTTTTTAAATGTTTTTCAAATATTTATTTTTAATTATTTTTACATTTATTACTATTTATTATGCAAATAATATTTATTAAATATTTATTAAACATTATTTTACATTAATTATTTACTTCAAATAATAATTTAAAGAAATAATTATAAAACGTTTATTTAATGTTTATTTAACAGTTATAATACATTAATTCTTAATATAAAATACAAATGTAAAAAAAATATTTAGGTAACGTTTATTTAATGTTTTATATAATATTGATTTTACTTTAATAAATCATTTTATATAATTTTTGAAGTAACGTTTCGGTTTACGCCGCTAGGAGTCGCAAGGATTATTCGTTTTCTTGTAAGTAAAGTCCGTTTCGGAAAGTATATAAATAAGCTTAAAGTTGTCCTTTTACTAATCAAAGCATAAAGCTTCTTCGCGTATGTGCGTTCAATGTAACCTCAATAAGGCATCTAATTGATGTGGAAGTAGATGTTCTTGATTTAAGGGGATGATAGAGTCATCAATTTTACCGACTGAACAACATAATTTTATTAAACACTTTACTCGTCATTGGCTTCACAGATCAAAAAAATGTTTTTGTAAAGTTAAAGTACATGCACTAATGCTGTCAATGCCAAGATTAATCCCGAAATCGAAAATAATTTAAGAAATCCAAATCTTCCCTACCTATTCTGAAGGTAAACTGCTGTCAATTTGCTGACAAGATTTGCTTCCTATAAAAGTTCTACGCTTCGTTGTTACAAAATGAAAACAGTATTGATTGCGGATTATGTAAAGAAAAAACATGCATTTTACAGAGTTTGGTTCAGATCCCTAATATAAAAAAAATGCATGTAATAAAATATTTTTAATTTTTTTTTGTTTTTGATATGAAGTCCATACTCGCGTGGTTCATTTTTGCGTGTACTTTAATCCTGCAAAAGAATTTTATATTCTGTAAAGCCAATTTGATAATTTATAATATTATAGCTTAATGCCACCTACATTATCGACCTCGATTAAGTTCGAGCGTCACTCCAGCATCCCCTTAAGGGGATGCTGGAGTGACGCTCGAACTTGATCGAGGTCGATAATGTAGGCCGGAATTCTAAGCTATAATATTATAAACTATCAAATTGGCTTTACAGAAAACAAAATCCTTTTGCAGGATTAAAGTACACGCAAAAATAAACCACGAAGACAGCTTCTTTAACAGAATATTGTGGAAAAATAACTAATGTAAGATTATAATGTACACAAATTTTCGTCACAAGATTTCGTATCGAATTAGGTATCAAAGTTAAGTTTTAGGAGCTTGATAGTGTTTGTTTGTGTCATCTATATGGCTGTAAACTAGAATTTCATGAGTATACATGGTACAGATTTTATATCAAGTAAATATTGTTACAACGTGACAGCTCCAGACGCCATTATTGGACTAATAAATGGTAAAGAAAATGTGAATTAAAAATTTGTTTCGTTTTAGACATAAATTCCACCTTGCAGACTGGTATTAATACAAATACTTTAATTTTGGAAAAAGATTTCCTAATCTATAAAAGTAATATGTACGAAATCTTGTGACAAAATTATAGCGTTCAATCGATAAAACAGACTTATCTCCAGCATCCCCTTAAGGCGATGCTGGAACGTTCTGTTTTACCCATTAAACACAATAACTTTTGTAACGTAAATTCTTCTTATTGGTTTTGTAGATTAGGAAATCCTTTTCCAAAATTAAAGCATACGCATTAAATTCAGTCTGGATTGCGGAGTTTATGTCGAAAACGGAAAAAAATTTTTTAATTTATGATATTTTTATCATTTCTTAGTCGAAAATGGCGTCTGAAGCTGTCACATCATAATAATATTTGCTTGATATAGAAGATCTGCAGTTTGTACTCGTGAAATTCGAATTTCCAGACACATGGATAACGCAAACAAACACTGTTGAGTTTATAAAATTAGACTTTGATACCTAAATAAAACGTATTTACGATACGAAAATTTATGCTGACAGACGTGCGAAAGTTGATAAAATAGAGCAAAAATTTTTAATTTTTCTTCGTCTTTGATGTGAAGTCGATACTCACGTGGTTCACTTTTGCGCGTATTTTAATCCTGCAAAAGAATTTTGTATTCTGTGAAGCCAATTTGATAATTTATAACATTGTGACGTTGGATTTTGGATTGATTGGAACGGATAGCTCGCGGGAATCCAAGGTCCGGGCGGCGGATGCTTAACGAATGAGAAGCCGTGTGAATTTAATATATATATATATATAGTATATAGTTTATTCTTACATCTAAGGTGTGTGTACAGTGTTACTTATCTCTAATTCGACTTATTCTCGGCTTAATTCTACGGTTGCGGTCGTCGCAAGGCGCGATTGCACGGTGACGTCGGAGCGCCAATCGGGCGCGTCGGTGTCGCGGGCGAGTCGCGGCTTAAGGTTCGGCGTGTGGGGCCGGTGCCATGGGCCGGTGACGTTGGGTAGCGCGGATCGGCGCGTCGCGATCAGCTGTGCCGGACGGGAGCTGTCAACGGACGGGAGCACTCAGCACGTGCTCGCGACGGCGGCGGTGTGAGCTTCTCAACTCGTGGCCCTAGAGGATGCCGGCGCAGTTGCTCATCTCGCAGACGGCCCGGGTGGGAAACCGCTCAGCTCGCGGTGCATGTGTTAGGATCGGTCGGTGCGGGAGACGCTCAACTCGCGTCGAGAGGTTCGGTGGTCGTGCTCAGCTCGCACTTTCACCAGGAGTCAAGACTCAGCGCGTCTTGGGGTAGTAGATCAACTCAGCTCGTCGATCCGGGAAGATCTGACTCTCTACGGTTCGCGGGCTGTATTTATATCGGTCGGTCGGTGGTGCGGGGTTAAAGAAGCGGCGGGGGAAACTGCGCGAGGTGGGGTGCGACGACGCGGCTCTCTAGTAACGTTTCGTTACACCTCCGCCTCGGCAGAATCCGACTTCGATCTATTTACAAAAATGTTTATTTAATCCGGTACTCGCCGTTCTTGAGCTTTATAACGATAGTGCGTCCGGGGGCTCGGTGTCGGTACCGCTGTCCGGGGCGGATACGGGTCCATGGAACGTCCCGTAGCGGGTCTTCCTGGACGGTTGTATACTCGGGCCTCTCTGCCGGTGGCTCGGTTTTGGTGGGAGCCAGTGCTGGGCCAGTCGGAGCCGTGACTTCGGGCCGGGGCGGCTCGGTTGTCGGCGGTGGTGCCCCGGTCGTCGGTGATGGTGCCCTCGTTGGAGGCGCAAAGTGCACCGGTGTGGGCGGTGGTGTCGGTGGCTCGACGTGCGCGGCCGTCGCCTGGTCCCCCGGTTCGTCGTCCAGGTCGGACAGGGAGCCGAACAGCTCCGTGAACTCGGCGTGCATTGCGGCGGTGGTGGCTGCCGCTGCTCTGTACAACTGCTCCGACCTGGAGCTGCTTGTCCGGGACGGTGGTTTTCCCCGGGCCTCGATACTGAACGTCAGCCGCTCTCGGGGCCTCTCCGCGGTCGTCGGTGTCGGCCGGGTCCGGAGTGTAGCCTCCGGTCGCACGCTCCGGGGTATGGTCGGAGGTCGGCGTATCACCTTCGTCAAGCGCTCTCTAATGCTCGGCATTGTGGAGCTTTTCTGTCTTACGGGCGGTTTTCCGGCCCGTTTTATACCCTTCGGCTTAATTTGTTTTTCGCGTCATCCCCGAAGTTCTTTAGATCTTTCACGTGCGCGGTGCCTGTTATTTTTCCGTTCAAATCTTTCAGTTGCGCGATTACCGGGGATAGCATTCTGTGTACGGTGTACGGTCCTGAGTATCTCGGCGCAAGCTTCCCGGCGAAGCTTTCATTTGCTTTGGATAGCGGGTGCTCCCTTCGCATGACCCGGTCGCCTGTCTTTGGTTTCCAGTTTCGTCGGCGTAAGTTATAATATTGGCTTTGCCTTGCTGTTGCATCATCCTGGCGACGGGAGGCGATGCGATATTCTTCGCGCATATTTTCAATTTGGCGCAGGCGCGTGGTCGGTCTTGCTATTTCGGCGTTCGCATCGAGTGGCTGCGTAACGTTCCCGGTGCTTCTAGTTCCCACCCGTACGTCAATTTAGAGGGCGTGTATCCGGTGCTTTCTTGTACTGCCGTATTTATGGCGAATACTAATTGCGGCAACTGTTGGTCCCATCGTCGATGATTGGCTCCGGTGAATTGGGCGATCATGGTTTTGAGCGTCCGATTGGCTCGTTCCACCGGATTACATTGTTGTGAGTACGTCGGTGTTTTCTGGTGTTCGACGCCGGCGCGTGCATTCCGGTGAATTCACGGCTCTCGAACTGCCTTGTCCGTAATGACCCGTTTGGGGCACCCATGTTGCCAAATGACGTCTTTTTCGAATGTCTTGGTTACGGCAGCTGCCGTTGCTTGTCTGAGTGGTCGAGCGGTGACCCATTTGGTGAACGCATCTTGGCTCACTAGGATCCAGGTATGCCCCTCGGCTGACCTCGGTAGTGGTCCGATCAAATCGACCGCGATTACCTCGTTTGGCATTTGTACCTTCGAGTGGTGTAGTAGTCCGGCGATTGCCCTTTGTTGTGACTTGTATCGTTTGCAGTTCTCGCAGCGGCGGACGTATTCCGCGGCCTGTCTAAACATGCCGGGCCAGTAGTACTTTTGCGCTAATCGGGCCGCGGTCTTGGTGACGCCTAGATGTCGCGGCTGCCTCGTCGTGGCATTCGGTGAGCGCTTGCGCCCGTAGCGGCTTCGGGACACACAATTTCCAGGCCGTGGCTGCTTCCTCCTCTTTCGTCGAGTGTCGTTCATGGAAGTGACGGTATAAATTTCCGTCCTGTATGCGGTAGTCTGGGTAGGTCTGTGGCTCCCTTTGGATGGCTTTCATTTTTTCTTGGTATCAGGAGCATCTTACGGCGGGTGTGATTGCTGCTAAATCTTCTGCCGCTCCTGCGGCATCCTCTCCCTCCTGTAGGGGATCGCGCGACAACGCGTCCGGGACGTAATTAAGCGCCCCCTTGCGGTATTCCACCGTGAAGTCATGTTGTTGGAGTGCGACTACCCATCGCGCCAGCCGGCCGGTTGGATTTTCTAGTGATCGTAGCCATCATAACGGTGGTAAGAAGTGGTCGGTTATCACTTTTAACGTGTACCCTTCTAAGTAGGGTCGCATTTTCTCGATCCCCCATACTACGGCCAGGCATTCCTTTTCAGTCACTGAATAGTTTTTCTCCGCGGCTCGTAAGGCGCGGCTGGCGTATGCCACCACCTTTTCCTGTCCCTCTACCTCCTGCGTCAGTACTGCTCCGAGCCCGACGTCGCTGGCGTCTGTTTGTAGGATGAAGGGCGTGGTGAAGTCGGGGCATTGCAGGACCGGGGCGGATGCGAGATGTGCCTTTATCTCCGAAAAGGCGGCTTCTTGTCGGGATCCCCACTCCCATCTGGCTTTTTTATTGAGGAGCTCGTTCAGTGGTGCGGAGATGGTCGCCACTCTTGGTATGAAGCGGCGGTACCAGGAGACTACCCCTAGGAAACGGCGTAGGGCGGGCAAAGTTTTGGGTGGCGGTATTTCCATGGCCTTGACTTTGTCCGTATCGGTTCGTAGTCCTTCTTTATCGATGACATGACCCAAGTATCGCAGGCTCTGTCTGGCGAATTGGCACTTGTCTGTATTTATCCGGAGGTTGGCGTCTAGTAGCCTTTGTAGAACCTCCCGTAAGTTACGCAGGTGTTCCTCGAACGTGCGGCCCAGTATGACAATGTCGTCCAGGTAGGCGAATGCCCGGGGTTTCATGTCTGGTCCGATGATCTGGTCGAGAAGCCGTTGAAAGGTGGCTGGGGCGGCGTGCAGTCCGAACGGCATTACTTTAAATTGAAATTGTCCTCTCCCTGGTATGGCGAAGGCGGTTAGTTGTCTGCTCTCTGGCTGGAGTGCTACCTGCCAATACCCGTTTTTTGAGGTCTATTGTAGATAGGTATCGCGCCTCTCGTAGCTGGTCGAGTATGTGCTGCACGGGCGGTAGCGGGTAGGCGTCCTTCTCTGTGACCTCGTTTACTTTTCTGAAGTCGATACAAAAGCGGTACCGGCCATCCTTTTTTTTCGCCAGTACTATCCCTGAGTTCCATGGGCTACTTGTCGGCTCGATACATCCTTCTTTCATCATTTCGCCGATCTCTTTGTCGACTATCGCCTGCATGGCCGGATTATACGTGCGGTATCTTTGGCGGATAGGGTTCTGCCCTGCCTTTAGTTTAATGCGGTGTTCCGTGAGGGGCGTTGTCCCCCGGCATTCCTCGAATTTCGGCAAGAATTCGTCCAGTATCTCTTTCAATTTTCTTTGTTGCTGCTCGGAGCATGGGGTTAGTCCATTTGATTTCTCCTATGCCCCCGGCTGTATGGTGGCCAGGCTCGGTAGCTTCCATCGAAATCCGGCTTTTCGGAATAAGACCATTCCGGCTATTACGTCTGCTGTTAGTCCCGGTAGCACGTGGAATGTCTGGCGGCCCTGGTATTGTCCCAGGCGAATGTTTACTCTTAATTCTTCCTGTATTGTACCGGGTTGCCCATTTGCTAGGTAAACTTGAGCGGTGATCGGTGGGTGTTGAGCATGCGGGCGGAGCTGGTCTGCCCCCTCCTGGCTTATGTACGATAGTACTGCCAGGCCCCGCAGTCGAGCAGTGCCTGGTAGCGTCGCCCCTCGATGGTAATTTGTCCCCGTGGTCGTGGATCGGTTGATGTGGTTTGGGGGTTGATATTCGGTAGGTGAGGCTTTAGTTGATGCCTCCCTCGGTCTCGTCGGCAGGCCGGGCGGTTCCCCCCTGTTCCTTCGGCCTTCCCTGCGTTTCTCGGCTGCGTACCGTGGCAGTTCTTAGTGAGGACCCCCTCCTTGCCGCACTGCGAGCAAAATAGCTTGGGCGATCTCCTGCAGAATCTCCGGGTGTGCCCTCGTTGTCCGCACCCCCAACAACACTCCCTTGCGTTGTATGCGGGTGTGACAGCTGCCATCTCTGATTTATGTGGAGTTTGGCTCTCCCTCTCGTGTCGGCGGGTCCGTTCGTACTCATCTGCCAGCCGGAGCATTTCGGCTAAACTGTCGAAGTCCCTTCTCCGTATATATAAATGGTATTCTGGGCGCAGATTGTAATAGGTGCGCTTCAATCGGCCTTCTGCGGTCATGCGTCCGTGACGGCGCATCAGTGTCTGGATTGCGGTCACATATTCTCGAGCCGTTTCGTTTGTACCTTGTTTTCTGCGGGCAATCTCTTCTTCTTTCTCGAAATTAGTTTTCGAGGAGACATAGTACTGTCGGAAGCACCCCTCGAATTCGTCCCAAGTCTCCCAGGTATCTTTATTGTTACGATACCATAAGAGGGCCTGATCTTTAAATAGAAGCGGCAGGCAGCGTTGTATTTGCTCTTGACTGAGCCCATAGCTATCCCTCAAGTCCTCTAGCCGTTCTAGGAACGATGTTCCGTCCTTCCCATCGAATTGGCATCCCCATTTGCGGACGGTGTCCAGGAGCGCCACGGTTTCTGACAATGGTTTGACTGCCTCCATCCTTGGTGGCTCTCCCTCTCTGACCGATTGGTCGTCCTCGGACTCGTCCGTACTGTCGTCTGAAATGATCTCAATCTCGGCTTTTACAAGTTCTAACAATCGGGCGCGGAGTTCGTCGCGGTTGCCGTTGGTTGATTTCGGTTGCTTAGCTCGGATTAATCCCTCCTTCGTGAGTCTATATATCGGTCCGATAACGGTCGGTTTCATGCTGTCTCATTCGCTAAGTCCCTGTTCGGGCGCCATTTGTGACGTTGGATTTTGGATTGATTGGAACGGATAGCTCGCGCGAATCCAAGGTCCGGGCGGCGGGTACTTAACGAATGAGAAGCCGTGTGAATTTAATATATATATATATATATAGTATATAGTTTATTCTTATATCTAAGGTGTGTGTACAGTGTTACTTATCTCTAATTCGACTTATTCTCGGCTTAATTCTACGGTTGCGGTCGTCACAAGGCGCGATTGCACGGTGACGTCGGAGCGCCAATCGGGCGCGTCGGTGTCGCGGGCGAGTCGCAGCTTAAGGTTCGGCGTGCGGGGCCGGTGCCATGGGCCGGTGACGTTGGGTAGCGCGGATCGGCGCGTCGCGATCAGCTGTGCCGGACGGGAGCACTCAGCACGTGCTCGCGACGGCGGCGGTGTGAGCCTCTCAACTCGTGGTCCTAGAGGATGCCGGCGCAGTTGCTCATCTTGCAGACGGCCCGGGTGGGAAACCGCTCAACTCGCGGTGCGTGTGTTAGGATCGGTCGGTGCGGGAGACGCTCAACTCGCGTCGAGAGGTTCGGTGGTCGTGCTCAGCTCGCACTTTCACCAGGAGTCAAAACTCAGCGCGTCTTGGGGTAGTCGATCTGCTAGATCGACTCAGCTCGTCGATCCGGGAAGATCTGACTCTCTACGGTTCGCGGGCCGTATTTATATCGGTCGGTCGGTGGTGCGGGGTTAAAGAAGCGGCGGGGGAAACTGCGCGAGGTGGGGTGCGACGACGCGGCTCTCTAGTAACGTTTCGTTACACCATTATAGCTTAGAATTCTACCTACATTATCGACCTCGATCAAATTCGAGCGTCACTCCAGAATCGCCTTAAATACATGTATGAATTATTTGTATTAAAAAAATTTTTTTTAAATATAGATTCTTTAAATATTAAAAAAATTAAAAAATAAAAAAAAACATTTTTCTAACATTAGAACAAATCTTTAAAAATCATTTTTTTAAATATTAGACGTTTATTAAATATTACAAAGATATTTTTCCAAACGTTAAAAAAACGTTTCTTTAATGAAAAAAAGGAAACTAATCTCATTATTTTTAACGTTTTTAAAAATGTATTTTTAAATATTTTTCAAATATTTTTCAAAATGTTTTTTAAAAATTGTTTTGCTGATTGGGAATATGTTAGGCATGTACCTGTCGATTAATTAGCATGTCCTATTAAAATTTCATTAATTCAAATATATTAATAATTTATTTTATAATAATATGTTATGTAGATGACAAATTAAGTTTAAGAATGTATATAAAAATAGTAAAATGTATATAAAAACAGTAGTAAATATACAATAATAAATATTAATATTTTTTAATTAATAAATTTAATAAATATGTATATTCACATTGATGCTCGACGATCATTTTCAGCGTCAATCAAAAGATCATGTGATGGCACATCACAGTCGGAGAACGGCCACGTGCAAATACGTAATATAATATAATGTAATCGTATACGGTACGCACACCTACACAGTTAACCTATACAATTAATGTCTTGATGACACATTGAGATTATGGGTCGGTTCTCGTAACTGCACTGAGTTGCACTAGTTCAGCAGTGCAGCTCAGTCAGTGCAAACGTCGCGTAACAGTGGCACTCTTGTGTTAAAAAAGTGAACCTGGACATTTCCCCACCACTAGCCGGGGCGGCGACGACGACAACGATGTTTCTTAAATGAAAATTTCCCATTTTAGACTTTTTTAAACTTTACGTCGCCATATCTCCGCTTGTAGTTCACGTAGAATAAAAATAAAAACACTTTTATCATATAATTCGATCCCAAGCTTTTGATTAAGCCTACTTAGAATTCGATCAGTTCAGTCATTAATGAGATCCAATAATCGAAGGATTTCTGAATACGACGTCTCGCGTAAATGAGGCACGGCCGTGTCTCGGCGCCCCGCTACGCGTAACTTGGCGCGCGAGATACTATTGTGTCTCTTGATTCATCTCGTTGTAAGATTTTTGAATATTGCGATATTTTTTTCGAAGTAGTTCAACAGACTCTTCGGAATAATTATCACTGTCTGTACGGGTTACACAATTATTACCAGTGTCCTAAAATATTTTATTTTGTGAAAACATTTTATCAATGCAACTCGATAGGAATTTAAAAAATTACTGTATAAATAATAAATGTGCTGAACTATAATGTAAATCTAATAAAGATTTGAACTATGTGAAATTAGCACCCCACTTGAAACAAATTTAACTTCTTTTGCAGAAAATGTTAGTATTTTGTTTAAGTTGTTTGTAGCAACAATAATTTTTCGTTTGTAGTTAAATTAATAAAAAGTTATAAAAAATTAAAAAATGGCCAACTTCCGACTTTGAGATAAAAAAAATAGTACATCTTAATTCAGAATCATTTGTACTTGTTTTTCCTTTCGTTTGTAATTGAACCATTCACAAGATACTAGTATTAAAACAATTACAAAATAACTTTGTCAATTTCCAAAATATCTTGAAACTGATTGTGGGATTTGGTTTAGAATCATTTGTATTATTATTGTCTCTCAATGTTAAAGTTGGATGCTAGACATTTTTAAATTTTTTATAACTTTTTATTACTCGAACTGCAAACAAAATTATTGTTACTATAAACAACTACAAATAAAATATTAACATTTTCTGTAAAAAAAAAGTTAAATTTGTTTCAAATGGCATGCTAATTTTACATAGCTAACATCTGAGTAATGTTTTACGTAAAATCAGTGATCTAAGTAAAGAGAATGAACTGAGATGAGATGATTTAAATTACAAAAGCTCAAAACGTCGACTTTACATCTGAACGAAACTTATGAGAAATATGCTTCTCTAATTAACTAATTAAAGAAACAATTTGTTACACCCGCGAAGAATAAATAATAGAATAAATAATAGGTTCAAAAATCAACGAGCAATATAGCGGACTAATATTATATTGAGTAGTTGAACGACCAAACAATATGTTGAAAAAAAAAGAAAAATTGTATGAATATTTTAGTGACTTAAAATAAGACAGCAATGTTCGAGCTCCTTCGAATCACTCCTGAACACCGCTACCGTTTTAATTTTAGCTGGGACAGAAAGGAAGGTTGTAAAGAGAACTCCAATTATCTTTTAGCTTTTCTTCAGCTTTTATTCGTATCGGGTGTTAGTTGCGACCGTCTCGGACTGTCTCGGTACGCGTACTGCCGAATTCGTATCGGGCTATCGCGATTGACCTTTCAGCCTAAAGTTCAGCCTATCGGTGATCGGCACGGAGAATCGCGAGCTCGTCTGGCCCAATCGAGGCGATCTGTTCAAGGGCGCCTTCGATCTATCACGCGGCAGAAGGATACCATGCACGACTAGAAGCGTGCCGTTTGCGACCAGCCTCGCGATGGAGCTCGCGGTTCTCGAAAACAACTCAGTAATTCCAAACATACCGCCCGCTTCGTAGACGGAACGGAGACGAAATGATTATGAACTATAATATAACGTAGAGTTTAACATAAATTTTAACGATAGTGCAGAGGGACGAGAAAAACAATTTTTTTTTTTACAATGAGCGAGGGTTAGGAACTTCCTTCATCGATATTTCGGACAGCCGAAGTATCGTCTTTATTGTGTATAGGCAGTTTGCAAATCTGCGTTATCGGTCGTTTGTAGCGTGCGTTGGCCGTGCGCAACGTCACGACTCGAACGTGTCCATCCGATCCGGGATGTACCTGAATGATTCGCGCCAACTCCCACTTCGAGGGGGGAAGTACCGGGTTACGATCGCTAAATCATCGACTTCAACCTCTTGTTGAGATGGGCCACTTACTCCGTACTTGTAAAGACTGAAGGTAGTCAGTCGACCAATAACGCCAGATTTGCTCCTGCATGGCTTGCACGAGCTGCCATCGCGACAGTCGGTTAGCGTCGATTTCTAGTACCGACTCCTCCGGTACTGCAATAATCGGACGACCGATTAAAAAATGTTCCGGGGTCAACGCCGAGAGATCGCCGGGGTCATCGCTAAGAGGAGCGATCGGACGGGAGTTTAAGCATGCCTCTATTTGGCATAACAGCGTCGCAAATTCGGTTTTGGATAGAGTGCGAGCTCCCACTACTCGCCTCAAGTGATACTTGAAGCTCTTGACACCCGCCTCCCACAGGTCTCCGAAATGCGGAGCGGCCGGAGAGATAAAATTCCATCGAACGCCGTTCGCTAAAGCGGCCTGTAAGGCCGGGTCCACGGCTAAAGCCCTGAAGTGACGTTGAAGTTCGCTATCGGCTCCGCGAAAATTTGTACCGTTATCGCTATAGATTGCTGTCGGCAATCCGCGGCGACTCACGAATCGACGGAATGCTGCTGAAATCCAGCAGTGGAATAATCCTCCACACATTCCAAAAGCACCGCCTTTGTTGCGAGGCAAATAAAAATGCTGACGTAATCTTTCGTGGGTTTTCGTCCACGGCCTACTATCGGTATGAGACTAAATGGCCCGGCGTAATCAACCCCGGTATGAGAGAACGGCGGCGATTGATTAACACGCGGGGATGGCAAGTTACCCATCATCTGGGTAGAAACTTTAGCGGTATGGCGCGTGCAGGTCACGCATCGACGAATGTGAGCCTGGACAAGGCGGCGTTTACCCAAAATCCAATATGTTTGTCTCAACGTGCGAAGCGTGAGCTGCGTATCGCCATAAAGGGCGGCTTTATGAGCATTATCAATGAGCAGTTCTGCGATGCGATGTTTTGGTAATATGATAGGGTGTTTCTCGGCGTAAGAGAAGGTAGCGTTCGTAAGCTGCCCGCCAAGACGAATTAATGAGTTCTCTCCTATCATGGGATTTAATTTGTGTAGTGGACTAGCGTGCGGAAGGGGAACGTTATTTCGTAATGCCTTCCACTCTTTATGAAAGTGACTCGTCTGAACGAGTCGAAACCAAAATTGAGATGCAGAGCGGAGCTCAGAGGGATTCAATGTCGAGCTCTCCACGGGTCGAGACATTCTCTTTTTCCGTAAGTTTCCGACAAATCGACGAACATAGGCCGTTACTCGAACTAATTTTGTCCAACTCGAATAATTGTGGGGGAGCTCCCACTCTGTTGCACCATCGAGATGATGCACGGTGGTTTTTCGCGCTTCCGCGAAGGTTATTTCAGCGTCAGCCCGATCAGCCGACGCCGTTGAGTCATGTCGCGGCCACGAAGTGGAGGGCCCGTGTAGCCAAGACGGGCCCGTCCACCACAAGTCGTGTACGGACAGCTCCGCGGCCGGCAAGCCTCGGGAGGCATAATCGGCCGGATTGTCTTTCGAAGGGACATGACTCCATCGAGCGTCCGGTAAAACCGTCTGCACCTCGGACACGCGATTGGCCACGAAGGTGGTCCATTTCGTCGGGTGTCGTTTTAGCCAAGCCAAGACGATTGTTTAGTCAGTCCATCCGTAAATCGGAGCGTGCGAGAGGACCAAGTATCGTTGTGTCCAACGTAGCAGTCGAGTCAAAAGAACTACCGCGTAGTTCAATTCCAATCTAGGAATGCTAAGCGTTTTTACGGGCGCGACTCGGGTCTTCGCGCAAATCAAGCTAATCTGAAACTTTGTCGAGGAATGAATTACTCTTAAATAAACTACGGCCGCGTATGCACGGTTCGATGCGTCGGCGAATCCGTGCATCTCGAGCCACAGAATTTTCTTATTTTGTCCGGTCCAGCGTGGAATCCGGACGTTCGCGAGAGATGCCAGCTCGGAGGCATAATCTTGTCACCGTTGTACCAGCTCGGAAGGGATGTGCTCATCCCACTTTATTTTAAGGAGCCAGAGCTCTTGTAACAATATTTTCGCATTGATGACCACCGGGGTGGCCCAGCCGAGGGGGTCATAGAGTTTTGCAATAAATGAAAGGATTGCACGTTTCGTCGGAGCGGTTGGAATCGACGAACTTATTACAAAACGGAAGGAGTCTTCGTTCGGTAACCACGACAATCCCAAGATCTTTAGAGTTTCGTCCTGCGCGATAAAGTGATCGGTGAGTTCTTGGTTTTCGCCAGGTACGTCGGCCAATAATTCTGGTGAATTCGCTGCCCACTTGCGTAACTGAAAACCCCCGACGCGCATCAAGTCAATCAATTGTTTGCGCGTTTCGCGTAATTTGTCAATATCGTCGGCACCGAACAAGGTGTCGTCGACGTAGATTAAATTGTTTATTATCGGGACTGCCTTTGGAAACGCGTGTCCTTCATCGTGTGCGAGCTGTTTAAGTACGCGCAAAGCGAGATACGAGCAGACGCGAATCCATAAGTAACTGTAAGTAATCGGAAGTATTGTAACGCGGATTCACTGGTCGTCCGCCAAAGGATTCTTTGAAAGTCGGCGTCCTTGGGATCGATTAATATCTGTCGAAACATTTTTTGTATATCCGCGATGTATACTACTCGCCATTGATGCCATCGCGTGAGGATCGCGGGTAAATCCTGCTGTAGCTTCGGTCCGATTAGTAAGTGGTCGTTTAGTGAGGTACCGTCGCGAGTCTCACACGAGGCGTTAAATACGACGCGCAACTTCATGGTGCGACTGGAACTGCGTGACGTGGAATGTACACCGGGCGGCAAGGTGAGATATGCTCACCTTTTACAGGTTCCATGTGCCCGAGCTCGAGATATTCTTTTAGAAAGGCGTTGTACTGTTTGCTAATATCAGGGCGTGACTGTAGGCGTTTTTCCAGTCGATTGTATAGCAACGTTGCGATGGGCAAAGATTCATCGAGTTTTACTGGATGGCCAGACCGGAAGGGCAGTCTAACAACATATCTGCCGCTTGGCGTGCGGGTGTGAGTTGAAACAAAGTGTTCCTCACATTGTTCGTCCTCCCTTTTGAGGGGGAGGGGTTGAGGGACTTTCTCATCTTCCCAGAATTTGCGTAACAACGCATTAGCGTCGTCGTCATGGGTGCAATGCAGGGCACAAGCTTCTTTTACGGACAGCGGAGAAGGGCCTGTAGGGCCCGACAAGATCCAACCCAAAGCTGTGTTTTGAGCAGTGGGAGTGTCCAAGGGACCCTGCCGAATATCGCCTGACAAAAGCGACCCATATAGGTCGGCTCCGATTAAGAGGTGGATCGGATGCTGGCTTGTGGGATGCGGATCCGCAAATGTCAAGTCACGGAGGTGCGGCCACGCTGAGAGGGACCGAATTTGCGAAGCTGCGTACACCGTTATGCGCTGAAATACGTAAGCCGTGAGCGGGAAGACGGGCGCAGTCTTGTCGCGCGGAGATAATCGGAGAGAGACTCTTGATTTTGCTACGCCGTTGTACGCCTCGCCAAAACAGCGTATTTGAAGAACGGTGCGTTGTCGCTTCGTGCGGAGAGTCTGACTGAGAGACTCCGAAACGAAACTAAATGTTGACCCTTGGTCAAGCAGCGCTCGAGTCTTAACGCAACGTCCTTCAGCGGTATGAAGGTCCACCCAGGCGGTGGCTGAGAGCACGCAGGGCGGGTTCTCTACTGTTGGCTGCATCGTTTGAACCGTCGCGACGGTAGCCTCGTTAGACGACTCGGTTAGCGTTGGTCGCGACGTTGAACTCGAGTTTGTCGAAGCCTGATCAATGGACGACAGTGCAACCTCACCGGGCGCGAGATGCAATAAGGAATGGTGGGAACGACGGCAGAGCGTGCATCTCCCTTTACTGGGGCACTTCGGGGGAAAGTGTCCGAACCGAAGGCAGTTGAAACATACTTGCTTCTGTCTTGCAATAAGACCGCGTTGCGCGGGCGATTTCGATAAAAAGTCGTCGCATTTAGATAGAGCATGATTCCCGGCGCAACTCACACACTTAACGATCGAAACGTTATTGACCGAGGAACGAGATTTAGTCTTCGGATTTTCGGTCGTTTCATTTGACGGATCTGGGAAGTCGGAGATGCCGCGAATACGCAAAGTAAGAAAGTCGTTTATGTCTTTGTATGACGGAAATTTGGCGGACTCGCTACGCTTCAGATTCCATTCGTTTCGCGTTCTCGGACTGAACTTTTGCGAGATTAGATACACGAGTAAGTCGCCCCAGTGGCTGACAGGCCGACCGAGATTGGTCAGGGCGGCGAGAGCGGCAGCCACGGAGTCGCGCAATCTTTTTAACTCGGACGCGTTCTCGGTCTTCATCTTCGGTAAGCTAATGAACGAGTGAAGATGCGTGTGAATTAGCGCCTGCTTGTCGTCGTACTCGTACAAGTAACAACTGCCACGCAGAGCTATAGTTAGCGTCGGAAATTTTTAAATTGGAACTCAACAACGCGGCGTCACCGGAGAGACCCGATTTGAGGTAGTGAAACTTTTGTGTATTCGACAGAGCCACGAGGGATTCAACGGTACTGCGGAAATTCTTTCAGTCCGAAAACTTGCCAGAGAATTTTGGCAGAGCAATGCGAGGCAGCTGCACCGAAATATGATTGAGCGTATCGCGAAATGACGAGTCAATACTGCGATCGCATGCAGGAGGATCTGTTTTTACGAAAGAACTTATCGACTCATGGAGGTAATCCGCGGCATCGTTGTAGGCCTCCTCAGCAGCGAAGAACTCCTCCTATAGGAAGTAAGGCAGCGTCTTCTTTTCCTCCACCGTGGCCAGCAACGTGATCTTCCCATGATGCTGTTGGATCCGATCCCAGTGACCTTTCAGGTCAGCCAGGCGTCCTTTGGTCTTAGAGAGCGTAACATTAGCCTTCGGAAGTTTTTTATAATTTATCAGAACTCGCCGAAGCAAAGTCATCGTGACCGTCTGTTCCAGGAGAGTTTTTAGTTCCTCCGAGATTGTACGGAGTAAGACTGCGCAGTCCTTTCCGGTTTAACCGTCGCGGATGCGCAACTCTGGACACCGCGCGCGACGTTTAAGCGACCTTGGAATTGAGAACACCGAGTAAATAGATGGTATTCTGTTTGTTAATCCAGCGGGAAGCCCGGAAGCGCTCAAGGGCGCTTGAATTAAACTTAGCACAGTGCACTGGGGCACAATTCGTAAAACACTTCCACGTTCGCGGCTGCGCGACACGCGAAAGAAGGCCACGACGCTGATGCGACGCGGGCGTTGGAAATACCGTGAGGCTGGTATTCTTCTCGATAATCGAGCAGGAAGCTCGAAAACGCGCAAGGGCGCTTGAATTAAACTTAGCATAGTGCACTGGGGCACGGTCCTTCAATCAGACTCCCGTTCGCGGATGCGACACGCGAGCCGGCGCCACATCGAGTTTGCGCGACGCAGGCGTGGAGATTACAGTCGGCCGACGAATTTTGGCCGAGAATCGAGGAAGGGCTCCTTTTCTTTAATGTCCACTAGCACTTAACGTCATGATCGTGGACTTCACAGAAACGTTTAGCCGCAAAACATGAGTCACGGCTCTTGAGTACGCGATGAGTGATAGCGCGCGGCTTTGGCGGGCGCGTTAGAGAGACAGTTACGCAATCCGTAGGTTGCACGACAATCACACTTTGCCACAGTTCCAGAGATCCTTCACAAACCATTCCCCAAAAATCCGGCTCGAAGGACCATTTACAATGTTCGACACATATTTTGACATAAAACATAAAGTATCTCATAAACTATGAATGGGACAAAAGTTTCGAGTAGCTTATAGTTATCCTACTCATGTCCTAATTATCCACACAAGTTTTGTCAAAAAGTGGGTTACTAAATATAAGAGATTCCGCCAGCAGCGTGTTGCTTTCGGCCTAGCGGCATGTTGCTTTCGGCCGAGCGGCGTGTTGCTTTCGCCCCAACGTTAAAAAGTCGGCCAGCGGCGTTTTGCTAGCCGAGCGCTGTGCGCACACGTGGCAACGCTAGATCCCGCGTCGCACGCGGGAAACCACTGCGTACGAGTGAGTCAGGTACCGCTAAAATCAGATAACAATAGTAATCAGCAGAGAACCTCTGATGCTGCGTTCAGAAACTTCACTCGAGTGAAATTTCTATCCTTCTATCGTTATTCAATTCTCAGCAAGTAATAAAGATAGAAAGATAGAAATTTTACCCGAGTGAAGTTTCTGAATGCAGCCTGAGGGAGAGAATGGCGAATCACGTGATCGCGTCTCTTCTGATTCGTTCGGGTAATGAAGTGTCTTGACCAATCAGAATATCGGTTTAGACGGCTATTTCCAGTAGATCATACGTGGTAAGCACCGACTTGAGATAGTTCTTTTGACTTATTTTTGTTGTCTGAGAGGTATATTTAACGTGCCGTTAGCTTAATCAGGAGTTTTGCGGCTCTCAGACAAGAATTTACTTAAGTTAAACGAAAAAAACTGTCTCAAGTCGGTTCATTACGTGTGATCTACTGGAAATAGCAGTCTAAACCGATATTCTGATTGGTTAAGACTCTTCATTACCCGAACGAATCAGAAGAGACGCAATCATGTGACCCACTTTGCCACTCACTCCCTCTGCCTAGTGCGCCGTGTTTGTCGTACACGTACTGTGCGAGCTGTGTATTGTGCAAGCAAAAGGACGAGCACGCAAAAGCATGTCTACGAAAAGAAAATGTAAGTACTTTTTATATTACAATAAATATTAATACTACACTATATAATAGTGTAGTAATTAGTGTAGTGAGTTAGTTATAGCAAAAGAAAGGCGAGAAAGAAAAAGACAGAGAGAAAGCAGAAAAAAACGAGAGATTTGAGAGAATAGCCGGTATTCATAGTCAATTCTTGATTTTATTTCTCGTATTCTTACTCATTCGTTCACCCTATTTCTCGTTTTCTTCTCCATTCTCTCTCTCTCTCTCTCTCTCATTCGCTCGTTCACATTCTTCTCGTATTTTCATTCATTCGGCGAACGAGAGAATGAAAAAAAGATATATTATATAATTAATATTTTAAAATTTCTTCCAGCAATGCAAGCAGCAGTTCCGGATTCGGCGCGAGCATCGGGGCCAACCCGGCAAGCATCCCCATCAGCCCCGGCGCCGGCACAAGCAGCAGTGCGTCGATAGCCCAGCCACCGGCGCGACCATCAGTGCCATCGGAACCAACGGCGACTCCGGCGCCGATGCCAATGGGGGCAGAATCCGTGCCAACCCCTTATTTGGAATCGAGGATTCCTAACAAATACAAAAAGGTAATATATTAATATAAATATATATATATATTATAATTTTATGTCCTTTTTTAATTTACAAATCTAAGCAAAATGCTTGATTTGTAATTTCAAGACAGTCTTTACCTAAAATAATGTACAATAACTGTCTCGTATCTCATGTCTGAAATGTGAATACGATAATAACGTTTGTAAGGAAGAAATGTATGTATGTAAACATATGAACATGTAACAATTATACTGTATATTGTACTGTAACGAGGTTTTTAAAACATATAATATGAAATCAAACATTTTATTTCATAGAACGATTGATTACATTTCTGATACAAAAGTTAAAAGTATTGTATCATAGATATTATTAAAATATTCATTATAATTAACATTCATAGAGTGAAATTGTTACTTGTTCATGTGTTTATATGCATATATTTCTTCCTTACAAACGTTATTATCGTATTCAGATTTAGGACAAGATAGTTATTATGCTTGAGACATAAATAGTAAAATTTTATCTTAAAATCACAAGTCAGTCATTCCGCTCAGGTCCTTAGCAGTCTGATTCAAAAAGACGCACAGAGAATTTATCGAATTGAATATCGTGATGTCTACATAATTCATACTGACATGTACATAAATGAGCATTTTATACGTGTCGATATGAATTATATTTAAATATATTCCTATATATGTATATGCATATATATGTATATAAATGTATGTATGTATATGCATATATATGTGTATATATATATATATATATATATATATATATATATATATATATATATATATACAGGGTGATTCAGAATAACCTATTGTCCTTTCAAGGACATATTCGTAGTGTTATTCTGAGACGATTTTTCCTTAAGCAAAAATTTGTCCGGAGCTTCGTTTTCAAATTACAATAGTAAATAGTTAGCGTATTACGAACCGGGTACAGGCGGTAGGCAGGGGCGGCGCAACGCACTATTACACGCGGGTGTATCCACCGGGCTCCCGCTGCGCTCAGCTGTGCAGAGTTACACAACAGACATACAACACACACACACACGCACACACGCACACACGCACACACGCGCACATGCGCACACGCGCAGTGAGAGAGAGAGAGAGAGAGAGAGAGAGAGAGAGAGAGAGAGAGAGTGTGTGTGTGTGTGTGTGTGTGTGTGTGTGTGTGTGTGTGTGTGTGTGTGTGTGTGTGTGTGTGTGTGTGTGTGTGTGTGTGTGTGTGTGTGTGTGTGTGTGTGTGTGTGTGTGTGTGTGTGTGTGTGTGTGTGTGTGTGTGTTGTATGTCTGTTGTGTGACTCTGCACAGCTGAGCGCAGCGGGAGCCCGGTGGATACACCCGCGTGTAATAGTGCGTTGCGCCGCCCCTGCCTACTGCCTGTACCCGGTTCGTAATACGCTAACTATTTACTATTGTAATTTGTAAACGAAGCTCCGGACAAATTTTTGCTTTGAGACAGTTATTGTGCATTATTTTAGGTAAAGACTTAAATTATAACATTGTCTTGAAATTACAAATTAAGCATTTTTCTTAGGTTTTTAGCAGTAAATTGAAAGAGGATTTGCACATAGAAAATTTAAATTAAATCTCATGAGGTGCAAATAATCTTATATTTATATTTGTTTCAGATAATAAAGCAATGGACGAGGCGGGACGTTAGCGGCAGAAAGGAGAAAGAAGGGTTGGGCGCCCCAGCTGGGATACCCACCGGCGGCGCTGCCGATGTATACACCCGCGCCGCAGCCGGTGTATACACCGCCGCCGCAGCCAGTATACGTACCGCTTGTGTACGTGCAGCCGCAGCCAGCGTACATGCAACCGCAGCCGCAGTCAGCGTACGCGCAACCGCAGCCAGCGTACATGCAGCCGCAGCCAGCATACATGCAGCCGCAGCCGCAGCCAGCGTACATGCAACCGCAGCCAGCATACATGCAGCCGCAGCCGCAGCCAGCGTACATGCAGCCGCAGCCGCAGCCAGCGTACACGCCGCAGACGTATCTGCCATACTCGCCATTCCAATAAAAAATAGAAATAATTCAGATGAAGGTACGAGATCTGCCTTGCTGTTAGAGAGCTCGTTCTCTAGATGTTGCCTTTCACTTATGAGTTGTAAGTGAAGGGCAATTTGAGAACGAGTTCTCTAACAGCAAATCGTAGATCTTGTACCTTCGCCTGAATTATTTCCATTGGTCAATGCGATGGGCTGCGTGCAAACACATTCTCGAGAACAACAAATCGAGAATTGATCGCATCGAAACATGTAAATGAACAATCTTTTCGCGTTCGAATAACATATACAGTTCTACTGATATTGGAATTAGATGTCCAATATAATGCGTTTTTTAATTCATCAATTGATCAATCAGATTATGCGCAAATGCTGCTTTTACAGAGCAAAATTGTATCTGCTCATAATACGATTTATCCATCAATGAATTAAAAAATTTGCCTTATATTGGAGATCTAATTCCAATATCAGCAGAGCTGCATATGTTATTCGAACGCGATAAGATTGCTCGTTTAGATGTTCCGATACGATCGATTCTCTAATTGTTTTTGAGAATGTGTTATGCACGCACGCACGCACGCACGCGCGCACGCACGCACGCGCGCACGCACACTTTTTTTATGTTAAAAATGTAAATTTCATTCTTTTTAAATTTTAGTAATCTTTTTTTTTTATTTAGTTTTATCAATTCACCGTTTTGAGAACGTAGAATTTGACTGTATGTAACGGTGATTTTGTGATTTATTGATTATTTTATATATATTGATTATAGTGATTTATTTTATAACGAAAATCTGAGTTACGGTTGTATGTCAATTACAGGCGGCATAAGATTACGAAATTTCTCTTACATTTTTGAAACAACTTTGTATTTTACAATAGATTATTCAGGGAAGAGTGCGTCTCTAAATAGTGGGTACAAATGATTTCGCAATATTATGCTGCTTGCGTATATATTTACAAATAATTCGCGGTTCACGCGTAATTGTGTGCAGATGAAATACTCTCTCTATTTTTTATTTTTGTATGCATTTGTGAAGACAATTCTCATGTGTTTCATAAAAACATCTGTAAGTGGTATAAAACAAAATTACAAAGTTTTCTTTCTACGTAACTTTTCTATGTAACGTTACCAAATTTTCTTTCACCAAATTGTAAAGATGAATTTGCGCGTGATTACGAACTTTTTTTTTTAAATTGCCATTTTGTTAGCTCAGATCCATTCTAATAAGTCTGTCAATTTTGTTTTCTTGCAGGGACAGAAATGTTGTCCCAATAAAAATTTTGTTTCAGTATACATGATATATGAGGTATCTTTTTTTACGTCATAAAATCCCGTATTCAATTCCACCGTTCCAAGCTCTTTTCCTGTTACGTAAACTTATCCTTTCTCATGCGTTCTTATCAAGATGATTAGAAAATTTTGAATTGAATTTTTAGAATCGTATCTACATAATAATTTTCTAAAGTACTAAGCGTGTTCTTACTTATTGAGCACTAATCTTATTACTATAAAAGTTCGCCGTTGATCAATTTCAAATAATATATACAACTTTGCAAATTACTATACTAATTGTATTGCAATATCAAATGTAGAAAAGGAAATTGTTTTGTGTGCATGTATCTTCCCACCAATGAAGTTATTGCCGGAGTTATTTTATATTCGCATTATTTCTATTTGCATATACAGAAAGAATAATAAAAACAAGAAATAATTAAAAGAATTATTTTCGCATTTCTTTTTTATAGATACACTGGCGATCAAAATTAACGCATAGGTAATTCCTTGCCAAAATTTCGCATGATTTCAAATAAGCATAACTCCGTCAAAAATGGTCGTATTCTAAAAATTTTTTTTTGTTTTGAAGTCTCTAATTTAAAAAGCAATTAAGACATTTTGACTTCATCTTTATCCCTTCGAGCCATCTCTTCATAAGTAAGGACGTGTTTTATTTCCCAAAATTTGCAAAGTTTGACGCACTCTACGTGCTCGAATAAATTTTTTTCGCAAATTTTATTACAACTATCGAAAAATTTGGACTTTTCCGCGTAAATTAAAAAAAATTGAATGTCGTACGATTTTTTTTCATGGAGTTATAGCGTTTTAAAGTTACAGTAACATTTTTGTGCAATTATCGGCAGCATTACCATTACCTGATGCGCGCAACAAAAGGCTGCTGGTCGGATTTGGCTCGTCGTGTGCGTGTGCGTGGAAACCTTTACATTTAAAAATGCGTATTCCCGATTCGTCTTTGAATGATCTCACAAAGTGTGTCCTGCAAAGTTTTGTAGCCCTTTTGTAATTTTTAACATGTGATTGATGTGATTGTGATTGAACATGTGTGGGACAAAATAAATGAGAGATTACAAAATTTAGAGAGACTGCCAACTAATTTTCAACAATTAGAGGCAGCGCTGTAACAAATATAGTGTGAAATTCCTCAAGACACTATTAGAGCCTGCATTAATATGCGTGATCATCTACAAGAGATCATTCAAAGACGAGACGGAAAAACGCATTTTCAAATGCAAAGGTTTTTACACACACGATGCGCCAAATCCGACCAATCTCCTCGTGGTGCGCACCGGATAATTATCATGCTGACGGTAATTACACAAAAATGTATGAGTAACTTCAAAATAACTCACGACATAACTCCGTGAAAAAAAATCGTACGACATTCAATTTTTTTTAAATTTACGTGGAAAAGTCCAAATTTTTCGATTTGTAATAACATTTGCGAAAAAAATTTATTCGAGCACGTGCAGTGTGTCAAACTATGCAAATTTTGGGAAATAAAACACGTCCTTACTTATGAAGAGAAGCCTCGAAGGGAGAAAGATAAAGTCAAAAGGTTAACTGCTTAACTGCTTTTTAAAGTAGAGATTTTAAGCTTCAAAACAAAACAAAATTTTTTATGATACGACCACTTTTGACCGAGTTACGCTTATTTGAAATCATGCGAAATTTTGGCATGGAATTACCTATGCGTTAATTTTGATCGCCAGTGTAAAAAGTAGAAAAAAAATTGTTAATGTATAATTATGTATGTAATAATGTAATTTATATATAATTATACATATAATTACAATAATTACATTTATACATAACTATATAAAATATATTTATATAAATACATAAAATACATATAAATATATAAAAGAAAGAAAACATATAAATATATTTGGTACGTAATTACACATAAGTATATATGTTGAAAAATTTTTTATCGGGGCAATGTTACATGGAGGTGTCGAAGTATCGTCACTTATGTGCTTTGGTCGATGCAACAGATCGATGTAACAGCAGCGCTATCTCTTCAAAAGATCCGGAACTACTGACGAGAACTATATATATGTAATCACTAGTCTGCTTACCGTTCCGCATGTACACTGCGTAGGTTCACATGACTAAAATGTTTTACAAGATGGATGTTTTTTGTTAGAGATTTGTTTGTATTCTTATCGCTACCACAGTGTTCATTATTCCTGTCCGAGTCCTGCTGTGCTCTCGATTTATGCTGCTCAGCTCATATAACCTTTATATGACTGAATGTTTCTGTGATTCCATCGCGGAACGTGGTAGAGAGCGGACGTGTCACGTGATCGGTTTTAGTGCATAGCTCGGTTTTGCCGGGGGTTTTGATTGAGTAATTAAACAGCTCTTTTGAGAGCTATGACGATTTAGAATAGAGTAGAATATTAAATCCTGTCACCATCACGAAGGAAGACAGAGAGGAAGATACGCGGAAGGTCGCAAGGCCGGCCCCGTATGAGGTTAGGGGAGAAAAGCGCGGGACAGCGAATAACGCTAGTGTAAAAAATGTGGACAAAAAAGACTGTATATTGAACTATGATACGGAAAGATTAAGCGGAAAAATAATTAAGGAAGTAAACCAGGATCTAAGAGAGTTGATAGGTATGCCAAAAGCTAGCGAAAATATAGTGAAAAGAAGAGGAGAAGAAGAGGACAAAGGTCCAGAACAGAAAAAAGGTAAAAGAGTGCTAACAATGGAGATGGAGGGGAAAGAAACAGAAGAGGAGAGTATCAAAACTACGAGCGGCGAAGAGGCAATGAATAAAAGCAGCGAAATAAATGTAAGTTTAGATAACTCAGGGAAAGAAGAAGTGTTATTTAAGAATGGAAAAATATGGGTGATAGACAATCACATGGCGAGGAGCAGCGAAATAAATAAAACAGAAAAATTTTTCAAGAAGGGTCACGTGGGTTATTGCGTCATATCGGCAAGACTCAAATCAGAAATAAGTACAAAAAGAAGTGATACCAACTACCTTAAGATTGTAGGAAAAGTTATAAAGAGAGGCTGGAAACCAGAAGAAGTTGTTAAGACGGGCTTCCGATCGGTAGACCTCTGTTATGCGAATGCAGACAAGGCTAACAAGAATTATAGAGAGATGTGCAAAGATGAGGATATAGATTGCAACATCCTGGAAAGGAACTTAGAAGCGTGGGGAATCATCCGTGACTGGGATGGCAAAGTCTTAGGATTAGCTGAAGCAATTGATGAGAAAAAACACGTGAATAGTGTAGAAAGGATAGTCTACAGAAAATACTCCAAAGACAACAAGGAAAACTATGAGATGGTGGAGACTAAAAACATATTAATCAAATTCAACGGAAGGAACATACCCCCGCACATCTCATTATATGAGGATTAGTTAGAATAAAGGTGCGTCCATATATACCGGCTGTTAGACAATGTTACAAGTGCTATGGATACGGCCATACAAAAAAATACTGCAAGAGAGAGATACCGATTTGTGTGGCATGCGGAGAAGATTTCCACGGCATGTGTGAAAGATACTGGAGATGCATAAACTGCAAGGAAAATCATAAGGCCAACGACAAGAAATGCTCAATTTACATTAAAAACAAAGAAATAATGAAAACCATGACGGAAAAGAATGTAACAATCTATGAGGCAAGAAGAATGGTATTCGAACAACCTAAGAAGCCTGCGAATGTGTGGGACAAACCAATAGAATGGCCAGAAATAAGACAAAAGCAATAGGGTAGAGATACAAGAAAGGAGCAGGACCAAAGAGAAATAACGAGGAAAAAGGAAAGAGACAAAGAAGACAATAATAATACCAAAATCCATAACCAAAGAACAGAAAGTAAAAGGATAAGCAGTGGAGAAGACAAATCCATCTACGAAGGAAAAGGAATAAACATGCAAGATAAGATACGTGCTCAACCTACAAACCAAAAAAAGGGTAGCTCGGAAGAGAAAGGCATATGTGAGGTGAGTTTATTATTAAATATAATTAAAGAAACAATGAAAAGTCTCACTCAAAACATTCTAAAATTAAAGGAAAAGGAAGTACCACAAGAAGCAGGCAACATCTTTACAGAATTCACAAAAAATTTGGAAGACTGTCTGAAAGTCGTAAGGAGGCAGGATCAAATAACATCAAACAGCTTAGCAAGTTCCATCGAGGAAGATAGAGGTAATGTGATTACAGCAATGGAAATAGAGAAAGACATAGATGAAACTATTTTGTCAAATTCATGCACGGAATAATTTGGAATACCAGAGGTATTAGAGGTAAAAAAGCGGAACTAACTGAAAAAATTAAAGATTATGACATAATATGCATTACAGAAACAAAACTAAATAGTAAAATCAGCTTGCGATTTGTAGGATACGAAATACACAGAAGCGATAGAAAGACAAGAAAAATTTCAGCAGGAGGAACAACCATACTAGTGAAAAAGGAAATAAGACACAAGCCAAAAAAACTGAAAGACATTCCCACTCATGTAGAGAGCACAGGTATATCAATTTTTGAATCCACAGGAGAGACAATAGACATCATTAACGTATATAGAAAACCAAACATACAAATCAATAGAAATGAGTGGAAAAAATTCTTACATCAATTAAATAACAATAAAACTATTTTAACAGGGGATTTCAATATACACAACAGAAACTGGAACTGTCAAAGAACAGATAGGAATGCAGCAATGATTCAAGAAGAATTGTGGGAAAAGAACCTGTATGTAATCAATGTAGATACTTTATCGTATTTGGGAGACCACAATCACACGCCATCAAATATAGACTTAATTATTTCCACAGCAGACATGGTCAACGATATAAATTACGAACAAATCAAGGACACGTGGGGATCGGATCATCATCCGATTAAATTCGAAGTCAAGAAGTCTGCAAGCACATACAGGAAAAAGACTAACAAAATCTCAACGAAGACAACGTCATGGGAGGAGTATAACGAACAAATGGAAAAAGCATGGATATACCTGGAAAAAATAACAATCTCGAGTGACAGCGTCATGGAAGTATACAAAGATCTCACCATTGTGATGAAGAAAAGTGTATACTTAGCTACACCAGGAAGACAGCATCTGGCTACAAGAATAGATGGATGTGAAAAGAAGTCAAAGGACACAGCTACTAATAGAACAAACGCCAAGAGGAAAAGCTCAACCAAAGAATGGTGGGACGAAGAATGTAACGAAATAATCAAGGAAAGAAAAGACAAGCTGAAACAGTTCAAGAACAATAGAACGATGGTATCATTTATAGAGTATAAAAAAAGCTGTGCAACGGCAAAAAAGTTGATAAACAAAAAGAAGAAACAAGGACTATACAACTTCATTGAATCTATTGACAAAAAAACGGGCATGACATATGTCTGGAAGAAAATTAACATCCTAAGAAATTCCAGTAAGTCAGTAGAATGGAATAAATGGCAAACGAAAGACAGATCGATCGCAATAGAGGAAGCAATGGACAAGGTTAGTCCACCATGGGTGCCAGGTAATAAAATTAAGAAAATAATAAATATAGAGAACAACGAATTCAACGAAGAATTAATACAGGAAGAAATCGAAAGAGCAATCCAGAGCGCTAGAAAAGAGTCTGCCCCAGGACTAGATAACATTGAATATAACATGTTTAAATGGATTCCAAGACAATATATCCAGTTGATTACGAAAATTTTTAATGAATTTTGGAGGAATGGCAGTTTACTAAATACTTGGAAGGAGTACCAGGTTTTTTTTATAGACAAGCAAGACAAAGAAAGCGTTAGACCCATAGCCTTATCGTCGTGCTTTGGAAAACTGTACGAAAGGGTAATATGCGAAAGACTCAATTTTTGGGCAGAGAAGAATGGAATACTCGACCAAGAACAATACGGTTTTCGCAAAGGGAGATCCTGTCTAGACAATATACTAAGACTGCATATAAATATCAAGAAAGGATTCAACGAGAATAAGAACACAATGGCTGCCTTTTTGGATATCTCTTCTGCCTACGACAACGTCCTATACGAGGTATTGATTAGTAAACTAAAAGAATTGCAATGCCTGGGGAGATTAATTAATATGATAAATAAATGGATGCAAGAAAGAACAGTAGAATTTATCAAAGACTCTGGTGACATAGAAAGAAGAAGGACATACAAAGGTCTTCCACAAGGAGCGGTAATCAGCCCACTACTGTATAACATATATACTAATGATAATTTAAAAAACATCCCAAAGGAAGTCAAACAACTACAATTTGCAGACGACATCGCCATCTTTTGCACAGATAGCAGACTGAACACTAAAAAAGCACTAATAGAAAGCGCGTTAGAAGATATTAACGAAGAACTTGTGAAAAAGGGATTAACGTTACAGCCAAGCAAAACCAAAATAGTGGATTTTAATAAGGACGGCATATACAACAAGAAAATCACAATAAATAGTCTAAATTCGCAAATAAAATTGAGCCAAGAGGCAAAATTTTTAGGAATTGTTTTTGACAGCAAATTAGCGTTCGATAACCAATGTCAAATCGTTAAAGACAAAGTTGTTAAAGCAAATAATATCTTAAAATACGCTAACAAGATATCAAGAGGGATGGATGTATGTACGGCGCTCATAATGTACAAAAGCTTAATAAGAACAATAATAGACTATGGAGTTCCAATTTTTCTGGATGAAGATGCGAGGGATAATACCATGAAGATAGAGAGAACCCAGTACCTTGGCCTAAGGACGGCGTTGGGGTATAGAAACTCCACACCTACGAACGTGATGGTAGCAGAAGCCAAAGTTACAACTATAAAAAATAGGGCAATATTTCTAGCCAAAAACTGTTTTAATAAAATAGTAACGGAAGACAATGATCAAAGGATCAAAGAGATAGAAGAGTGGGCAAAAGGAGAGAGAACTAGAAGAACGCTAACACCATGGAGGAGACAAGGAATTTTAAAAACAGCGTGGGACAGCATTACGAAGAACGCGCACAGATTATGTGACGGTACAAGAAAAAGTATGTTCAAGTTGGAATTCAAGACAAATACGGCACGAATTACGACGAATCAGAAGTTAGGGAGAGACGTGGAAAAGGGATTAATTAAAAAAGAAGAAATAACAAACAAAGTTAAAAAGGAATATCTAACAGAGGATAACGCATGGGAAATATATACTGACGGATCCAAGTCAGAAAAAGGAAAGTCGGTAGGAAGCGCATTTATAGTGGCTAATGATGCAGTAGGCTACAAAATGAGTCTTGATGCAAAATGCAACATCTTTACAGCGGAAGCTTGTGCAATTGCCAAAGCCCTGGAATGGACATACAGACGAAATGAAAACAGGGATATTACTATATATACGGACTCTCTAAGTGTATTAAAAGCTTTGCAAAATAACAAAATAATGGCATCAACGAATTTTTATATACTTGAAATTAAAAAATGGTATTTCACCATCATGGAAAACTCCATTAGGAAAAGGAAAGTAGTGATAATATGGATCCCAGCTCACAAGGGTATCATTGGAAACGAGGAAGCGGATAAACTTGCTAAAGAAGCTACGGAGGAATCAAGCAGTGAAGAAATCAAAATACCGAGTAATGACTTAAGAGGAGAATACAGAAAAACCGCATTTGAAGAGACTACAAAAGAGGTTAAAGGATCAAACTACAAGCAGAGGTTAAAGGGAGATTCTACTTCCGACACTTCTACAAAGAGGAGGAAAGGTCGCCTTGGTTTGAGAACTTAAGCTTCCCGCAAAGAGCAGTGGTGCTCTATAACCATTTAAGAGCATACCACTATAATCTTAATGCATCACTGGCAAGAAAAGGTTACATTGACACCGCTAGATATCAGTGTGGACGTGAATACGAAGACATCAACCATTTTGTTTTCGATTGCTCAACATACGACGAACTGCGGCAAGATTACAACCTCAACGGGGAATTGGATAGAGTTGGAGCTAGCAAGCCAGATGATGTTTGGTGTTGGCTTAGAAAAGAGGAACTAACAACGCTAAGAGTCATATATGAATTTATTAGACGCACAGGAAGAATCATTTAAATTAAAAAAAAGGATATACAGCTGAAAGGAAAGTTTTAGCAGTCAGGAGAAAAATATACGGCAGGAGTGCTACATGCTCACGAGAGCCATAGCACATTAAACCACACAAAAAAAAAAGAATGTTTCTGTGTGTGACGGCTCAAGAGTGCAAAAGGTACAGTTCACAATAGTTAATTAATATAATTATGTGATTTAACGCCTTCTTCGGTCTTAATTTGAGCAGAGCAGGATTTTTTTGTACGTACTTTACATCTCTAAAAGGCTTTTTTAATCTGTAAACCCAATTCAAAGATTCGTTCTTGTAAAAGAAAATGAACTGTAATGTCGGTATCCACCATCCCCTTAAACGTATCAGTAGGATAGATTAGAGAGTTCTAACCCAGGAGCAACGAGCGGGGTGCGGGGCGCGGGGGTTCTCGGAGCGCGCGGGGGTATGACGTCACAGGAGTGAAAGCTTTTGTGACCGTCACAAATTTTTTTTTTTGGCAGGCCCAAGTTTGAAATACCTACCCTTGTATTGTATTTTTAATAATATGAACAATATATTACAAGGATAAAACTATCTTTTCAAAATTTTTCGAGCGCCGATCTCGGGCTGCTAAAATTTATAATGTTAAAATTTATAATGTTAAATTTATAATGTTATAAAATAATATTCTTTTTTTCGAGAGTGCACATGTGATAGGAATTTTTGCGACACATAAAGCTTCATTCTTTCACTCACCAGCTTCAGTTTGTTACAAGCTGTGAGAGAGAAAATCAATATGGATCGAATACAGGAGTATTCCTCAGAAATCGGGCAAGGGCGAGGGGTACAAAACATACTTGATACCACCGAGTCAATCATCATCGCGAGTACGTGAGTGTATTCCTCAGAAATCAGACAAGGGCGAGGGGTACAAAACACACATGATATCGTCGAGTCAATCATCGTCGCGACCGTGGGAGAAAATGAAAGATTTTATTCATCGAAAATCGGGCAAGGGCGATGAGTACAAACCCGCGATATCACCGAGTCAATCGTCGCGACCGTGGGAGAAAATGAAAGAATTATGTTCATAAGAAATCGGTCGAACGCCAAGGATACCGTCCTCTAACATCGCCAAATTCATCACCGTCGAAGAAGAAATATAGTAAATAAAATTTTCAAGATCTATGCCTATCATCATCAAAGTAATAAGGTATGTATCCTTTTTTATTTACGAACGCGTTTTATCGAATGTAGTGAATATTCGGAAATTTTTCAAGTATTTTTTTTTTCTTTTTTAGGAAGCGCTGTCGCGAACCGTAGCTCGAACATAGCCAAGCACTACCTCGCGCAATCTACTACTGCTGCTTCAATATTCTTTTAATTTATTTTAAATGTAAAAAATTGTGAAAGGAATAAAAACTAATTATTTCACATTTATAAACGATACATTATTTTGAAAGCGGAGCATGTACGGGGATACTCCATGGGCATGGGCATACAACTACGGAGAGGGAATCCGTGATGGAGGGGATGTGTATTAGAAGCCTTACGGCTGTGGGTCCTACGACTGCGTGAAGGATTTTTTCTCGCTCCCACTTTCCACCTTCTCTCGCTCCCCACCCCACTTCTCATCTTCTCTCGCTCCATCGCTCCTGTTCCCCCCATGCATCTCGCGTGCCCACCCATTCGTTCGCTCGCCCGCTCTTTATATGCTTTTTTCTTATTTTATTATTTTTTTCTTATTTTATTCTTTTATTATTTTTTCTTATTCTTATTCTTATTTTTATTATTATTTCTTATTCTTATTCTTTTTTCTTATGTTATTCTTTTATTATTTTTTCTTATTCTTATTCTTATTTTTATTATTTTTTCTTATTTTATTCTTATTCTAAAATAGGAAAGGGAAGGGAGGGATAAAAATTAACGATATCACGTTTCAGATTTTCATTTAAACATTTTTTTTCTTAATTTTCACATACATTTATACATATTTTTCTTACATACTAAAAACTAAAGCCAACAGTTCGCAATCGATGAGCTGATGCTTATCGAAAGCATCACTGACGCGAATCATGTTCGGTACCTCTTTAGGATCCGTCGCAGTGGACGCGATATGCGAAAATTGTGTAAACTTTACATCAACCGAACCAACATTTTTAAATAACTGCTCAAATGCTAAATAGATGCACCGATCCAGATTAAACATGGAGAACAACGTCGATTCAGTCATCGTCAAACGTACGTTCAAAGATTCGAGATGTACGAGTTTAACATTATTAATCGCGCAAACGCTGATCGTTAGCGGTCCGATGCTCATAGAACTGCTGGTATCCTTATAGTCGTTCCAAAGGAATTTTTAAATGTTACATCGCTGCTCGTAGAATTTTCTCCACGTTTCGAGAAACAGAATCATCTCGTTTCCACGATTATCTCCCACGACGATCTCCACATAGCTCGGTGGGCCCACATTGATGCCAATTTCGAGGAATTTGTATCCCGTGGCTGTTACCGCGTATCGTCTGCTCAGTACACGAACCGCACGACGCTCCAACGAAATGCTGTAGAAAAATAATGAAATTTGTTTCAAAATAATATAATTTACAATATATAAAATAGGAAGCTCTATACTTACTGGTTAGATTTTTTCTTCTCACACGATAAAGTTTCTTCATCATCCTGAATCGGCACGTAATAATTCATCGCGCGATTGCCGTTGTTCTCTTCGACGGAGTACATTTTTCTCGGTTACAAGAAGCGATCCGTTGATACATGCGGTTGATGCAACACTGATCGCGTAAAATTAACTGCGTAAATCGCATATACGTGACAATAGCCGACATTTTGAAAGAATAAGGGAGGGGATTAATGTTTTAAGCACGATCTGGAGGAGGAGATATGTAGAAACGTCTCACATACGTCTCACATATATCTCACATACATCTCACATACATCTCACATACGTCTCACATACATCTCGCATACATCGAGAAACATCTCACATACATCTAGCATACATCTAGCATACATCTAACATACATCGAGAAACATCTCACATACATCTCACATACATCTCACATACATCTAACATACATCTAGCATACATCGAGAAACATCTCACATACATCTCATATACATCTCACATACATCTAACATACATCTAGCATACATCGAGAAACATCTCACATACGTGTCTAATACATCTCACATACATCTAACATACATCTTACACATTTCACATTCATCTCACATACATCTAGCATACATCTATCATACATCAAGAAACATCGAGTGATTATTAACAGAATATTGAGAAACGTCAAACGAATTAGCAAAACATGAAATAACGTGATTTTACTTTAATAAAATGTGAATTAATATAAAGAACGTAAATGTTGTATGTGTAATGGGGGAGGGAGGAATAAAATAATCGACAATACATATATGTGTAAATATGCGTTTATTTTTTATGGTTATGCCACCAATTAAATAGCTTGAATACATTTTGCATTGCACAATTGGATACATGTTTATGGCAACGTAAAGTATGTGTAGCGTCCATCTTTTTCAACGATTCCACGTCTTCGTAGTGCTCGTCGAGGCTTTCGATGTAGACATCGTCTCTCGCATCATCCAGGAGCAAATCCCGCAGCCATTCTCGTTTCTCAAGTCCCTTTACGTATACGATGGGTTTTCGCTCTCCGTCACATCCCGCAACGCATTTGTAATCATGTCTCTAGCCGTGAAGTATGGAATCGTTCCGTGATCATCGCGCCAATGCAATCCGTGATGTTTCACCTCCAACCAGGATACGTGTTTTCTATCCGCTTTGCTGAGAAAATGCCATGGCTCGGAGCTTCCAAATATATAATGAGTGAGAATATATCCGTCTCTGAGAGCAGCAAATTCTTTCACGACGAAGGAGTTTCTCCCGACGACGAAACCTTGCAGATCCACGAACCTTGGTATTGACATGACTGATTTATGTCAAGAAGCAGACTGCAAGGTATCGCCTCTCTAAATTGTATTGAGGCAGTTGTCACATTTAAGTGATTTTGCGCACAATGTTGGTCAACGGGTTGTACTGAACTACGCGATCGTGCAAGATGAGGCAATAGGCAGTAGTACTTGCAGGTATATTTTCACTGCAATCGAATTCTATGCGTACATCCACAGTGGCGCTCTTGATCGATTCGTTCTGTCGCGAGCAATCAATGACCACAAATGGTCCTTTCGTTAAAAATGTGCCTAGGGTGAAAAGCACTTCTTGGCTCTCGGATCCGTAATAAGAATTACGAAAACGTGAATACATGTCATAAAGCAGAGCGTATCTTTTTTTCTTAAAGTCTAGATTCAGATCATCATATGGATAATAATCAGAATTTAGATAGAGCTTTACGTTGGTCAGATTACAGTGGTCGAATACGCTAGCATCTTGAGACATGGTATTCTTTCGGCCAGTCTGCAGAGCGAAGATAACGTATCGCGGTTTTTCAAATTGAGTCGCAGTTTTGACGGCCCATGAATGCTTGGTTGTGCTCTGCAGTAGCGGAAACTCGTACAGATCCCACGAGCGAAAACCCATGTTGAAGTATCGCCCGCTTTCCAAAGCCCGTAGCATGGACAATTTATTGACTTCATTTAACATAACGTGAGGCATTCGCCACTGTACTTTGAATAATTCGATTTCTGGCTCCGTCGTCGAATCTCCCATGAGGCAATTGTTGTCATTGCGCGATCGTATTAGAATCAATTCGTGACGAGCGTTGATAACCACATGTTTGTAATCCTCACAAAATCCCAGCAACATGTAGAGCGGTACGCAAAAATTAAAGTTTCCTTCCGGCATGCTGGATCCAACGTCCCATCCAGCATTTATCAAGATCAATGATTTGTCATACGTTAGCGACGCATAGTTCTTGAGCGTGCTGGCTATTCCAACATTTCTGCTGCGATCAATCTCCACACCATTGAGTTCGTATCGAATTTCGTCAAACATAAATGCTACGCAATTATTTGTAAGAACATTCGCCGCCGACGTGGCCGCCGCCGACGTAGCCGCCGACGTGGCCGCCGCATCATTGTTCTTCTTCTTCTTCAATATTCTTTCGATGTATAGAAAACTTTCACACGGCAACGTGTACAGATCCTGTTGTTGTATGGGTATCCTTATCTCGTCGTTGTATCCGAACGTTGTATTAGCGTACGGGTTGTACGTGTGAGTCTCGATCTTGATAATGCGATCATCAAAGATCGGTTCGATCATCCTCGATGTTCAAGATGTCAACCATTTTAGATGTTTCGCACGGCGAATCCCAAAGATTTTAAAAATTCAACTTTCGACGCGTTGAGTTTCTTTTTCTCGCTACAACCGGATGACCGGATATTGCCAAATGTCGATGTCGTTGTTCTCGTGACGATCGCGTTAGCTCTGACGTTCTTTGCGTTTGATTCGTTCAACACGAGCATCTCACGCCCGGGTTATCGCTGTCGCCGTCGCACGTGCAGTCTGACAGTAATCTCCTCTCCTCGAACATCGAGCAATCGACCGTTTTGATCGACGACGCGCATCGTTAGATCCGTAATGCTCCGTACGATGATCGGCAGATAAATGATCTGCGCCGGCGTTTCCGATATCTTATATCCTGGTGGCCCCCGTTCGGTGAAAATTCATGTATCGTGTGCTCGTGCTTACTATTGCTGTACGCGCCCGCGGTCACGTTGCATTCTATGCGGATAATGTTCACGTTCATAATGTTAATCGGCATGTCCGACTCCTACCATTTTTGCGGCTGCAATATACGATTTGACGAAAATCCCAGCAGCGATCCTATGTTGTTGAGCTTGTTAAAGTTTACTCTAAAGGCACATTTTATCTCGCTCCTCATCGTATTGTAATTTGCGCGCATCATTATTGGATATTCTCCATCCTCGTAATTGTCATGCGTTTCAACATGTTCACCGTGTTTCGACAAAATTGCGCGTTTCAGAAACTTGTTTATGTCTTGTAGTTCATACGATCCCTCGGGAATTGTAATTTCCACGTCATCTTTGTGAAAGTAAAATTTATTGTTCGAAGCATTCACATTCGCTATCGTATGATAAGTCTCAAAGTCCATTAGACCGAGCTCATAGTCGTCATCGCTCAAATCTATGGCTGGAGAGTAGTTTACCGCGAGAACGTTGCTCTTGCCGCTCAGTGTGAATGTCAATGATATGATGGAAAAACTGCTTAGCGTACACTGAGTCCTCGCAACGGCTTGTCAGGCTTTAAATTCGCGCGCGTCCACCGTTTGGAGAAACCGCAGGCACATCTGGCCGCAGATGCTCTGATCGTAGGTTTGATAGGACGTTCGAATGTATTCTATCACGCAGTTCTCGAAATAATGCACCAGTTCTCTTGGCGGCCGAAGATTACCAAAACTGTCGAAATATACCACGTGATCTCTCCTCTTTGCGTATGCCACCCAATGAGTGCCGGGGCCCGTTGCGTTGTCCAGATTCACAATACCGCTCTCGTTTCGACGTGTACCGCTTATCGGTAATGAATCACGCATGAAAACGTCTCTAAAGTATGGTACGCACATACGCCTCGCCAATTGATCCAACTGTACGTTCGTCGTCACACCCGCAGGTATTTTTAACGTCTCTTCGAATTTTTTTTTTTCTTCTCTTTACAACGCCCTGTCCGCGTTTGTATGGAACGAGATAGAGTCCACGACCCTCCACCGCGCGATTATGACGCTGCAGCTCCTCGAGTTGGCGTCGCGCGGCTTTACTGTCGTTCACCGCCTTTGCCACACCGGCCGCTCCACCGATCAAAGATCCGAGCGCGCCCAACTTTGGCAGAATCGGAAGTATACCGCCGCGTTTCGCTACCGGAAGTATCCGTTTTTTCTTCGCCGTTGTCTTCTTCTTTTTCTTCGTTTTCGTACCCATACCGATCTTCGTCTTGGCTTTCATCGCTGCCTAGACAGTAGCGGCCGCTGCTCTCTCACCCAGAGTAGAATCTTTCGCGCTTTCTCGGCGAGTATTTTGTCCGCCGCGTGTCTCTCGGTAAGATCGTTGCTCCGAGAATACGCTATGTCGTGCTCGCGGCACGCCGCGTCCAGTGGATTTATACCTCGATCACCTCTCGCCAAACGTTTCTCCAAATGAGTTCCCGGACCGCAAAACTGATAGCCAGGGATATGTAATTCGAAGGGAAGCGCGTTTATCGCGCTATTGAGCAAACTGCCACCACTTTTTACCGATTGGCTAGGCGTCGTTGCAACTGACATTCGTGGCAATCCTTGATCAGCGGCGCCGGACTATCGATATGCGTTCGCTGAGACGGTAAATTATAATGTTGCAGGCAACGATGATACTCTTGAACTTTCGAATCCGCCTTAATATGATCTGGAAGTCTATCCCACACATAATCTATGCAATTATAAAACTGCCGTAACAGAACGATCTTTGGTACATAGTTTAACTATTCGGCGGTTAAATCGCATATGTCACTGTTATCTGACAAAAGCAAAAACATTTCTGAGCGATTTACGATTCCGCGAGACTATAAATAGGCGCGTTCGATTCCGTTCTCTACTCAGAAGTGCAAAGAAAAATGAAATTCGTGCGGCAATCGCTGACGATACGCGTCACAAACTACGACGATAGATTGCGGACAATGGGGGACAGAGCAGTTGTGCGAAAGCACGGCGCGATACTGCCGACCACTGTACGCGCGATCATCTGCGGCCCCTCGAATTGCGGTAAAACCAACGTTTTGATAAGTTTGTTGGAAAGTCCGCACGGCGTGCGAGAACGTGTATGTGTACTCAAAGTCACTGCAGCAGCCAAAGTATCAATATTTGGAGAAGCTACTGACATCGATCGATGAAATTGGCTATTTTACATTCTCCAATAATAGTGACGTCATCCCGCCGAGCGATGCGCGTTCAAACTCGATTTTTGTTTTCGATGACGTTGCGTGCGACAAACAAAATATGGTGAGAGAATACTTCTCGATGGGCCGGCACTCGAACGTCGACTGTTTCCACCTCTGTCAGACGTATGCGAGAATACCCAAACATCTAATACGCGACAACGCGAACCTGCTGATCCTGTTCAAACAGGATGCCACTAATTTGAAACATGTTTACAACGATCACGTGAACACTGACATGTCGTACGGGGATTGCTGCGCGTTTTGTAACGATTGTTGGCAGCGTGAGTACGAATTCGTAGTGATAGACAAGGACAGTCCGCTTACGAATGGGCGATATCGAAAAGGATTTAACATGTTTGCGATACCACAACACAGTTAGTCGTCGATACTCCATCGAGGCAAACGCGAACGATCTGTCGACATGGCGGTGAACAAAGATATTCGTGAACGTGAAAAATCGCGAGGGAGATTGAGAAGACGAGTGAATCAATTCGAAACATCGCCCTTTGAAGACTGGTAAAATCGAGGATGATATCGCGGTGAAGACGCACTTCAAGCCTATTATCGAACCGCTGCAAAAGATGGTTGAAAATTCAGGCATGCGCACGATAAAGGAAGAACCGCGTGACGATGACGACGACGACGGCAACGGCGACGTAGAAGACGAAACGTTATTTGCCCAGAAGCATGAGGAGGAGGATGCGACATTGAGTAAGACAAAGAGAAAACGATCGTTGGTTTACGCATCGACACCGTACAAAACTTATCGATTTGCGTCTCCGCTGAACGTATCACCGATACCGACCGCGACGGTAACAACCGTACAATCGCCCGAATTGCTCGCGAGCGAGAATCTTTTCGAGCGAACGGATGACTCGCTCAATACAACCGTTCGAAAGCAACTGGAAACGGCAGAAGGTCGAGAAACGTTGCTTGATAACCTAGGTCCGTTAAGTCGAAGGTACATCGAAGACGTTTTGAGCGATGATCGTCTAAGCGGTTTAGATAATGTATACGGCGTTCGTCTGAGCAGCGATGGAGCAATGATGCTCGGTGATAAACGCATTGGCGTGGACAACGCTGACAACATAATTATCGATGGCGTACGATTCGCCGGTACGCCTGGTCTTTATGAGTTGATCTTCAAGAAATTGCCCGCTAACAGCGTCTATACAGAGAAAGATAAGCTAAACTACAAGAATATACTGCTGCTGACAAACGCGCATAGACTCAATTATAATGCGCTTAATCGCATATCGGGCAACAAAGGATACAAGTACAAATATATAATTGCGCCGTTACTATCGATCGAATCCAAGAGCAAATCTGGAGAAGAATTGCCTCGCGCTATGACGTTGAACGACAATGCTATTGATTACGTGCACTGGGACGATCCCAACGAGCTGGTAGATCGTCTACGTTTGCTCGACGCTTCGCGCCAAGCGGTCATAACGCTCACGACAACGAGATACTGTCGATCATCGAGGAACTTCGCGAAGCTGGTATTATTATAAATTAATCGGAGTATCCTCGAAACGAACCAGTCGATTGGCGTCACTCACATCGAAAAATGCCTGTCAATAAATTCAGTCTATTTGTATGGAGAAATGACTCGATCAGCGGCTGGAGCGAACTAGTGAAAAGTTACGTGCGTGATACTGCACTGTGCCGTGTCGGTGTGGAATTTGATGCAAAGTACAAGATTCGTCGTGTAGCGCAACCAGAGGATGACGATGACGTGGCTAACAAACTATATGTGGAACAGTGCGTTAAAATTTTGAGTGACCAACAGCGGGAATTTATTGAGAGGCTGACAGCGTTCGAGAGGGATGTGCATGCGTTACAGGCCGCGATAAGCGAGCTGCGACGCGACGCTACCACCGAGTCAGAAACGGTGGCGAACGGTGGAGAGGATAAGAAAGCAGTTTAAAAGTTAAATCTTCACACGTACTATTACCAGTCGATGATCACATCGCAGAAACATGAGAGCTGAAGATGAAAATATCGTCAGTTCCGAGAGACGACGACTCGTCGAGGAACTGCATGCCCCGGCGAGAAGAAATTTTCCACGAAGACGTGTTATAATTAGAGGATACGACGACCTGTGGCAAGCTGATATCGTCGAGATGCAGCCGTACTCGCGTTTCAACAGAGGCTATCACTACATACTCACCGTCATCGATGTGTTGAGTAAATACGCGTGGGCCGTGCCGCTCAAGAGCAAAGGTGGAAGCGAGACAGCCAAAGCTATCGCCGAGATAATTCGAGAGAGCGAGAGACATCTGAAAAATTTACAGACAATGGAAAGGAGTTTTACGACGCCGGCGTGCAACGACTTGTGAAGAGACACGCCATAAATCATTATTCCATGTATTCGGTGTTGAAGGCATCGGTTGTCGAGCGATTCAATCGCACACTCAAGAACGATATGTGGAAGATATTTACACTCAACGGAAACTACAAATGGATCAACGCGTTGCCGCGTCTCGTCTCAGAATACAATTCGCGAAAACATCGAACGATCGGCATGCGACCCGCCGATGTTACGCCCGCGATCGCCGAAAGACTCTTAGCTACGGTATACAGCGTGATAAAGATTGCGGGATCGGCAAAGTTCAAAGTAGGCGATTCGGTGCGCGTGAGCAAATACAAGACCGTCTTCGAGAAGGATTACACGCCAAATTGGACCACCGAGGTGTTTAAAATCATTAAAGTACAGCGTACTAATCCCGTGACGTATCTACTCGAGGACTATCGTGGAAAATCTATCGCGGGAGCGTTCTACGAATATGAATTGCATCGCGCGACCGATCCCGACGTGTATCTCGTGGAGAAGATACTGCGCAGAAGAGGTGACAAAGTTTACGTGAAATGGCTGGGATTTGATGAGTCGCACAATTCATGGATACACAAGGACAATGTGGTTTAATTTGCATACAAAAAAGTTTATTCATTTCAAACATGTATAAAAAAAAGATGAATACACACACACATTATAAAAAACATAATATAAAAAAGATGAGTACATTATAGAGATATACACAACACACATAATGTATAAAAAAAAAAGATGAATACACACACATTATAAAAAGAATACATATAATATAAAAAAAGATGAATACACACACACAGTATAAAAATGTAAAATATATGAAATATATATGAGATATGCAAGGACAAAGAATCTTTTATTAATATACCTTTTCCAGTAATACATAGTATATTACATTTACAGAGGTATTCGATAATGTCCCCATGGCAGAGTTTCGGTAGAATTCGGGTTTAATGTATCGCTTGTCGTCGTACGGACTTAGAGCGATTTTCTTTTCGGACACTGTATACACTTCATGCAGCTTGGCTCTTATGCAAGTCTGTTGTCGCGTCATTTCAATTTCCTTTTTCAAACATTGCGTGTAATCATCGAACGTTATCGTTCGCGCTACAACGTTACTTTTGACACCTTTCGCCTTTTTAGTATCCTTCTTACCATCTACCTTCAACGCATACATCTTCGCTCTGAGCCCGACGAATTCAGTCATTATCGCGCCGTTGTTTTCATCTTTTATTAAACCCGGTACTTTTTTATTAGCGAGCGGAATACCGTACGCGTTGTCGATTGGATAATCGCTCGTGTCAAATCTATGAATGTCGCGTTTCATCGTCTCATACACGTCATCGCATTTGATGTGGTATATGAGACTGTCAGTGTCGGTGTACGTGATCTTACATCTATCGTGATCTAAAGGTAACATGTACTCGTGATGAAATTTGTACAAACAGACTTTAGATATATCGAGGATGCACATACCTACGTATATCGGTTTGTCGAATTTCACCTCGAGTTTACGCATCTCGATAGCAACGAGATTTTCTGAAAAAATGCTTCGACTGTGGAAATTCGGTTTCGCGATCATTGCCTCCGCGCCGTGTCGTCCATCCCATTTAGTTAGCAATTTTACATCGACATAATTTCGTACATTTTCCATAGTTTTACCGAATACGGCGTTGTTCATTAATTTATACAAGTTTTTTTCGAAATCATTTTTGGCGTGTGTTCTAAATTTCGTATTGAGTTCTATGTAATTACGGAGCCATGTGGATTGTGCGAATTGCAGCACGCGATGAATTTTCGTGACGCGAAGACCGTGACACGTGCATTGCTGCAGGTTACGATAGTGTATGACGTTTCGTTTCTTATCGTAGAGAGTCGCCAGAAGTTTAGTCTGTCGCTTGGCGGGCGGCTCATCGCACGTTGGACAGAACGGTAGGTCAGTATGCGCATCGTGAAGCTGTTGCGGGTACTCGAGATCGACCTCGAGAATGTAACCCGTGGGCGAATCCGAAGCGATCGCGCTGTAATCAAAGTCCGCGGCATCGTCGACCCATCGAAATTCGGCGTACGGCAACGGTTGACACATTGCCCACCCATACAAATTATTTACATCAAAGTACATTAAATATGAAGAAGGTTTCGATGGATCGTACGACTGCATGTACTTGTTGTTGGCTTGCGCATATCTGTCGGAGCATTGACTCAGATCGCCGCGTATACCGTGCTCGATAAACAACCAGGTCAATGTCTGTGAGCAGTTCGAATTTGGCGCGTGTATGCTTTAACATTGCGTCCCACGTAAAACCGGATACAGGGTAACGTATAATAATACGCGGGATCGAGACCATAACTCTCGATACATTTGTCGCGGAAATTTTCAAAAATGTCAGCCAACAGCAAGACATCCGTTTTTAGGTATAAATCGCTGTATTCGCCCAAGGATTGAATGGAAAATCGCCGCCAGACGTTCGCGGCGTGCGCGTAATCGCTCTCTGATACGGTGTTACCGGTTAAGGAACTGTAAAACGCGGCGGTAAACACGAGTCCTCCAGCTTTCCGACGCAATCCACATATTCATAAGGAAAAACGCCTTTTCGCGTCAACAAATTGAAATCTTCGTTCGATAATTTTGAAAAATTTGAATGTAAAATTTTCAACTTGTCCCCGCTGAGAAGAGACGTCAATTTTTCTAGACTGGTATTTAAAAATTTGTACGAATCAATAAATCGCAATTTCATGCAATTTCGTGAATCTGACTTTTCGGCGGTGTCTTGGACATGTTTTGTGAAGGAAATATATTTCTCCTTCGTTATCGGGAGCAAATCTATACTATCTTCATACGCTGCAGCTATTTCTTTGATAATAAAATGCGAGTCATAACCAGATAAATTATGGAAGACCACAGGGATGAAATACGAATCTTTGTAATTTAAATTACAATTCGAATGCGCGGGACCTCTGTACCGACCGGTCAAGTGGCAATGATCACGTACTCTATCATCACCCGGTGCAAACGGTTTCTCACATATGTGGCAGTGCGCCGCGCTACGGTATGCCTCCCACTGTTCCTTTGACAAATTTTCCATGGGACATTCGCGGACAAAACAGATTTTACGCGATGCGCCAAATCTTGATTAATACTATTGGGCATACACTCTGAACATGCCACATAACTGTTGCCTATAATGTAGTAGTAATATATAGCGCACTGTTCGTTCTGCGTGAATATTTCAGATGCGAACACTATTTTGTTAACAAGGCTCTCCCGCGGATCTTCGTCATCAGGATCCTCAATGTTTACATCCAGATCTTCAATATTCCATTCCCGATCCTCAATGTTTTTCCGCGGATTCTCAATATTTTCACGCGGATCCTCTTGATTTTCACGCGGATCCTCTTGATTTTCACGCGGATTCTCTTGATTTTCACTGTCACTGATATAATCACTGTCGTTAAACACTTCGTCCTCTAATTCAAGTTCCATTAATTCATCGTCGTTAAAATTATTTACATTAGCCATTACTCGAAGCGCAGACACTCATCGCAACTTCCAAAAACTTACTGCGATCCTATACCCTTCCAGACCGATTTTATATTTTCTCTCTTTTCCAACTTAAATATTTTCAAAATCATTGGTCCTTGAATCTGTTTATTACACTAGCAGCCTGAGAACGGCGCTGGAAAGAAAAGGGTATCTTTAGAAATACAGAAACGCATTCAAAAATTCCAATCGCATGTGCACTCTTGGAAAAAGAATATTCTTTTATAACATTATAAATTTTAGCAGCCTGAGAACAGCGCTGGAAAAAGGATATCTTTAGAAATACAGAAACGCATTCAAAAATTCCTATCACATGTGCACTCTCGAAAAAAAGAATATTATTTTATAACATTATAAATTTAACATTATAAATTTTAACATTATAAATTTTAGCAGCCCGAGATCGGCGCTCAAAAAAATTTTGAAAAGATAGTTTTATCCTTGTAATATATTGTTCATATTATTAAAAATACAATACAAGGGTAGGTATTTCAAACTTGGGCCTGCCAAAAAAAAAAATTTATGACGGTCATAAAAGCGCTTTCACTCCTGTGACATCATCCCCACCACTCCTGTGACGTCATACCCCCCGCGCGCTCCGAGAACCCCACGCCACACACCCCGCTCGTTGCCCCTGGGTTAGAACTCTCCTATCTATCCTACTCGTATCAGGTATTAATGTGCCGTTCTTTTCCCCAGAAACTATTACAGCAGCCCCTCGAAAAGAATCTTTATTTTATGTAAGAGTAGGAAATCCGGAAATAAAAGTAGGATATATTCCAAAATTAAAATTAATGCACGGAATTTATTTAGGGGGTACCATAGCAGAGAATGTTGCGGGTAAAGCATATTTAAACATTATAAGCACTTTAGACAAAAAAGTGGAAGTCCAAGTGCCTACCTTAGATCTTAAACCGTTAAATGCATTGTTTGACAATGACGAATCGAGTCATGAAAGGTATAAAATCCAGACAAAAGCCAATGAGCAAAACCGTGATAAAAACTCCTGTGAGACAATTAATAAAGCCAAAAGGGAAGCAATAGTTATCATTAGAAATAAAGACGAAAATGATAACGATTGTAACTTCAATGATTCTAATAATCATGAAGACGAGCTTAAGAGTAAGGATATAAATGAAGTGATAATAAGAGAAAAAACAAACAAAGAAAGCGAAAAAGAGAATAAAAATAAAATTACGAGAGGTAAAGATAAAAATAAAAATCATAATCTAAGTATTCGAGAGGAAAGATTTCAAATCTCCTCCGAAACATTAGATTCTCCAATCCATGGAGGGGGAAATTACCAAACCTCTCCGGAAAATGTAAGTAATTTTGGAATTGCAGAGAAGAATTTCCAGACCTTCTAGACATATTCCACTCCTGTCGTTTGCGAGGAGGGAAATAACCAAACCTCACTGCGCAACACGACCTCCTATTTAAAAGAGCCGAAAGAAGAGAGCTCCTTAAATTCTTTGAAAGAAATAAAATTTCCAAGGGTTGGAATACCCATGAAAAGCGATGAAAATAATACCTCTCACATAACTATCGAAGAACTTGCAAAGAAAACACAATATTGTAATCCAAATAATAACAAAAAGAAAAATAAACCGTCTTCAAAATTAACGGCATCCACACAAGCTCGATCTCAAGAAATGATAGAAAAATTTATGCGTAAGCGCAAATCGAAACATAAAAAAGGAAAGGAACAACATCGTTGAATAATGGTACGTATGAAGCCCCACGCGAATGTCTCATAATATCCAAAGAAACTGAGAAAAACAGACACTGAAATAATACAATTGTTACGTTTAGAACATTTAAATTCGCAAGAAAGCGAAAGTGTGAAAGAGCTTATAGCCAATAGTCAAGACAGATTTCACATTCCTGGAGATAAATTAACGGCAACTCAAATATTGCAACATCAAATGCCGACAACGGATGATCGACCTATAAATATATCCGACAGTATAGATTTCCACAACTCCATAAGGAGGAGATAAATAAGCAAGTAAATGAACTATTAGAAGGAGATATCGTTAAGCCTTCTCAGTCGCCTTACAATACGTCTATCTGGATTGTACCAAAGAAAGCAGACTCTAAAGGAAATAAGCGATGGAGAATGGTTTTGGATTTTCGAGCGCTAAATGATAAAACTATCGGTGATGCCTACCCCCTACCTAATATCGTTGATATTCTGGATCAGTTAGGCGGAGCTCAATATTTCTCGGTATGTGACTTAGCCTCTGGTTTTCATCAAATAAAAATGGATCCTGCCGATAATCACAAAACTGCATTTACAACTCCTTTTGGTCATTATGAATTTGACAGAATGCCATTCGGATTAAAGAATGCTCCAGCCACTTTTCAACGATTAATGGATTTAGTGTTATCGGGATTACAAGGCGAAGAATTATTCGTTTATATGGATGATATCTTCATATACGCTTCTTCATTAGAAGAACATGAAAGGAAATACAATTTGTTAATCGAACGACTTCGCAAACCTTCGCCTACCTGAAATTATAACCGGATAAATGTAAATTCTTAAAACCCGAAGTGACGTGAGTATTTAGGCCATGTAATTAGCAAAGATGGAGTTAAATCTGATCCAAAAAAATTAGAGGCAGTCAAATTATTTCCTAGACCTGAAACGCCCAAAAATATCAAGCAATTTCTTGGATTAGCAGGGTATTATAGGAGGTTTATATCAAATTTTTCAACATTTGCTAAGCCTTTAACTAACTTATTAAAAAATGACATACGCTTCGAATGGACATCCGAACAAGAAGAGTCATTCGAAATATTAAAATAAAAGTTATGCGAAGAACCTGTTTTACAATACCCAGATTTTTCAAAACCTTTTATATTAACTACTGACGCCTCTGGAATTGCAGTAGGAGGAATATTGTCACAGGGAGAGATAAATAAAGATCGACCTATAGCATACGCCTCTCGAACGTTAACTGATAATGAAATAAAATATGATACTTATGAAAAGGAAGCTTTAGCAATAATTTATTGTGTCAAGCACTTCCGACCGTACCTTTACGGACGAAAATTCACGTTAGTCACAGATCATAAACCTCTGCTGTGGTTTAAGAACACACAGGATGCAAACATGAGGATACTTCGCTGGAGATTAAAATTAGCAAAATATGATTATGACGTGGTATATAAGGCAGGCAAAACTAATGTAAACGCCGATGCCTTATCCAGAAACCCGGTGACTTTCGAAGAAACAATCTGCAATGTAATTAATCACAAAAATCTCGACCCTGACGATCCAAAAGACGCAGAAACAATCTCTAAACTTTTAGAAGAATCGGATGAAGAAGAAGACGATTTTAATTTATATCTCTCAGATAACGAGGAAATAGAAGACCTGTTAAAAGACGACCTATCCATTGAAAATACTGATTCGATACGTCTCACACTCGAAGAGATAAATGAGCCGCCAGCGGCTTACAAATCATAGAAAGAGCATTAATCCATGACTCTCCTAAATGTAATAGAATACAGACTCGTAGCCAAACAACAAGAAACAAAGACACTTCTCAAAGAAGATTAGCTGAAATTTCTCAAGATCAAAGAAGTGAAATAGAAAGAATTGAGGAAGATAATGCTAAGGAGAGCAATACTGAAAATGATAAAAGCGAAGACGAAGGTGGTGAATTGCAAAATGATAAATAAAATATACGAACAAAACCAAAAATTACGGAAATTCAAATACTTAAAAATAATATAATAGAAAGCCGCGATTTATTGTTCCTACGTAAAGATAATGTTGCATACTTTGTTGACACTAACGGAAAACCGTTAGATTCCGGATCACAAAAATTGTTTGAGTGAAATGAAATTCCAAACTTAGGATCTCTCACATTGAGTGACGTGAAAGCCATAAAATATAAAAAATATTACCATATAGCCTTGCCCATTTGTGAAGGATAACGGAAAGGCCCTACAATAACTTTGACAACAAACTTTGACGCGAATCACTGCCGCAATAAAAGAATTACGAAACGTCGTTGACAAATTAAAACTGGAAACGATTAGCATTGCAAAAACGGATTTCGTTAATAACGTACCATGGAATAATATTAAATCCGCCCTACAATTATTGTTCATTGATACGGAATGTAAATTAATCATTTGTAACGGACTAATTAAATATCCGCCGAAGGATCTCCGTCCAACCATAATTTCTGAAATGCATTGCTCGCCCACCGGAGGACATCGGGGCGTTACTAAAACTTGTAATAGAATCAAGCATAAATATGGGAAAACTTAAAGTCCGATATCCAACTATATATACAGCAATGTTTGCAGTGTCAATTAAAAAAACTTGTACGAGTAAAAATTAAGCAACCAATGATAATTACTGACACACCGGGATCTTCTTTTGATAAAGTAGCCATGGATATCGTCGGACCATTGTCTCGAACAAAAAGAGGGAATGAATACATATTGACTCTGCAAGATCAACTAACCAAATTTTGTATGGGAATACCTTTAATGGATCAAACTTCCAAAACGATCGCTGAAACTTTCGTGGACAGATTTATATGCGTATTCGGAGCACCTAAAGCGATACTAACAGATCAAGGAAGAAATTTTATTAGCGACTTAATAAAGAGAGTTGCAAAAATACGCAAATTTAGGATACGCAAATTTTGTACAACGGCCTTTCACCCACAATCAAACGGATCATTAGAAAGATTGCATCATGCATTGGGGGAGTATTTAAAACAATATGCAAACGAACAAAAACAGTGGGATCGGATATAATTGAACTTGCCATTCAATTATAATACCAGTGTACATGAAGCCACAAAACACACTCCGTATGAATTAATTTTCGGAAAAATAGCAAGAATTTCATCAAATGAACCTCTGGCGCCGGAAGAAAAATTAGCTAATTACCATGAATACTTGATAAATCTTGTCACGCAACTCCAGACAAATGCCCGAGATAATGTTGTCGAAGCTAAACACAAATAAAAAAAATATTACGATAGGAAGATTAATCCTCAAACCTTTAAACCTGGAGATTATGTATTTTTATTAAAAGGACCTAAACCTGGCAAATTCGGTGACCAATATACCGGTCTACACGAAGTATTAGAAATATTAAATCGAAATAATATAAAAATTAGAATAAAGAAAAATAGTCGAATTGTACATCCTAACCGATTACGAATTTCCACGTCAAAACCAATTTAAAAAAAATAAAAATAAAACTCGGAATCATCTAACTTTCAGATGAATCTTTGGAATTGTGAGATAATAACCGTTATATTACTATTCATCATATGGCCACGACAAGCTCAAGGAATAATAGGATACGATTGTGGAGCTCCGTCCGCAAACTTGACTACCCTATCGCTAATAGACATTGAGGAATGCGATGTCCCTCTACAGCAAGTGAATAGCACTTCGATTTATCTACAATTATTGCAAATCGAAGAATTTAAATCCGTACAAGTGATACAATGTAAGGTCGAAATAGATCGCTCGATAAAGAAATGCGGAATGTTCTCTCACACCATAGACGTATATAACGGCAAATATTCGTACATACATGAAATATCTCATGCAGCATGTTCTCGCTTACACACCTATGGTAGCTTCGAAATATCAGGCACTCTTATAGCCGGACTAAAATCTAATCAAACAATTACTCGTCCGATCGTCCTAGTTGGCTAAGTAGACAACGATGGCAGATGCTCCGGAGAAGCGTATTCTGACCCATACGGAACATGGGGAGATGTCATCGTGCTGAGTAGAGTAAAAATTACCTTGCAAGATTACACCGCCACTGTACGAGTGAACGCTAATCGAGTGCAACTTCGGTCAGGGGTGACCTGCGAATTGAGCGCCGGACACTGTACCAACATAGAAGGCGGGAATACCTTTTGGGATCCCATGCCTGCAGACACCTGCAAGATCTCCGATTACAGTTCTTTGTATCGTGGACATGCAGATAAAATAATCGACTATTCGCGACCCACCGCAAATTACCTACTTATTAACTTCTCAGGGCACAGTCTTCGCTTTAACTAAAACAGGCGAATATATGACTTGTGGATACAAGCTTATTCGAACTGAACATCCGAAGCTTGTAATTTTTGAAGAACACCCCGAGCTCAATGTCTTTCAAAATCACGGTCGCACTTCTAGTTTCGATCTCTTTACATATGTGAATTCGAAATTCGTGTATGTAGAAAAACACGTGCGCTACCAGATTAATAGACTGTACAGGAATATACTGATGCAACAATGTAATCTCGAGGCCCGGCTCATGCAAAATGCTTTATCCATTGCTGCACGATTGCTGCCTGACATTTTTGCCTACCATTTTTATGAAAGGGCCCGGATATATGGCTCTCCTAGCTGGGGAAGTTATTCACATAGTGAAATGCGTCCCAGTTGAAGTGAAAATATTACAGACAAAAGAATGCTACGAGCAGCTTCCAGTAACGCGAAAAAATATTACCTACTTTTTGACGCCACAAACCCACGTCCTATTGCGGCAAGGAATACAGGCCACTTGCAACGCTCTGGCACCGTCTATGTATCTTTTAGAAGGAGCATGGTATAAATTTCTACCAAAACCAATAGAAACAATTGCCTCCCACTGTTATGAAACCACTAACGAAATTTACTTGGAAATATGTTAGCCCCGGAGCACTTGCTACTAGCGGCATATATACACAGAACGACTCAGACGAATTGAGGGACCACATAATGTTCCCCGCTGAGCGACCCGCCGTTATCAATACCGTAGTAAGAGGAGTAATGAGGCGGTCGACTCTAATGAATGAAGGCTCCATTTTAAACCTTAGACGAGGCATCTATCCACAAAATCGCTGCTTCTGCCTGGCAAAAATTCTGGTGTAAATTCTTAATCTTTGGCAATCTTAGCGCCGGACTACTTGGAATATATTTATGTATAAGAGCCATTAAGTTAATACTTGACACGCTCGTACACGGGTACGCTTTACACACTGTGTATGGATGGTCCGTGTACCTAATAGGAGCCATATGGGACTCGTTAACCCAGCTCCTTTTACATTTAGGAAGGAAAAAATCCAAGGAAACCGACATAAGTGCCCCAATATTAACCGAGAGCCGTGAATTGAATAAGAATTTTCGACCTCAATGGGGATTTTCAAACAAAATAGATTCTTCCGAATCATCCACCAGCGTAATAAACATAACGGATCTGCAACATAATTACCCTGTACTTCCCCCTCCACAACCCCCTCAACCATCCACTTACACCTTCAAACTAAAAGAATAAAAAAAAGCAGGAATATATATATATATATATAAAACACATATTTATATATTTATATATATATATATATTAAAGAGAAATTAAAAAAAAAAAAAAGAGCGCTGGAAATTATATAACTTTTATTATTTCACACAAACCGGCAATCTGAAGAAATACCATTGCTACAATTGTTTTTAGAACATGGAGATTGAGCATATCAGTACCAGACTCCTGTCCCGCGGACCTCTCAACGGGGTTCTCAAAGTAGACAACCCAACATTTTTCTGGGTCCTGCTTGAGGACAGCCGCGAGGACCTTGACGAACTCATCGATGAAATGACTCGGCGCATGAACCGAAAGAGTCACCTCCTGCTCCACCGCCCTGACCACGTTAAACCAGGCGAATTGGTAGCAATTCGCGAAGGGAGACGATGGCACAAAGGAGTCGTCGAGCAAGTTGGAAGAAATCTAGTTACCATCCTTTTAAGAGACTGGGGGCGAACCATCGAACGGCCCATATGTAATTGCTACGTATTGCAAGACCGATTCCGCGAGCTTCGCTGGAAAGCCATTCCCTGCGGGCTCGCCTATATAAAACCCATAGGAACAGGTATTCTATGGTCCCAGGAGAGTTGACATACTCACTAAATTTTTAATAGAAAGACGGGAGGGACACATCCAAATCCACGGGACTTACGCAGATGAAGCAGCCGCCGTCTCTTTCCAAGCTGTGCGCGACGGTGAAGACGAAATAACCGACTTGAAGGAACTACTCATACGAATGGGATGCGCTCAACACTCCGACCGCATGATGCTTGGTCTCCCCGACTGTGATCACTGTGACACCCCGACTGTGATCACTGAACAAAACTAAGCACATAATCCAGCTTACGTCTATTGTATTATCACGTAGATATATATATATGTATACATATAATGAAATAAATAAATATATATACATGGTGGGCCATTTTAATCTATGCAGTTAAAATTCTCTGCACCGAAGACAGATATCGAAAAATGGTTCAGACAAAAGTTGTTGGGGATGAAGGGGGTCACACAATGGTACTAGTGAATTTGACCTTCAAGGTCATTTTCAAGGTCATATGGGAGTTATGATGACATTTTTAAATGGGAACCCCTATTTTTTATCCCGGATTTGAAAAGAGCGGGAAATTTTACGTATAAAATGGTTATTTTGTAAAGGTCATTTCAAGGTCACTGAAGGTCAAATATGCGAAAATAGTTGAAATTGTATCCGTTGACATTGCAAGCATTTAAAAAAGGTTCAGATCACTTTCAGAGATGCAATGGTTTACCGAGCATGAACGACTTTGAAGGTACTACCGTTATCAAGGTCGTTGAAAGGTCAAAATCTCAAAAATTACTCAATTTTTTATAATTTTTGTAAGTTTTGGGCACAGTAAGTAAGTTTGTAAGTTTATCACAGTGCCACTCTATTGTTATTGTTATCATGTGCGATTATAACTTTAGCCACGAAGAAAATGTTCAAAGTTGCCTCCAGTTGCATTAAGGCACTCACTCTGATAATCAAGCACCCCGAATAGTGAGAGGCAAGGGGACTCACTCTGATAATCAAGCACCCCGAATAGTGAGAGGCAAGGGGACTCACTCTGATAATCAAGCACCCCGAATAGTGAGAGGCAAGGGGACTCACTCTGATAATCAAGCACCCCGAATAGTGAGAAGCAAGGGGACTCACTCTGATAATCAAGCACCCCGAATAGTGAGAGGCAAGTGTGACTCACTTTGATAATCAAGCACCCCGAATAGTGAGAGGCAAGGGGACTCACTCTGATAATCAAGCACCTGATAGGCAAGGGGACTCACTTTGATAATCAAGCACCCCGAATAGTGAGAGGCAAGGGGACTCACTCTGATAATCAAGCACCCAGGCTAGTGAGAGGCAAGGGGACTCCTCTGATAATCAAGCACCCCGAATAGTGAGAGGCAAGGGGACTCACTCTGATAATCAAGCACCCCGAATAATAGTGAGAGGCAAGGGGACTCACTCTGATAATCAAGCACCCCGAGAGAGAGAGAGAGAGAGAGAGAGGAGAGAGAGAGAGAGAGAGAGAGAGAGAGAGAGAGATTGATTGAATGAATTTTATTAGCTTTCTCAGCTATTATGTTACATAAATTTACAATAAAATATGCTTTTTTAACATTCGCTTAAATATATCAATTCTTTCACAACTTCTTATTTCAGCTGGTAAGGCATTGTATAATTTTACACCTTCATAGCACATGCTTTTTTGTGCACTCCTAGTTCTACAGAAATTTATTGCAATAGTCCCTACTTGCCTAGTTTGTCTTCCACCTTCCCTTCTATTTATTTCCAATCTATCCCTGAAATTATTTGGCGCCAAGTTACGTACAATTTTAAATATAAATATACATACGTTATAGTGTAGCCTCTGTTTTATAGACATAAATTGTAACGCTTGTAACATATGTTCTATTTTAGTATATCTATTACATTGCAATATTACACGCATAGCCCGATTCTGTGCTACTTGTAACTTATTCAATTCGGTATCTCCCATATCTAATAGTATTGTTGCACAATACTCGAAGTGGGGTGCTATTATCGATTTATATATAATACATCTCGTGTATGCCGATATGTAATTTCCTATCCTATTTAAAAAACCCGTTTTCTTTCCAATTTTCTTTAGCATATAATCACAATGGTCCTTAAATCTAAGTTTATCGTCAATGATTATACCTAAGTACTTTATTATCTTTACACGTTCTATTTCCATTCCGTCTAGGCATCTCAACACAATATTTCCCTTTAATTCTTTCCTTATACTTCTCACAACCATAAATTTTGTTTTACTCGCATTCATTTTTAGCATATTCATTCTCATCCACTCTTCTACTATATTAAATATAAAAGTCATTTTCCCTTCTACTTCTACACTACCTTCTCCAGTTACATATATTAAAGTATCATCTGCAAACATTTTTATACTGTAACCTTCTGGGCAAATTTTAATTATATCATTAATATATATAATAAACAACAAAGGTCCCAATACAGATCCCTGAGGCACACCATACTCAGTCCTCATTACTTTCGAACATTTATTCCCAAAACGAACTTGTTGATATCTATCTCTGAGATATGTTTTCATCCATTCTAACACCCTTCCTCTAATACCATATTGGTATAATTTTTCAATTAACCTATTTCTATCTATCGTTTCAAATGCTCTTTTAAGATCCATAAATATTACTCCTATTACTTTCCCTTCACTAACTAATATTTTCCAGTCATTGATCACGGTTTGAATGGCCGTTTCACATGAATAGTGTTTTCTGAAACCCGATTGATGTTCTGTTATATACTCATTAGATTCAAAGTAATCCTCAATCTGCCTTTTAACTACTAATTCTAGTACTTTCTCATAGGTTGGTAAAATATTAATAGGTCTAAATTCACTTGCCTTTTTAGCTTTTTCGACTTTTGGTATCGGTATTATTGTCGATGTTTTCCAGCTCTGTGGGCAGCACCCATCTTTTAATGACTGATTAATAATATTAACATACTCTTCTTTAATAACTGGAAATATCACTTTCAATACATCCCCAGTTATTCCCTCCTCTGTACCTTTTTTCCGCGGTAATTGCATTATAATTTCTTCCAAGTCCTTTGTGTTAATCATTTTAAAATCCTCAAAATATCCCTTATCCTCGATAACATAAATACTTCTTCTTCTGTTTATATCTTTATTTGTACATTCTATAGATTCTACTATATTCTGAATACTTTGTATATAATACATATTAAATTTATCGGCTAAACTCCTATTATTTGCCTCATCTAGTATTTCAAAGTCTATATTATTTATTTCTTTTGTACCTATTGGTTCCCCTTTAACTATTTCTTTCAGTACTTTCCACATATTTGTAGGATCATCCCTATTGTTATCTATCATATTCTCATAATACTCCTTTTTTTTCTCTCTAATCATTTTTACAACTGCGTTCCTCTCTGTTTTATACTGTATCCAGCTGCACTCCGTTTTTTCCGTTATAGTTCTTCTAAAAGCCCTATCTCTTCTAGCTGCTTGTTCTTTAATTTCCTCTGAGAACCACACTTTACCCTCCCAGACTTTCGGAATTCGAACTTCTTTTCTTGGCGCTGTATTATCCAACGCATCAACTATACTATTTACAAATTTCCAAGCTCGTTCATCTATTTCGTGAACTAAACTTTGCCCTATATTTTTCTCTACTAATAGACTAAATTCATCAATGCTAAATTTACCATAATTTCTCGCAGTGAATACTCTATATTTACTAACATTCTTTTTTCTTCCTAATGCAATTTTTATCCAAGCATGATCCGTTATTTTAGGCTCATGGACCACATATACCTGTGCCATATTATTAGTAAATACTAAGTCTATCATTGTCTGACTATTCTTTTCAATTCTCGTCGGGCTATTAACCATTTGTTTCATACCTAGACTGGACATTATCGTTCGTAATTTTCCTGTGTAAAATGTAAAGTAAAATGAATCTATCATAAAAAATCTATATTAAAGTCTCCTACTACTATACAATCTCCTTTTATTACCAACTCCTCTACAACATCTTCTAAAAACCTCAAAAACTCGCCATCAGAGGCACTCGGTGAGTGGTACACTACCATCAGCGCCCCTTTATAAAGATTTTCTCTTACATCTATCGCAACACACCAACAATTTGCACTTATAGATTTAATCACTACCAATTCATACTTAATGTCTTCTCTTAGATATAATATTGCACCTCCTGTCCTTCTATTCTCTGCATCACATCTGATTATCTCATAACCCGGCACGTTCACTTCCCAATCTTCTATTTCGGACGTCAGCCTCGTTTCCGACAATGCTATAACTGCTGGATGCATCTTCTTCATAATTTGATTATGTATTTCATCCTTATGCGCTAACAAACTTTGCGCATTTGTGTACCAAATCATTTCCTCTTCTTTCTGTGATTGCTATTTTGTATCCTCCCAGCCGGCCCTTCTCTTCTTGTAGAACCCTCTTAAATGTCGAACACTCTGGACTCAATGCATCATGGTCATCTTTTATCTTCAGATTGTACGTTTGGTTTTTATACATACAGTTGATACATTTCTTCTCATTTGACGTACACTCATTTGAGTTGTGATTACCCGCACATTTATGACACGCTACATCTCGTTTACAGTTTTTCGCAATATGGTGGTAACCCCAACATTTAAAGCATCTCATGACACTGAAATGATTAAATACAGGACATCTTTTCCATCCTATATTTATCTTTCCTTGACTCAACATTAATTCATGAGTTCTTTCATCAACTTCGATTATTATGGCGCCTTCTGTTTTACCTCTTCTTAGATTGAGTTTTTAATCTTTTCACTATTCTCATATTACTTTCTTCACGTATTCCAGATTTATTCTGCTTTTTGATTGTATTAATTAATTCTTCATCACTCATCTTCCATTCTTCTTCGTCGATATATACAATTTTTAATTTTGGCTTCATCTGTAGTGACTCAGTGACTTTAAAGTTATCACCCAACTTGATTTGTACCGTAGTTTTCAATTTTGCCATTTCTTCTCCAGTCTCACATCCCAGGATGACTGTACCATTGTTTCCTTTCCTTAACTTTGTTACTCCCATTTCCATATTCTTTATATCTATCTTCTTTTTTATTAACATTGCCGTATCAACATTTTCTTGCTGGACCTTTGGTTTAACAATTATAACATTTTCTTTCTTCTTTTCTTTAACTATCTCACTGAAACTCTTCTGTGCTCCTCTTGATGGATTGTTAGGTCCAGTGGACAGCATCCTTCTTACTTCTTCTAATTCTTCTTTGATACTCTTAAACTCCAGTTGGACAATTTCCTTTATCATTGTTTTAATTTCTTTCTTACATATAGTCTCGTCTTTTATTTCTTTGACTGTTTTCACAAGCCAATCTATTTTTGCATCCATACTTGGTGATCCACTTCTGCTTGTGCCTGGTCTTCCAGACGCTCCTGTCGATCCTAGTCTATCTCTATTGCTACCTGTCTTTGCTCCTTCTCCATTATCACTCTCAATCACAAATTTTTCAAAAGGACCATGACACTGTATTAGCTCATTATTTCTATCATAAATTTTGTGTTTACAAACACAGCCTGGATGGTAAAACAGTTTAACGCATGATTTGCATTGCACTACTTCAGTTTTAATAGCCTTCTTGCATGCCGAGCATCGGTATTCCATATCTTCTTCCATAATTTACCGATCGTCAGCACCGATCGTCAGCACCTGCGTTCCGCCGCCGTCCGCCTACACGTCAGCAGATTCCGTCCACCTCAATGCCTGCATGCCATAACCTCGGCAATACACCTGATCAGTAATGTACCTCAGGCATTCACAGATCTGCACATCCCGGCTAGATAACAATTCTTACTATCCCCGGTCTATGCAACTATCACTACACCAACTTTTCTACTCTCCTCCTGATCTTTTTCTGTCTGAAAAGACACTATAAAGACAGAGCGATGTTTCACACAGCTACTCCATTTGAGAGAGAGAGAGAGAGAGAGAGAGAGAGAGAGAGAGAGAGAGAGAGAGAGAGAAACGTCAGAGCCACCTCTGAAGGGAACTCTCTCGTAGTCACACCAGCAAAAGTGAGTTATCTCATTTAATACATATTCCTCCCTGCATTCAAAATTCGTGGTGGATCGCGGAATCTATTCAGAAATCCAAATCTTTTAGTGACATTCGAAGGAATACCACCCGGTCCGCAGGACAATGATCCAGACCGCGAATTAAACCAGATTCTAGACGAATTGGAGGAATTTATTTGGTTGGATGATCAAGAGTTCTGGCGACTCTTCGACCTGCGTTTCCCCCCAGATCCTCTCCCTTATAATATTTATCCTGATACTCCACCACCGACACCCCCGTCTCCGCCTTCTCTCCCGCACGATGACAGGGCACATGAACGGCCCCCGAGTCCTCCTTCCGAAGAGTCCGAGAGTGACTCCGACTTTGAACAAGCGGACTCCGAGCTGGAATTTCCCGACTCTCCCGAGATCATCGAGGAACGTCCTCCCGGAGCTGAGCCTCTCCCCGAAGACGAAGAGCTCTTCGGGGAACCGCCTGCCAAGCGGAGAGCCCCGTACCATTAGACAAGAACTCTTTTTCCTCTCTCAAGTCCATCTACACATTCTTGTTGTCACCACACACACATACTCACACACACACACACACACGCACGCGCACGCGCACGCGCACGCGCACGCGCACGCGCACACGCGCGCGCACACGCACACGCACATGCACACGCACACGCACACGCACGCACGCACGCACGCACGCGCGCACACACACACACACACACACACACACACACACACACACACACACACACACACACACACACAATAAGTTAACTAATCCTATATATTTTTACATGAGATCGATATATACACATATATATATATTTTTTTTTTATACGAGACGATATGTAGACATTATTACGAAATAGATAGATAGATTTGATACGAGACCGATATCTATTGCAAGTACAAAAATATACATATAATAATATCTTGAGCTAATATTATAAACAAAACTCATAATTTTAATTCCCTTTTTTTTATGTTACCTAAATCTATAATTTAGTTTGTATTTACCTTTTTTTATGAATAAATTAGAATGTAAAAATTAACCAATTTCAAGATAACAATTATTTCGCTTTGAACCTCAACCTCGTTCATTCCTCCCTCGAGCTAGCACATGGTCCTGTCCCAGGGTAAGAGGGTTTAAACCTTGACCCGAAATAGGACCGACGATCGCACGGTTCGTTTATAGTGTCAAAGCGTCTCGAACGTTGACCTGTAGACGAAACATCCACATGCGATCGACTCAGAACACTCGTCCCGATAGAGTGTCTTCGAGATTCAAAACAAGCGGTTAGTTAAGCGGCTAGTCCTTCCCCGTCCCTTATCCCAGTCACTTGACCTAGCAAGAAATCCACGGGTCTGGACGTAACACATCTATATCCTATGTTTACAGAAGAATGGTAGAAAAAAACCTACTATTTTAAATTGCCTTCTTTATCGAAATGCTTATAAGCATTTCGATAAAGAAGGCAATTTAAAATTAATACAATATATTGTATTAATCATAATAATAATTTATACTGATTATTATCAATCAGTTTTGTTATGACATGTGACAAAAATACCGCCTGTTAACTCTCTAACGCCCAGACCTCTTAAACATTAGAAAAAAATTCTACCCTTTTAATATGTTATAGAAAATGATAAATATGACTTTTTTTGTTTGAAAGTTTTTTTTATTTAAGAACTAAAAATGGTTTTTTTAAATGTAGTATAATTGCTACATTAGGCGTTTAGGGTTTAAAAAAAAAATTATTTAAAAATACTTTTTCTATTTAAAAAAAATTAATTCTTTCTTTAAATAAATTCTTTTGTACTGTTTGGGATTTTTAATATTCTGAAATATAAATGACACGCGCAACAACACCTTTTAATTTATATACAAAAAATAAACCTTAGCACTCGAACTTTTCTTGTTCTTACATAGTGCTAATAATTGTAAACTGTTTGTTTACATTTATCATTACATATAGTCACTAAGTACAAAACTACAAGAAATGAATAAAGTGGGATTTACTTATCATTGTTTTGACGATTTTATAATTATACAATAAATGCCCATTGTAGCAAATTTGCTACACAAGAATTTAAAAAATCCCACAGATCATAATTTTAACTGTAATAAACATATCTCATAAATTTTACATAATTTCAACTCTACTTTTCAAAAATCCATTATAAAATATTATTAAAAAAAAGTTTTACCTATCTTTTCATAATGAGCTTTTTATGCTGTTTTACGATCCTGAAATTTTTGAATATTGTACTTAAAAAAATATGATTTTTAATAATAATAACAGTAAGAACTGAAACAGTACATCTAGGTTCAGTTGACACATATCTAAGAGGCTAATGTAAAAAATTTATATGTTTTATACTTTTATTACTCTTAAATTCACTTTAAAGTTAATGTAGCAAATTTGCTACTGTGGGAGCTAAAGAGTTAATGATAAAACTGTCCCTAAATGCCTATTTTGAAGAATTTTAATGAAGATCAAAGTCTTCATAAAGATCAAAGTCTTCATAGAGAACTACTTGTTCTCAACATAAATTTCACAAAAGAGTCTTATGCAATGTTTTGAACTTTTTTATTAATGTTCATATTTTATAAATCAAGAAAATTAAAATAACATTTATTTAAAAACGTTAGAGAAATTTATTTAAAAAGTAAACATTATGTTATTTCTTTATTAGGCAAATTTGACCTTTTTTAAAAAAAAAACTTTGCATGTTACACAGGCAATTGTGAAAGAAAATTTAACAATAAGCATGTTTAATATTGATTGTCTGCCCTTATATTCATTTTATCTTTTGTTTTCTTTTTGATGCCATCATTAAATCTTCATCTGACATAAGACGTTAATCAGACTGGTAGCCCGCATTGATTTCGGATGAATTTAATTTTAGTACATGTATCCTTTTTTCATTTATTGACTTATTTAACTGTTGAATAGAATTTATATATGCCGAAAAAATAATTAACATACATTCTTTATGTTCATATAATTTAAAAAAACATAAAGTAAAACATGAATAAAAATATAAAGTGCTAAATTACTTTATGTGATTTTTTTGCAGTATACTATTATAATAAATTAATATGCTTGTTTATCATTTTTTTAAAATAAATACCATTTATAAATAACATTATATTTAAATTAACATACTTTTCTCAAAATTTTTGTAGAGTTTAAAAATAAAAAAAAATTAATTTTGCAATAATGAAACAATATAAATAAAAAACTTTTTTAATTATATTGTTGCAAAATTCATTATAATTTGAAAAATTATAATATCGAATGCATATACATTGTTAACATTGTATATAAAAATATCAGTAATGCTTAAGAATTATTTTTTATATTTATAAACATTTATAAAAAATAATGAAAAATTATTGCTATGAAGAAATGATGCTCACTACTCGCAACTTAGAAAGGAAATGAAACAAATACATTGTTGTGCCTCTCGACGCAACAAGAAAATTTTGGGATTCGTTTTGCCTTAAGAGTTAGAATTCAAGGAGTGCAGATAGGAAATCTTCCAGGTTCAGCAATCAACACGTTAGCTACATATCACTTACACGTATATTTCGAAGATTCGTTACAATTCTTTTTAAAAAACTCGTCTGCGTTCGACGATAATTTCCGTGTCGCGATTGACACAGTAATAATTTTGACTTTGATATTCATGATAGTTTCGTTATAGATTTCTTTATGGATTCTCCTGTTAGGGATCTGTTATAAGTTCGTTATAAATTCATCTTAGATTCTCCCGATATGGATCTGTTATTAGCTCGTTAATGATTCTCCCGCGAGTGGCGATTAGGCGGGCGCTTTTATAGTGCCATTTGTCAGGAATTTAGGTGGGGTGATACTTCTTAATAGAACCATATTTGATTAATGCTGTGTCAGTTGTGGCGGCCCGTCGCCGCATCACGCGACGCCGCCACATCGCGCGCCGCAGCGCGCGTTCGCCGCACAGTTCGAGGCACGACCGCTACGCGGCGCACAGCCTCAGCGGTGAACTCGAGAGTAAATGTCGACACGGTACGGTATATAGGGACCGTCCGTGTCACGACTCAGCACGATCTTTCCAGTCGTGGAAGTGTGCCTTTTTGCATACCCCAGGCCTTTCTAGACCGCGTAATTAGACCGGCATCGCCAGGAAGCGAGCTCACGCAAGGACCTTCTACAACGTAGGAGCGAGCTCTCTGGACCTCCTCTCGGAGCGCACCTACAGGCCTCCCCGCAAGGGAGCGAGCTAGTGATGGGCGATACAATCCAAAAGTATCGATACATTGTATCGATATGCAAAAAATATTGAACATACGGTATCGATATTATTAATATCGATATTTAAATTACATAAAAATATAAATTTAAAAATAAGCTTTATATGTTTTGTAAATATAATTATGTAAAAAGGATATATTTAAAACAATGTTCACGTAATTAGACTAACTTTATATTTTACATAAAAAATGAATATTTTATAATACATTGAACTTACTTATATGTAAAATGTACATGATGTCTTACAATTAGTAAATGTTATTGCACATTTTGGTATAACTTATAATAATGTTTAATTTTTTATAAGTGCCAATCGTAAATGTCGAGAGAATTTAAGAATAATAACTGATTTAAATGATCACTTGTTAATCTATTTCGTTCTTCGGTCATTATTCGACCAGCTTTGGAAAATAGCCTTTCCGAAGGAACAGAAGTAGCAATTAAAGATTGGTATTTAATTGCTAAAGTTTTTAAATGCGAATCTCTGGCTATGTTCCAATATTTTATGGCACTATCTTCCATTTTTATTGGTGGTTGATTTAGATAATAACGAAAGTCATCTGGCATTTGCTCAGGATTTTGATTAACAATCTGCTTAGACATATTTAAATTTACAAGCTTTTCATGGTAGGAGCAAAAGTTTGCACTCTCATTATTACATGAATCTTTTTGTTCATTTTGACAGTTAATGCTAGTATCTGTAATTTTACGATTTATAATTTTCGTAATTTTGTTAATAGCCTGCGAACAAGCAATTTTATTGATAAAATTAATATTTTTAAACCGAGGATCTAGAATCGTAGCTAATAGTGATACTTGTTCAATGTTTTCAAATCGTTTTGTAAATTGATCTTTTAATGCTTTTTTAAAATGATGTCCTATATCAGTAGAAGGTTCAAATGATTGCAATTTATTCTTTAAAATATTTATGATTGGAATTACTTTACTCGCAGTGAGATAGTATTCGCCGCATATGATTTTTGTTGCATCTTCAAATGGTTTTAACAACTGAACAAATTCTTTAGTCGACTGCAACTCCAAGGCAGTCAACATCGGAGGAGCCGTAGGACACTGCAAAATAATGTAGCTAATTTTTTCCGATAATTCTATAAATCTCTCTAGCATGTTATAAGTGGAATTCCACCGTGTTTCTATACTTTGAATTAATTTTAGGTCCGAATGAAATCTTAATTGATCTGCAGCAATGACTGATTTTTTAAAATATGTAACAATATTTTTTATTTTTGCACAGAAATCTTTTACAACACTATCTTCATTAATAATTTTTGCCAGAACTAAATTTAATGTATGTGCAAAACATGGCAAATGTTTATCTATACCAAAAGCATCAATAATAGCTTTTTTTATGTTAGCACCATTATCTGACACAACAACTACGATATTTTCGATACGTATATTCCATTTGTCTATTAAACTTAATAACCAATTTTTCAAATACTCGGACTGATGTCTTTCTGTTAATTCCACAACACCAATTGTAACGGATTTATGCTGCTCTCCTACTAAGAAGTGTGCTGTCAAGCCCAGAAAACTTTTCATATTTAACGTTTCAGTCCAAATATCGGTAGTTAAGGATAAATACTTTACTTCTGAAAGTTGTGCTTTCATCATACTTGATAAGAGTTCATATTTCTCTTTCATAAGATAAGTTATGCTTTTTCTACTAGGAATCTTGTATAAAGGCAATATTGTATTCATAAATGTTTGAAAACCTTCTTTTTCAACTATACGAAAGGGCATATTATCTTTAGCAATCATGAACAGCAGTTTGTTCGTTACATCTGCAGCTCTAGATCCTGCATCTAAAAATTGAAAATATAAGTTTTTTTAAATATTTTTTCTTTCTCTCTCTTCTTCTCTTGCTGACTAAACCCAAAAATATAAATAAAACCTATTATATATTTGCAAATCATAAAGTCTTGAAATCAGTAAAATATTTTATTTGAATTAACTAAAACAATAATTAAAGAAAAAATATACAAGAATAATAGATTATTCCGACATAATGTTAACAAATTATATAATTATATATTTGTTCGAAATAAATTATTTTTAGAATACGATTCAATAATTACAATTTTATACCTTGATATGACTTTTGTTTCTCAAATGCTAAATCTATTTTGAGTTGTTTGGAGGCAGGACTTGGTGTCGATATCGATCGAGATTCTGAATTATTTGACGATGTAGAAGGTACTGAAGATGAAACTGGGTCATCAAGATCGATAGAATTTTCGTTGTCTACTTCGAACTACAATTTTTTATATGTAATTTAAACATTTATTTATATAAAACATATATTAATTAAAATAAAAACTGAAAAGTAATATAATATGTTACCATTTTTCTCTTGAGGGATACTGCAGATTTTTTCTCAAAACTGATTTGGATATCAGGATGAGAACGATTCATATGAAAATGTAAATTCGTGGTATTTCCAGCTGTCTTTACGTCTAATTGGCAGATTTTACATTTAGCAACTGCACCACTCTTTACAAAATAGTGCCAAATAGCACTTTTTGGCGGCACTATATTTACATAAAAAAGAAAATAAAATTATTATTACTTAATAATCATAAAAAAGGGGTAATGATGTATAGCTGTTTGAAATTAGCTGCGTTCTAATCTATTCTTAAAAAAGCTGTGTTACCAATTTTATTGTTGATTTTTTGTGCGATATTTACTAGTTCTTTTGTTTGACTCATTTTATGTTGCAAGAACAGTTGTCATTGGGCACGTTCAGCAGAAGAAACTACTCAGCAATATACGCTTTGTGATTCTTCAATACGATTGGTTCTATACTGGTTACATTGATTTCTACACTTATTGTTAGATCCAGAGAAAAACCAAAAATAAAAGCCAATCATTTTAATGATTCTTTAAAATTATTGGTTAAGCGCTCACTGCTGCTTTTTTCGCTGAACGTGCCCATTGCGGCGATTGAATATTGGCTGTGTAAGCTGTGTTCCGTAAAGCGCATATAGGCGCAAGTCTACAGTATACGTATTACTAAAAATTACTTATTTACTATAGAAAAATGCGCGCATATGCGCTTTACGGAATTCAGCTTTTGACAGCTGTCAAATAATGTGTGTCAAAAGTAATACAAGAACATATAAGCAAAACACGAAAGCATATATAAAATTGAATAAATGGTATAGCAAGACGAACTAGACAATCTAAGTTGTCTAGCTTCTATATATGTATAAAACACATTACATGCATTATAAAAATCCCGGAATACAGCTAACTTCAGGTTAGGCATTATTATCTCTACGTATACCTTTCTGATTGTTATATATAAGAAAATAGATAAATTTAGAAAATAATATACTTTCAGAAAATATGAAATAGGGAAAACTTGCACGCCTACTTTTGTGGAAAGTACGTGCGTCGTTAGGTTGAGGTTAGAAAAATGGGAAACCACATACACTTTCACCTGATTAAGACTTTTTTTTAATATAACTCTGTAAACATTATAAATAAGAAAATTACAAATTCAATTATAAAACAGATGAGTAGAAAAAATAAGAAGGTAAAAGGAAGTAGATATACATATATTCGCTTATTTTTATCTTTACCTCGATTATAGCAGTTTCTTCGTTGTTGAATACACGTTAACAACAATAGCACATCAATATAAAGCTTAACATAAAACTGCTAGACTGATGATCGTTTTCATAGTAAATCTATAGACATTAGGACCCGTATTCAGAACGCGTTTTTAAAGATATTAACGCGATTTTATGTCTCTCTATCCTTGTTTTACGTTTAACCGAAGGATGAAGATAGAATGACATAAAAACGCGCTAACATCTTTAACGACGCGTTCTGAATACGGGCCAATATGTCTGAGGATGGTCTGAGGATCCTATAGCCTGTATTTCCCGGGCAACGCGTAACCAATCAAAAGCGTTATTCGAGAAATAAATAAAGGCCATCAAGACCATTCCACACACTTTCCGTTAAACGTAACAGTAAGGTTTCGACCAATCGCGTTGCTTAATTCTTACTGTTACGGTTACGAATGGTCAAATCGAGCAACGCGATTGGTCGAAACCTTACTGTTACGTTTAACGGAAAGTGTGTGGAATGGCCTTCACGCGTACATTTCCATAACCGTAGTCGTAAGATTTCATCCAATCATATTATTCAATTCGGCCGTCCGTAACCGTAACTGGCCGAATTGACCAATCGTGTCGCTCAATTTCTAATAATTACGGTTTGTCTCGCACGCTGATTCCCGTACGTGTGATTTCATCTTAAAGCTAAGACTCCATTCACACGTTTCAGCTGCGGCGGCAACGCATGCGGCAATATGTATCGACCAATTAGAAGCCTTGAGTAAAACTTTTAATTGGTCGACGCACACTGCCGCACGCGTTGTCGCAACTGAAACGCATGAATGGAGTCTTAGCTTCAATTTCAAAAAATCATGGACAATCAATATAAGTGTATCGAAGATCGATATTCAGGGGTTGAGTATCAATATGTCAAAATATTAAACAATATAATATCGATACAAAATATTGATATTTTGACACTAAAATATCGATATTTGAAATATCGATACTGTATCGCCCATCACTAGAGCGAGCCTGAAGGCTTTCTCCAACGAGAGCGAGCTCTCTGGGCCTCCGCACGGGAACATCCACCGGGAGGACTCGGGGCCGGCAGGACGCCACGCAAAAAGAAGAGGACCAGCCTTTCTGCACCAGGACCACCACCGGGGCCACACCGAAGCTCTCTCAGGACCCGGACCCAGTGTTCGCAGACGGGACGGAATTTTCGCGCATGCGCGGCAGAACTAGCGAGTATCCCAGTGATGTAGCAGTAATGGGCGCATAGAACTTCGCGCGGAAAGTAGGGCTACAAAGGTTAGGTTTTACATAACATTTATTTATACACAAATATATATACATATAATTATAAAATATATGATAATTATAAAAAATTTAGGTGTGTATGTATATTATATATTTTCTTTTACAATTTTCTTTTATGCAATTTTTTACGGGCGACCAACGGTACATCTTTTCGTCTGTATTAGCTACATCACTGAGCCTGCGATTCGCTGCGCATGCGCGAAAATTCCGTCCCGTCTGCGAACACTGCCCGGATCGGGTCTCCACCACAGCACGCTCCACCACCAGAGCGTGCTCACATCCGGGCGAATCCAGGCGTGAGTCTGCAGCCCTGGGTACTGCGGAAGTTTGGCGCTCTCCTCTCCGACGCATTGGCGTTGGGCGAGCCTGCACCGTCCTATCACGTGTGACCAGGACACCCAGACGACACCACAGGCGGTGAGAGTCGAGGCTGCTACACAAGCTTCCGGATGAGGAAGCTACTTCCTGGTTTCTCCTCCGGCCTCTCAAGGGCGTACTCCGGTGCCGGACCAGGGGCATTCTTCTGCCACGAGGTCGACAGCAGCGAGACATTTTGTAATCATCCACGACAAATTGTCCTTCTCACCGGCCACGCCGGTAGCACGGCCACGAATACCCGGCCGCAGAAGGAGGTTGTCCTGCAAACAACGCTGCCTGTTCCGGTAGTTGTTGGGACCGATTCGCCGCCCACGTCGTAGACTTGTCCGACCGTCCTTCTTAGGACGCCCACATCCGTCCCTTTCGGGACATGGTTCCGCCCTTATCAGGACGACCAAATATCTCCCGACTAGGGAGCATTCTCTTGATCGTTCGCATTAAAATAAAGTGAGGACCAGTCATCTCTTCCTTGTCCCCACATCAGTCGTGCACGGTCTCATTATTTCTAGATAGATTAATTTCTATATCTCAGCAATCTTGCATTTCCGCTCGCCCATAGCGTGATCGTTGCTATGCAGTCGAAAATGCAAGCTTGCATTGTGGTAGCTTCTGAGCTACAACATCCCTCCCCCGTTGGAAAGAAAAACGAAGGTACAGAGTTTTTCTGCTTTATGCATATATAAAATTCCCATTTTAGAAACGTGTACTATTGCTACGACTAAGGATAGATCTAGGTAATTGAAATTCATCTTCCGCGTTTACATTTAATGTTACACGTTTCATTGGCTTGCTTCGTTTTTTCTTCCAAATTATTATTCCAACTATTATTATAGCTTTATTATTAACAATGTGGTCCCGCTTGTTGCCATTGGGTAAATAAAGTGTGGTGATTGAAAATTAGGGCTTTGATTTTTGTCTAGATCCTCTTTTATTTCGTCTAGTTTGTTTAATTCTTTCATTTTTGAAGGATTTTGACTAATCTCTTTTAATTTTATTTCTCGTATTTTATTTGTATTATTCTTGTAACTTATATTATCTTGTAGTAATGAGATATTATACTGAGGCAAGTATGACTCTATCTTTGCTTCATACGTTCTCTTTTGCGATTTTATTACAGTATTTTCTGTTACGAGTTTGCAATTATTTTTTAATTTAATTCTGCCAGTTTTTTCAATCGTTTTCTTTATTTCTCCGTGGTCTTTACAATGTATAGTAATTATTTGCTTATTTGCTGCTGAATATAACCACGAATTGCTTAATGCTATCCAAATGATATGATTTGACGTTATATTTTTAATCTTACAATCTTTATAATAATCCTTAATTTCTAAGTAAGTTTTTATTTCACAAATAGAATTTGTATCCACGCGATATATTGGATAGTTTCGTGTACATAAGTATTCGCTGTTGATTTCTATACATTTTCGCAAATCGTTATTATTAAGTATTATATATCCTAACAAAATTACCTTTTCAAAAAAAGGTACAAAAATGCGCCAAGTATACGCGCTCAAAAACGCCCCAAAAAATACGCCTCAAAAAAGAATCCTTCTACAAAACTACGCCTAAAAAAAGAACTTTGTATTAATTACCTTTGTACAAAAAAAAGTTTTTCCTACAAAAAATGTGATATCAAGGAAGTGCGCCAACTATAAAAATGGATAGTTCATAATACTCTTTGATTAATGTTTATAGTCTGTAAGAAATAAAGGAGATAATATGAAGCAAACAAATAAGTATTTTTATATAAATAATTATTATAATACAAATAAATATTTTAATATTAAATATTTAAATACTATACATAAATCTTATAAATAAATATTTGATCGCACGCACGCACGCAGTGAGACAGAGAAAGAGAGAGTTAGGCAATTAAGATATTTGTTCGATATGAAAGATAATAATTTTAACACAATTATTTGAGTACAAATAAATTTTTTTTAAAATACTTGGCGCCGCCAAACTAAATAAATGTCTTAATTGCTTTAATATGTTAACAATCATTTCTTACTAAATTACATACTAACTTATCAACCATGATAACAATAATTTATACATATACGCAAGAGGAGGAAAATACGAAAGACACACACACACACACACACACACACACACACACACACACACACGCACACACGCACACACGCACACACGCACACACGCACACACGCACACGCAAACGCACACACACACACATATCTGCGCACGCACAAACACATTAAGAGAGAAAAGATTAGACAAATAAACTTTTTTAAATACTTGGCGCCGCCAAACCGAATAAATTAATTATCTAACCTTTTCTCTCTTAATGTGTTTGTGCGTGCACAGATATGTGTGTGTGTGTGTGTGTGCGTGCGTGCGTGCGTGCGTGCGTGCGTGCGTGCGTGCGTGCGTGCGTGCGTGCGTGCGTGCGTGCGTGTGTGCGTGCGTGCGTGCGTGCGTGCGTGCGTGCGTGCGTGCGTGCGTGCGTGCGTGCGTGCGTGCGTGCGTGCGTGCGTGCGTGCGTGCGTGCGTGCGTGCGTGCGTGCGTGCGTGCGTGCGTGCGTGCGTGCGTGCGTGCGTGCGTGCGTGCGTGTGCGTGCGTGCGTGCGTGCGTGCGTGCGTGCGTGCGTGCGTGCGTGCGTGCGTGCGTGCGTGCGTGCGTGCGTGCGTGCGTGCGTGCGTGCGTGCGTGCGTGCGTGCGTGCGTGCGTGCGTGCGTGCGTGCGTGCGTGCGTGCGTGCGTGCGTGCGTGCGTGCGTGCGTGCGTGCGTGCGTGCGTGCGTGCGTGCGTGCGTGCGTGCGTGCGTGCGTGCGTGCGTGCGTGCGTGCGTGCGTGCGTGCTGCGTGCGTGCGTGCGTGTGTGTGTCTTTCGTATTTTCCTCCTCTTGCGTATATGTATAAATTATTGTTATCATGGTTGATAAGTTAGTATGTAATTTAGTAAGAAATGATTGTTAACATATTAAAGCAATTAAGACATTTATTTAGTTTGGCGGCGCCAAGTATTTTAAAAAAAATTTATTTGTACTCAAATAATTATGTGTTAAAATTATTATCTTTCATACCGAACAAACATCTTAATTGCCTAACTCTCTCTTTCTCTTTCTCACTGCGTGCGTGCGTGCGATCAAATATTTATTTATAAGATTTATGTATAGTATTTAAATATTTAATATTAAAATATTTATTTGTATTACAATAATTATTTATATAAAAATACTTATTTGTTTGCTTCATATTATCTCCTTTATTTCTTACAGACTATAAACATTAACCAAAGAGTATTATGAACTATCCATTTTTATAGTTGGCGCACTTCCTTGATATCACATTTTTTGTAGGAAAAACTTTTTTTTGTACAAAGGTAATTAATACAAGAGTTCTTTTTTTAGGCGTAGTTTTGTAGAAGGATTCTTTTTTGGGGCGTTTTTGAGCGCGTATACTTGGCGCATTTTTGTACCTTTTTTTGAAAAGGTAATTTTGTTAGGATTTCACATATTTTGTTGTAATTATTAGGCGTAGATTTTTCGTGCGATTTGAAAGGATCTCGACGTCGATTATTTCGATGTTTTTACAAAATATTATTTAAAAAACATTTCGCTACGTCTACTTTTCACGTCAAAATAGGATTTGTTAATATTATAAATAATAATTCTATTTAAAAAGTATGAATTCATGAATCTGATAATTGGCGACGAAAATAGTAATATCACAAAAACGTGCACATGAACTACGTAGCAAATGTACACTGTCCGACAATAATTCGTTCCTAGACCCCTCTCGCGAGACAAGAGGAACATAAGAATGTATTCATGACACCGTCAATCGAATTTATTTTGCAGTTAGCTGGTGTCAATTGCATAGCACACGTGTTTCATATATCTCAATTCGTTAATAATTTTGGGGACTAAAATGTTACGTCCGCGAGATGATAGGAACGAATTATTGTCAGACAGTGTACGTACACGTTTGGGCTGAAGGGTAACGCGTATGTGCACAATTCTGATTCTGTTCCGTGCTATGGTAAGACGGGGGTCGCCTGGCACAGTCCCTACGCGTGACCCGGTGCCGCCGAACCCGTCGGTTCTCGTGGCGCACCTCTGTATCGTGATCTTCGCGACCTGGACATCCCGGTTGACGGGAGTTGCCTGGCACGGTCTCTACGCGTGCCTCGGTGCCGCCGAACTCGTCGGCTCTCGTGGCGCACCTCTGTGTCGTGATCTTCGCGACCTGGACATCCCGGTTGACGGGAGCCTGGCACGGTCCTTATGCGTGCCCTGGTGCCGCCGAACTCTTTGGTTCTCGTGATGGACCCTCACATCGCAATCTTCGCGATCTGGACACCTCGGTTGACGGGGATCGCCTGGCACGATCCTTACACGTGCCCCGGTGCCGCCGAATCCGTTGGATGATACATTGAGGGTTATGGGTCGGTTCTCGTTATGACTGCACTGAGTTGCACTAGTTCAGCAGTGCAGTTCTGTCAGTGCAGACGCCGCGTAACAGCGCTCTTGTGTTAAAAAAGCGAACCTGGACATTTTCCCACTACTAGCCGGGGCGGATGAGACGGAGGAGGAGGAGACGACGTTTCTTAAATGAAAATTACCCATTTTAGACTTTTTTAAACTTTAGATCGCGATATCTCCGCTCGTAGTTCACGTAGAATAAAAATAAAAACACTTTCATTATATGATTCGACCCCAAGCTTTCGATTAAGCCTACTTAGAATTAAATCGGTTCAGTCGTTAATGAGATCCGATAATCGAAGGATTTCTCAATACGACGTCTCGCGTAATAGAGGCACGGCCGTGTCCCGGCGCCCCGCTGCGCGTAACTTGGCGCGCGAGACACTACCGTGCCTCTTGATGTATGTCGTTCCGTATCGATAGCTATAAGGGGATTAACGACATCTATAAGGGTAAATCGTTTATCGTGTTATCGTGATTTGGAGTGAGTAATGGAATTACTTTTATTATTTCATATTTTGGTAGTGAGGTTAAAGAAAATCGTAGAATGGTATAAATATTTCCAGTATCGCAATACGCGTTTATGGTCGCGGATTTTTCTATTGTTGGCCATTCTTCCTTTTTTACTCTAAATGGAAAGTAAAGTCCCTCTGGTAATTGAAAATTCGCATCTTTAAGGCCTTCTATTATCTGGTCAATAGGCGTTAACCGAGGACGCATAATTCCTTTTTTTACTGAAGTTAGATATTCTAATTTATCCTCGGTATCGCGTGTTAAATCTGCTAATATCGCATTGATTATTATAAAGTTTTCGTGTATGTTATTTTGTTTCGTTCGCTTTCTAACAATTGTGTTCTTAGAATTTTTGTTGTATTTGCGAGGAGGTATTCATTATTTTGTATCATTTTTTCTGTCTCGTCAATGTGAGCTATACTATAGTTGCGTGCATTACTTTAATTTGATTTTTTATTGAATGTTGCGTTACTTGTTGTGCGTCATGTAGCAACTGTTCGTTTATTAGTTTTTCGTCATTAGCGTCCATAGTTCCAAATAATGATTTGGCAACTGAGCCTATTCCGTCAATTATTCCTCTTTTCTGTATTGTTGGTTGTTTATATATAGAAATTATTCTTTTTATTAGATGGTTCGTCCTTTGATATTCCTTTTCTACAATAGCGTTGAAATTTTCACATGTTTCTCTTTTCGCGACTGCTATTATCTTGCATAGATTTTCTGTTTTTTGAATATATATTTCTAGTTGTGCTAACCTTCTCGTAAACGTTGTAATATTTATTTTGATGACTAACTTCCAGGATGTTTCCACTTGATGTAATTTTCCTAGTTTCTCGAAATATATTCCTGGGTGATGAGTGAAGTTTTCGATTTCATATAACGTTTTCGTTTCGTTAGGTTCTTCTGCGAGACATAATGTTGTCCCCAGTATAATTCTGTAATGTAATACAAGATTATTTATTATTTTATTCATTTTAAAGTATTTATTTTATTATTTTTGTTCTGTTAAATTTTTATTATAAAGTTTTTTATTCTAAGAGTAGTTGGATGTTGTGCATCGTTGCGCTGCGGTTATCTCGCACCTGTTCGTATTTCGCTTATGGTATTAGTTTCTATCAGTTCTTCTCATCTTTATTTTTATCATATAGAAATTCTCTGAAGTCTACTTTTTAATTTGTCAGCGTTTGAGATCTCTTTTCGTTGCTGTTGCCGAGTGCGTTTTCAGTAGTCCGTTGTCTGTCGACTTGTACGATTTGCGTGCGCTTTTTTGATTCTGTCAGTATGGTTGGTTTTTGTGATTTTTTTTCGGAAGCATTCGGGGTGTCGAGGAGAGTATCCAGAACGGTGTTGAGGAGGATGCTGCCCCTCCTCTTCTTGTGGATCTTCCCGTGGGAGATAATGACTTTGGGAGTCCTCCTGCGGAAAATGAGGGGGATGTCAAGGATCCTCCTATAGGGAACGGTATGGTTTCCGACGGTATTCCTGCTGGAAGTGAGGAGTCTCCCGATATCTTCGACGACCTTGTCCGAGAGGTAGTCGGCTTAGTTATCGCCGATCTTGGTTTCGGCGATACCGGCGACGCTGAGCCCGATCGAGAGGTGGACGGCCTCATTCTGGCGCTCGCCGATGCCGTAATATCAGCATTTTTTGTTCCCGGCGATAATGCTAACAACTTTGATGTTGGGGGGTTTGAATACTTTTCCGGTGACTCTGACAACTCCGAATTTGAGTACGAGGGGGAGGTCTTCGTCCGCGGGCCTCCCGTCACGCGTCGCGCTCCTCGCGACTCTGATGATGAGGACATCAATCAAGTTGATTAAGTGCTTCTCCGTTTTAGTTATTTAAGTGCTTCTAGTTTTAGTGTAACTTAGTGTTTTTTCTAGTTAAGTGCTTTTTTAAATAGTTTAAGTGTTTTGCCTGGTTGGATTTTTTCTCCGTCTGGTGAGTTTTCTTTCTTTATTATTTTTACTTTTCCTTTATTTATTTGTATATATTTCTGTGATTCTATTACTCTATTCATTTATATACGCTTTAAGTCTATTCGCGTGCGTGCATAACTTTCTTCGACCCATTTTTATCGTGTAATTTACATCTGAATTTTTCTGTAATATTCTATATGGGCCGGTCCATAGGGCGTCTAGTTTTTTAGATCGTCCGTGGCGAAGCGTTTCGTCGTATAATAGAACTTTGTCCCCTACTTTGAATTTAATTTGTTTTGATTTTTTATTGTGATATTCTTTTGATTGTCGCTTTTCTTCTTTCAATCGTTCTTTGGCGATTTGATTCGTTGCTCGTAGCCTTTGTTTCAATTCTTGTGCATAATTGTCGAAAGTATACGATGGTTTTGGTGGATGTGCTACGGCTGACGGTAGGGTAGCTGGATATCCATATAGTTCGAACGGTATATATCCCGTCGCTGTATGTGGTGTAGTATTGAACGTAAACATAGCATATGGTATCCATTTGTCCCAATCCGTTTGATCTTCATTAATATAATGACGAAGGTATTCGGCTAGAGTTCGGTGTGAACGCTCGAGAGCTCCGTTACTTTTGGGGTGATAAGCGGTTGTTTGTATCTTCTCGATTTTTAATAGCTTACACACGTCTTCGAACATTTCGCTTACAAAATTTTTTCCTTGGTCGGTCAATACTTTCTCTGGAATTCCATGTTCAAATATTATTTTTATAACAAATTCCTTGGCAATCGTTGTGGCTTCTTGATTCAATATAGGTATTGCTTTACTGAATTTCGTTAGACAGTCTTGGAATGTTAATATGTATTTATTCCCTGCATTCGTTATCGTCAGCGGTCCTACAATGTCAAGTGCGCATTTTTCAAAAGGCTTATCGGGCGTGTCTGTCAGTACGAGGGGCGACCTTTTTTTTGCGGGAGAGGGGAAAATCTTCAAAAGACACCTCCGAGCCGGTCTCGGAGGTAGTGGGGGATTCGTTGTCGAACTAACCTGGACATTAAAATGTCCAGGCAAGATCGTCCACCGCCCTAAAAACCCCTCTCCAGGCTTACGCCCAAAACCAACTTTAGTTGGGGGGGCCCCGGAATCGCCGCGAAGCAGTCTGCAGGAGACCCCCCCAGCTGTAGGGGCCCTAGAAGAGGGCCCCCCCTACCCGTCCGGCTACTCATTTAACGATACGCGCCGGGCCAGCGTCCCCCGCTCATCCAGCACACACAATGGTGGTGTCGGACTCGCGAGGGAGGCCGGCCAGGCGCGCTGCACCTCGAAACTGGCCATTCTGCCGGACCGCCGCCCGGCCCTCGGCGAGGCGGATGGCTCTCCCCGGTGAGGGGGAGGTCCACCCGAGGGAGCCCGACAGCGGGAGGCCATCTATCATAATCAAAATAATAAATAATAAACAAAACGAACACGGCGTATCCACATTCACTCACGCACGCATTCACACCCTATGTACAATATTCGCACACTCACCCGCGAGCATTCATCCACACGCCGGCGCGCGGCAGCGCACCCCACCCAGCACGCGCGCACTCACCGGCGGCTCCCGGTAGTGGCGCTCCCCGAAGACCTATTTACAAAGATTATACATCCATAGGGTACTCCACACATAATAACAACTAGTAACGAAATAAATAAATAAATAGACGCTAACGATCATAAATAAATAAATAGATACATACTCGCTGCACTACCCTAGGGAGGCGGAGGGGGGTCAACGAATAAAATTTTAAAAATTTTAAAAAAAGAATAAACAATAAATAAGGTAAAATGCGAAATGTGTAAATACTAAAACATAAAATGTATAAATAAATAGCTAAATAAATAAATGAATAAATAAAAATAAAAAGATTAAAAAGTAAACGGTAAATATTAAAATGCAAAAATGTAAATACTAAAATGTAAAATGAATAAATAAATAGGTAAATAAATAAATAAATAAATAAGCCCCTCCTCCCCTACTGTCGTCCCCTCCGCCTCCGCCGCCGCGGACCGACCGGGACGCCCAACATCCGCTACCTCCGGCGCTCGTCCTCCTCCTTTCGGGCCATGACGGACTCACAGAAGTCCGCCATAGCCCTCCAGGAGGCGAGGACACGGCCGCCCTCAATAGGGGTCTTAGCCCCAGGTCCCCCCCAACGCTTGCTACCAAAACTTCCCTCTGGGGGGCCCACTCCGGGCAATCCTCGAGTGTGTGCTGGGCGGAGTCGATCTCCGCCCCGCAATATACGCATCCCGGGGAGTCTGCCCGCCAGATACGGTGCAGGAACTCCCCGAATACCCCGTGGCCCGTTATGATCTGCGTCATCCTAAATTTAAGGCAGCCATGTCCCCTCTCCATCTAATCTTCGAGCTGGCCCTCCAGTGCCTCTCGGACCCTCCGCCCCGGGGTGTCAGGCCGGCGCCGAGTAGTCTCGCGCAGTCGGCCATGCCACTCCGCGACGGAGAGGGCGCGTTCCCGGGTCCTAATGGTCTGACGCGCAGACGTTAATAGTCCCCCGGGTCCCGCCTGCTCCTTGAGGCCCTTGACAATCGTGTAGACGCGTCGGTACTGGAGCGCCAGCTCCCGAAACGGCACGATCCTAGAGAGAATAGCGGCGGCGTCATGGGAGACCGTGCGATAGGTCGAGATGACCCTCAGCGCCACGCGGCGCTGCAGCCTCCCGACCGACTCGCACAGTCTCTTGTCCGCGACGTCCACTTGTCCACTACGCGGGCTCATATCGGGGCCCCATACATAAACACCGAGTGAACGACGGAGGCGTATAAGCGCCTCCGTCCCTCACTCGGCCCCCCCAAGTTAGGCATAATACGACTTAGTGTCGCCGCTATCCTCTCCGCCTTTGGGAGCACCATCGCGAAGTGCTCCCGGAAGGACCATTGGCTGTCAATGATGACGCCAAGGTACTTCAGGTTCTGGCGCACGGGCACGAGAGTTCCGGCGACCGAGATGCGGCCCCCCGGGATGGGCCCGGGACCCCCCGAGAAGGCCAACACCTCGATCTTTTGCGGAGCGATCTTAACTCCCACGCGACGTATTGCCAGCAGTTCAGCCGCGAGCTCCGCCCGCTGGCTGGCCTCAACAAAATTCCGCCCGGCCGCCAGAAGGACCGTGTCGTCGGCATACCCTATGACCGAGCAGCCCGGAGGCAATCGCGTCTGGAGAACGTTGTCGTAGGCGAGATTCCACAGCGTGGGCCCCAGGACAGAGCCCTGAAGCACCCCGCACGAGATCTCCCGCCCACAAAGCCGCCCCCCATAACCCACGTACGATAAATTTCTCTCTGAAAGGTAACTATTTATCATCGCCCGTAGATATCCCGGGGCACCAACCCTAACCAGGGCCTCCCGGATAGAGGCCCACGGGAGCGAGTTGAAGGCATTGGCGATGTCAAAAGACACCGGCAACACCACCCCCTCGCCCCCAATACCCTCCCTTACTTTCTCCCGGAGGCACGCAATGGCGTCCACGGTCGAGCATCCCGGTCTGAACCCGTACTGAAGGGGGGAAAGGCCCCCGCCCTGGCCTAGGGCCTCCCGGAGCCTGGTCTGAATTACCCGCTCCAGGAGTTTCTCGGCCTCGTCCAAGAGACAAATAGGACGGTACGCTGAAGGCACACCGTGGCTTGTTGGGCTTCTTCAGCAATACCAGTCTCGCCCTTTTCCATTCCGTAGGGAAGATCTCCTCGCGCAGACAGGCCGTGAGGCACCCCGCCCATACTGGCAGGAGTGCCCCAGCCGTCCCGCGCAGGATCCTCCCCGTCACACCGTCTGGGCCCGGAGCCTTTCCCACCTTCGTTGCCTTAAAAGCGTCCTCTAATTCTAGCTCCTCTACTAGCGGCACTTCATCCCTGTCGAAGGTCACCAGCGGAGGAGGGCGCCCGCCGGTCGGGTCGGGGTCCGTTGGAAACAGCGCATCCACGATCACCGCGACCGTCCCGACCGGCAGAGTCTCGCAGATCGAAGGCGTCGCCGACCGGAGGCGGCCCATCACAACTCTGTACGGCCTATCCCATGGGTTTTCCTCGAGGGTGGTCAGGAAGTTTCCCCAGGACGCATTTTTCGCGTCTCGTATGAAACGCCGTAGAACCCCCCCTAGTTTCCCTGTACTCATTCTCCGCAGCTATCCGGACCGCCGAGTCCGGAGGCCCCCGCCGTCTTTCCCTCTGCGCGCGCCTTCTAGCCGCCACGCACGCCCGCCTGAGTGCCGCGATCTCGTCGCTCCACCAGTAGGCGGCGCGGCTACCGGATCTCGTCATTGAGGCCTCGCAGGCCTGCCGGAGGGTGGAGCGCAGCCACTCCACCCTCTCGGCCGCGGTGGCCTCCTCTGAAGGAGGGGCCATCATTCGCGTTTCTACGGCGGCGGCCAACAGATCCCGATCCAGGGAGACGGGACTCCACTTGGGGAAATGCTGCCCTCCACCCCCGGTGGCGGAAGGCGGCTTCCCTACTTTGATATAAATATAACAGTGGTCGGACAGAGTCTCGGCCCCGCCGTCGACCCTCCACCCGACCACCATCCTCGCGGCGATCGCGTTCGCCCAGGACACGTCGACAACAGACGTACCCTGCGGGCGAACGCACGTCGGGGTGAAGCCCCTGTTTAATAATATTGGGCCGAGTCCCGCCGCCCAGTCTTGAACGAGATCGCCCCGCCCGTTGGGCGCACCCGCGTCCCACGCGGGGGAGCGGGCGTTAAAATCGCCACAAATGAGCAGGGGGTCCCGGCGGTAACGATGGGCCACCGACAATATATCCATGTATCGCTTCGCTTCGGCGACGCTCCTCGCGGGGGAGAGGTAGCAGCTGCATACCACGAGACCCCCCACTCCGCCACCACGTATCCCCTGCCCTTCTCGAGTTCCCGCAATCCGTGAGCCCTTCCCGTTCTCCGCCGCACGATCGCGGCCGTGGGGGGGTCGTCCGCCGAGGACACCCACTCTCCGCCGCCCGAAACCGCGTATGGCTCCGACACGATAGCCAGGCCGTCGCCTCTTTCTCCCATGACCTGAGCCATTAGGTCCTCTTGAGTGGTTCGCGTTAAATTGTACTATCCACATTGTATTTCGGCCTCTACCACCTCTCCCCTTTCGGCGCTGCCAGCCTTCCCGTTACCCGCGCTCAGCCTAGCAGGGGGGCACGGGCGACACCCCGCGCTGCCAGCCCTATGGCTCGCGTCGAGTCCACGTTCGGCGCACACGGGGCATCTCGTTCTATTCTTGCACGCGGCCACCGCGTGACCCTCCTCACCGCAGTTGAAGCACCGACCGGTGCGATCCACGGCGCTGGGGCAGCGATCTCTCGTATGACCCGGGGCCATACACCTATAGCACTGGAGTGGCCGCCGCTCGAGTAAGGTTACTCTCGCGGACGACCACCCCAGACGCAGCCTGCCTGTCACCTGGATCTTCAGCGCCGCCTGAAGGGGGTACCGAATCCAGGCGGACCCTAGGCCATCTCGGGCCATCCTGATTGGTCCAGCTTTAATACCTTACGGGTCGCAGCCCCCCACCTCCGCGACGCGCGCTATGATCTCCCCCGGCGAAAGCGACTCGTCGAAGCCCACAACGCGCAGCTCACCGAGTCGCACCGGCCAGGCTATTCGCACCTCTCCTCCTTCCTTAAACGTCTGGCGCAGACGCGCCGCCAGCGCATCCGCTTTTTCGCCGCTGCCCTTACCGGGGATCTCGATAATGTCCCCCGGTGACGCACGCTTGTCTCACCGATTCCCAGATCGGCGAGGGACACCGCCTCCCTAGCCCTACGCAGGGCGTCCGCGTATGTGGCGTTGCCACCTACCTTACAGGTGACGGTGACCGCCGCCGACCCGGGGAGGCGCCTCCTTGGCCTTGCTACCTGCTGTTGCTGCCTCTGCTGCTGCTGCTGTTGCTGCTGCCGCTGTCGCTGTTGCTGCTGCCGCTGTCGCTGTTGCTGCTGCCGCCGCTGCTGCTGCCGCCGCCGCCGCCGCCGCTGTCGCTGCCGCCGCTGTCGCTGCCGCCGCTGTCGCTGCCGCCGCTGTCGCTGCCGCCGCTGCCGCTGCTGTTGCGCTCATGCCCCGGGGGTCGTCGAGGCGTCTGTCGCACGGGCATGCTCGCCCGTGCGCGCTGCCGCTCCCGTCTCTCCTTCCTCTTCTGCGTCCTAGTCTTGGCCAGTCTCCATTCCGCTGGGGGGCAGTCGCCTCTCTCTCGCGTCTCCGGGACAGGCTGGGCGGCCTCCGGAGGGGGCTGCCGTGGCGGCGATCCCGTCGCGTAGCCCGGCATAGGCGGCCATTCCTCGACTGGCAGCCCCATGAGCCGCTGCAGGAATGCAATCCTGTCCCAGCGTTGCCTTCCCTCCTCCTCCTCGGCCGGCCTCTGGGCCGCGCCCGGTCGGTAGTCGTGGGCGGGGGGCGCGGAGTGTTCCATCCCGGAGGTCTCAAGCATGTTTGGGGAGAACAACTCCATCTCCCCCCTCCCTGGATTCTTCTTCTTCTTCTTCCTCTTGCCCTTTCTCGCTTTCTCCTGCTCCCGGATGGCCGTGTCGTCGAAGGCCAACGGCCGTTCCGGGGGAGCAGGGGCCGCCGGGGCCGGTACCGGCACCTCCACGGCCACATCCTCGCTCCTCGGTCCCAAGCGTCTCGGCGTCCTCTGGGGCTTCGGCGACTCCTCGGTCTCCCCCTTCCGCGATTCCTCCGGCGAGGAGGACGAGGAGAGTACGATCTTCTGCACCCTCCTCCTCCTTCTCCTCTCTACATCCTCCGCACAGGCCTCCTCCGGGGACGAGCGGGGCCTCTTCACTCCCCCCGCTGCTGCCGCTACCGCCGGTACTGCAGCCGATGTCCCGGCCTGGGGTTGCCGCCTCTCCTCCTCCAGCGCCTCCAGGCGCCTCCTCAACTCCACATTTATCTGCGTCAGGGCCTCCACCTTCCTGCCCAAAACGCGCACCTCCTCGTTTGAGGAGGCCCGGTCCGCCAGCTGGGTGACCCCCAGGGCACAGCAGATGCCGTGGAGCATCTTGCTGCTCAAATCTCCCTTGATGCTTGAGCTGGCCCGTCGCGCCTCGTTCGCCTCGACGAGCAGCCGCTGCAGGGTTCCTGCCACCTCCTGCGCGGACATCGCCTGAAAGGCCCGAGTCTCCTCCTCGACTTTCGTCCTCTGGCCCACCGTCGATAACCCCAACTGGAGGACGTTGGAATAGTCCACCCTGGGGTCGTATATGATCCGTCGCTTCTCCAGGCTCCCCACCTGGGACCGGAACTCTTCCTCCATCCATCTCCTGGAGGTTCCTGCTGAGCCTGATGGGGGCCTTCACTCTTTTCGCTCTGATCGCGGCTACCTTCTCGTCATTGTAGATGGGGCCGGGCTTTCGTCCCCGCCCCCGACTACTGCCGCCACTCGTCGCGCTGGCCGCGCCGTCGCTGTCCTCCTCGTTTGCTCGCTCCGTCCCGACGTATATCACCTCGCCCGATGTAGCCGTATCATCGTGGGCGATATACTTCTCGCCGCCTCCTTCAGCATCCTCGTCCGCGTCCGCCCGGGGCGTGGAGGTCCCCACCGAGCCGGTGACAAGGTCGGCAGCCACCAAGTCCGCAGAGGGCGATGTCGGCCGGTCATCCGCCGCCCGCTCCTCTCCGTCACCACCGGCCAATCCGTGGTCCGGGCATCGGTCATTCCCGTCGCCCGGTGGCGAGTGTCTCTGGCACACGATCAGGCGGTGGTCGATCTTCCGGACACCGCGACCCTCCCTGAGCACTCACTCTCGCGCACGCACGACCGCGATCCGGAGCGCGAACGCGACCCTCCCCTTCGCGCACCGACGCTGCTCGACCTCTTTGAGGAGGCCGATCCTGGCATCGGAAACCCGCGGCTCTCCCTGTCCACGTCCGGGTTCTTCGCAATCACTTTATCCTCCTCCACCGTCCTTGCAGGGCAGACGGTGGAAGGCCCATCGCTCGATGACGACCCGAGGGCGCCTGGGACGACAGCGCCCTCGTGCCGGCCGCTGGGGGTCCGAATCCCCTGCGGCGGTAAACCGTAATCTTTTTGCGATGTATTGTCCATGTTGTCTATTGAGGGAAAAGTCTCTCGGCTATCAATCCGGCCGGCGGCCACCGGACCCCGACCCGAGAATACGTCTCGGCGACTCCAGTGGCCCCACCCGCCAGGCCCCGACCCCAGAATACGTCCAGGCGGCTCCGACGGACGTCACTGCGTCCTACACTGTTCGCAGCACCACAGCCGGGCGTGGAGGAGGAGGAGGAGGAACTCCACTCGACTCACTCAGACCGTCGCACTACACTACACTTAGCTGCATCGCACGCAGCGTCCTCTCCTGGTGTCGCCGAGAAGAAAATCGCAAAACCCGAGGCCGGGCTAACCCAGCGCGACACCATCCCGCGCACTCCGCGCGTACACTTGCGTGGGAGGGCCCGATCACTGCCCTCCCCTGGCTCGGCTTCCTCTTCGGTGCCGTGGTGGTAACGGGAAACGCACAGACGTCCCAACGCCACACTCGCAAAAATCCAAACCAGCCTACGCAACGCTACCTCGAACCGTGGCCGACGCGACGATGTTCGGCCGGGCCAGCCCCACGCCTGAGGAGCCTACCCAATCGAGGGCAACCGATGTTCGGTGCCCTTGTCGTGGACAGGGACGAGATACATACCTGACCCCCTGACGGTGCCAACGCCACCGGACATTTAAAAGTCTGGGTTGCCTTCCCTTACCGGTGTGTGTGCACCGCACTAACAGAGTCACCGGCCTCCGTGGCTCCCCGCTGGAAAAGCGCGGGTACCTCGGGATCGCTAGTTCCCGTACCGTGGGGGGAAAAAGCCTCCCCCGGCCACGAGGAGCGACCTTTTTTTTTTTTTGCGCGAGAGGGAAAATCTTCTAAAGACCGCCCCCCTGCCGGCCAGGGGGGTTGTGCGGGATTCGGACACCGAGGTGTCCAGGTAATGGGCCATCGCCTACCTCGCTAAAAAACCCTCTCGGGCCTATTGCCAAGAACCAACCTAGATGGGGAGGGCCCGGAATCGCCTGAAAGCAAACTGCGGCACCCTCCCCAGGTTGTGGAGCCCCAGAAGGGGGCTCCTCTACACGTGCCAGCACGTACATTACGTTGAGGGCGTGTCGGGCCCGCGTCCCCCGTCCGTCCAACACCTAGGCGCCGGACTCGCGAGAGAGGCGGGCCGGACTCCACCCGACCTCGGAGGTCCTCGCCCCTCGGCTGCCGGTTCCAGGCCCGGCAGGGCCACCCCCCCCCCCCGCTAAGAGGCAGCCCCTTCGAGCCCTTCTCCGTGGCCGACGGCTCGAACCCAAACAAATACTTACTTGGGATTGGAGGGGCCGAGCATAGGGTCCCAGAGGTCCCATCCAGTCAGCCCTCTCCGACCCCCACTCATCCATACACACACACACCATTCATTCATACGCACTCATGCGCACATAGTGCCCGCGCCTTCTCTCTCCCGCTCACACACACACCCATGTTCACTCATTCCTCCCACGCACGCCTCCTCCGCCTCCTCCTCGACCCAACGGGGACGCCCAACTGCCGCTGCCTCCGGCGCTCGTCCTCCTCCTTTCGGGCCATGACCGTCTCACAAAAGACTGCCATAGCCTTCCAGGAGGCCGGCGAGAGCATGGCCGCCCTCAAGAGGGACCCGAGTCCCAGATCTCCCCCAACTATCGCCGTTAGTTTGGCCCGCTCGGGTGTCCACTGGGGGCATTCTTCCAACGTGTGCTGGGCGGAATCTATATCCGCTCCGCAGTATTCGCATCGTGGGGAGTCCGTTCTCTGAATCCGGCAGAGGAACTCCCCAAATACTCCGTGCTCCGTTATAACCTGGGTCGTTCTGAAGCTAAGGCAGCCATGCCCCCTGTCCATCCACTCCTGAAACTCCTCCAGCCGGCCCGCCAGTGCCTCTCGGACCTTCCGCCCCGGAGCGTCAGGCCGGCGAAGCGCGGGATCCCGCAACCGGCCATGCCACTCCGCGACGGCGCGTTCCCGGGTCCTAATGACATGTCGCGCATGATCTGATAGGGTCCCGGGTCCCGCCTGCTCCTTGAGGCGCCTGACGCGCTCGTAAACGCGTCGATACTGGAGAGCCAGCTCCCTGAACGGCACGATCCTCGAGAGGATGGCGGCGGCGTCGTGTGAGACCGTGCGATAGGCCGAGATGACCCGCAGCGCCACGCGGCGCTGCAGCCTCTCGGCCGACTCGCACAGCCTCCTATCCGCCGCGACTACCCGCGCCCATATCGGGGCGCCATACATGAACACCGAGTGGACGATGGCGGCGTACAACCGCCTCCGCCGCTCACTCGGCCCCCCCAAATTTGGCATGATCCTACTCAACGCCATCGCCATCCTCTCTGCCCTCGGGAGCACCACGCCGAAGTGCTCCCTGAAGGACCATTGGCTGTCGATCAAGGTACCTCAGGCTCCGGCGCACGGGCACGCGTCTCCCTGCCACGGAGATTCGGCTCCCCGGCGCGGGCCCAAGACCCTCCGCGAAAGCCATAACCTCCGTCTTCTGGGGGGCTATTTTAACGCCCACCCTTCCTATCGCCGCTACCAGAGCGCCGGCCGCGAGCTCAGCCCGCTGGCTAACCTCCGCAAAGTCGCGCCCACACGCCAGAAGGACCGTGTCGTCCGCATAACCTATTACCGAGCAGCTCGGAGGCAGCCGCGTCTGGAGGACGCCATCGTAGGCGAGGTTCCACAGCGTGGCCCAGGACCGATCCCTGGGGGACCCCGCACGAAACCCCCCGCCCACAAAGGCGCCCTCCCTTTCCTACATATGATAGCCGCCTATCCGAAAGGTAGCTCGCCACCATCGCCCGCAGGTAATTGGGCGCACCCACCCGAATCAGCGCCTCGCGTATGGATGGCCAGGGTAGCGAGTTGAAGGCGTTGGCGATGTCAAAGGACACCGCCAACACCACCCCGACCCCCGGCCTGACGAGGGGCGACCTTGGTTTAAGCTTTAATTTATTTTTTTGACAAAAATCGCATTTAGCAATATATTTTTCTACGTCTTTAGTTATACCAAGCCAGGTATAATTCATTCATATTCGCTTTAATGTACGTTCTATTCCTTGATGTCCACCAATTGGAGCATCGTGATATTCGTAAAGTATTTTTTGTTTTTCATCTTGCTATAAATTCGTGGGTTGTTAATTTCTTCATCTTCTTTATTAGTATTTTCTGAAATGCACACGGTGGCTGCAACGTTTCTGTAACCCATTACTTCCCAAGCGGACATTTTATAGTCGATTGGTTTTCGTCTTAGAAAAGTGATGAAATCACATGAAAATTTATAACGAAATATGCTTTCCTACGTAAAAAGAATTGCTCTTTCAGATTTCGGGGTCAAAATTTTCTATCGGAAATTAAATATGTCGGCTCAAAGTTGATATAAATTTTTCATCGACTATTGACTTTTTATAGTTTCGAAAAATTTTGTCCGTAACTGTTGTAAACGATTGGAAGTGACAGATTTTGGCTCTTTAAAGTATAAACTATGATTATTAATTGACTTTCAAGTAATTCAAGATGATAAATGCAATATGGCGTCCAAATACATGGAAATCATATTTCATTGTAACATGTGTGTGTGAGTAGTCATTTCTCATGTTTTCGAGGTAGCTGAGTACGAATCTTTGGTCATTTACCCATTTTTCAAAATGGCGGATACAATATGGCGTCCACGTACCACGAAAATCATACTTTATTGAAAACTATGCGTCCGAGTACTCATATTATATGTTTGTGAGGTCGCTGAAAACAAATTTTGGGTCTGTTTTTCGTTTTTCAAAATGGTGGATGCAATATGGCGTCCAAATATACGAAAATCATACTTTATTGCGAACTATGTATGTGGGTACTTATTTTATATGTTTTCTATTGGAAATCTTTGAGTTCACACGAAACTTCACTTTTCACGTTTTTCTGAAAATTACATAATTGATATTCAAAACTCGTAAGAGGTTACTTAACAATTTTTGATACGTACAAAACGGCAGTCTTTATTATTGTATATACTTACGTAAGAACAATGGCAGTGCTTGTCCAAGGCCCAGTAAATTGCGAAAGAATAACCTCGGAAGCAGAGATGACTTCTTTTTTTATTTTAGATAGCATTCAGAAGCAGAGATGCCAGATCGTGGGATTTCCCAATACTCATCCTAGAACGACACTATTATGCCTGTCACTACGTATCTCCTGAACGCTCATTGATTAGTTGTTACTCCCCTACAGCACGAAATATTGCAGCAATATTGCAACAATATTACTTTGCAAGATTGCAATATTTCATGAAATATTGCTGCAATATTTCTATGTCCGCTAAAATAAAATATTGCTGCAATGTTAAAAGAAATATTGTAGATATATTGTTGATACATTATGTAATATTTCTGCATTGCAATATTGTAAAATATTGCTTTCTTTATATTGTGTAGTAGTAATTCCTACAGCACAATATGAATGACAGCACAAAAGTCCGCAAAAACATCATAAAGGTATTCAAAATGTCTTTATAATGTTTTTTGCGGACTTTTGTGCTTTCACACATATTGTGCTGTAGGAATTACTACTGAAAACAAGAAAAAGTTAATACATTATTTTATTATAATAAATTTTTACCTGAATTTTTACATAAAACAATAATCCAATTAAAAATATTAATCAATATTGTTTTAATTTTTTATATATACTTTTAATTTTTGCTTTATACTTATAGTATTCGTCGCCGAATGGTGTCTTATTGCCAAGACACACTTTGCTAAAATCAGGAATTCCGCTGCAAAAGTCGGCATATAGTGTAAATAATCAATTTTGATTGTAGTGTTACAATGAAATTAGTTCTCTTTTTTCTTTATTATCCATATTTTACACCTTATGTGTTTTATAGACCAATAAAGTAACGTATTACCTTCAGTTAGTAAAGATGGATAGTACGGCTAAAAAACATGGCTTTTCATATATACTATTCATATATACTAATATTCATATATAATAATATATACTATTCATATTGTTACGAGCGCCACCCGGTATTCTCTCCGTTCGCGCGAGCCTGCTAGCGGCCGTTCGATATTTTCGATCGGCGGCATCGAGCGGTTGCCAAGGGACGTCAATAAGAGTGAAGAGTGATTTTTCCGCTGGGCTTCTTGACAGGAGCACGTTCCGCTTATCTTCCGTCGGCCCGATTCTGTATTTAGACTAATAAAGTTGGTGTTGTTTCTGTTATCGCCTTTCCTTCTTTCCGAGCGCGAATACGTACGCGAATTTAACCGAGTGAGAGTTCTCGGGCGTGTGGCGAGTGTAACAATATATACTAATGTTATACTTTTGCCCTAAGATATAGATATCATTTCGTGTTTTTACTATATTCAAAACTCTTACAATTATCTTATTATCTAACATAAGAGTATTATTGACATCGTCACAGTTAAAATAATATGCGTCAATTAATTAGACATTAGTAATAATATTTACGAAAAGCCATGTTTTCCAGCCGTAATATCCATCTCAGTAACTGCAATTTGCTCTTTTCGTATAGCTTTATGAGTACATCCATTGAATCAAAGGTAATATTTCTCTTTAAAAATTATACCTTATATTAATCACATTTTTATCATTGCAAAGATGTTTACAGTATTTCTTTTTTTGTTCAACGTATTGTTAAAAATTAATTTCAATATTGACTCAAAATCATTTTAAGATTTTATAGTGTTACATTAAAATTAATTTTTAATGAATAAGTTTTGTTACGTACACAGATTTATATACTGAAGAAATGCCAAAACTTAAAAGTTTCCGTAAATTATCACGTAGTCACCGAAATTGTCGTTTAAAGCAGAATTATAAAAATGTTATAAAAGAAAATATTAATAACGAAAATATTAAAAACGAAATAAGATATAATTTATCACTTGATGAAGAAGATGCTAATAATAATGAATGTGTCACCAACCATCATTTAGTGCATAAAAATATTTCTAATAGTTTTGCTCGAAATATTGTTAATCAACCAAATATAACAGATATTTCCTTTTTTCTGAACAAGAATCTTATTACTGCGTATCATAATTTGTTACTAAACCCCAATAGCAAAATGATAACAATGTGTCAGCAGATAGGCAACAGATTTAACCAAACTATTACAGCAGACTGACATCAACGTTATTGTTTTTTATTGTGGTATACTTAAACTACAAAACTTTGCTTTAGTGATTTGATTGGATCTTTTTTCATGACAATATATCGAATTAAAGAAACATAAAATATGTGATTTTTTATATGACATTTGAACTTAATTTTTGATTAGAAAAAGTAAGGATAAGAAGAAAACAATAATAGCGTTTGAAAGAGCTGACTTTCAGCTTTTTAATGCTTTTTCGCGGAGTACTGTATGTTGATTTGTTTACGAGTAATAAGTGATCAAAGACAAAATGACCATTTCTTCTTCAAATCTTAATAATTCGGTCAAAAAAAAAAATCGCACAGCGATCAGCAACCACTCAAATTAAAGAGGAAGAGTTAGGCTTTCATTTGTTGTATATCATATGCTCAAAAAAGAAATTATCCAAGTCCGTCCACACTTACAAACTTGGCTAATTTTAAAATCTCAAACATGCTCTTTAATTTAAGGGCTTCCTGTTGCATCAATGCCCCTAATAAAAAAATATATACACCATTTTAAAGCTGAGATTTTAATCTTTAATTTAAAAAAAAAATTCATGCAATTTGGATGATTTTTCGCAAAGTTATGACATTTTGAAAATTGCCTAAAAATTCGATCAAAATTTTGTCCCGTTTTCTTTTTGCGCGAGTGTGTATACATATATATGTATATGTATATATATATATATATATATGTATATATAATAATTTAATAGTTGTAATTTTATAATTTAATATTGTTGATTGTTAGTACTAACAATTTTAGATAACAATTAATTTTATATTATGTACATCCGTATTTCAGATAAAACTGCTCTTTCATCATTTGCCTTCATCATATCCTATATATCTTATAAATAAGGCATCTTTTAGATATTATTGATTGTTGTCGTTTAGATGTCTTTTTTGGATATCTATAAGACACCTGTTTAATGATTGTTACTGTTTTCGGTTTTAAAAAGGATATCTTCTGCTGTAGCAATTAGATAACTTTACGTTAACGTATCGACAGCTGATAAAAGTTAACTATATGCCGACAATTTGGTAATCGTATAAGTTAGCATTTTGACATTAATAAGTTATCAATCAGGCGGACATTAGTGATACGATTTGTAATACAAAAAGGCAACTTTTTAGCCAACAAAAAAGTCATCCGAATTTTTTGGTTGTCTTTTTGACATCTTTTTGATAACATTTTGCTTCCTGGGAAGTTATGTTAGCAGACTCTTCTCGATTTTTGTCGTCAATCTGCTATCTGATTATGTTAGCAAACTTTGTTACTCCTTTTGACATTCTGCTAGCATCATGTGATATATCAAAGCCTGTATTTATTCATATTCAAACTGTAGCCTGTCTGTTGACAAAATTTGTAGCAGATGCTTGGCAAGATCTGATTTTAACAGATTTGGCTATTGGGGAAGATGATATTTATTTTTAAAATAAATTAATCTTATGGACAGATAAATATAAAATTCAACTAACTGGTTTAACAGCTTTACTTCGCATATTAAAAGATGAAGGCCATAGTAATCTTCCCAGTGACGGGGAACATTAATGAATACTCCACGATGAACAAAAATTTATAAAAGATTAGGTGGGCATTATTATCATTACGGGTTAAAATTTGGCATTATTGATATGCTAAATCGGTTGGACATTTCACTATTTGATAATCCTATTATTATTAATCTTAATATTGATGGACTTGGACTTCCGTTTCCGGTGGTGAGAGCGAGTGTTGTGTGTGTGACAAGGAGTGTGTGTGAGAGCGTGTAGGGAGGAAAAGAGAGAAAGGGTAAGGGCACAGAGAGGTGGAGTGGATAGCGGAGGGTCAAGTGAGGTAGAGAGAGTGGGGGAGTAGAGCAGCAGTAAGGGAGGAGCAAGGTAGAAGAGAAATTAGACAGGCGGAAAGGTAGGTTAGGAGCGGCGGGAAGGAGCATAGAGTAGCGTGTAGCGAAGACGGCAGAGCGGACAGAGTAGAAGAAGGTGTAGAAAGTGCGGGAGGGTGAGAAAGTGTAGTAAAGAGGCAAATAAGCAAGAAGGTGACAGGATGATGGACGAGAGAGCTGTAAAGGGGAAGGAAATAGAAGGGAAAGAGGAAGAGGGGAAGGAAGAAGGCAGGAAAAAGGTAGGGAGGCCAACAAAAATGGAAAAAATGATAAGAGAGAGATCGAATAGTCTGCCAATAGTAGAATTTATGAAAAGAGGAGAGAAAAGAAAAGGGATGCAGGAGGAGGAGAGAGAGGAGGAGGAGTTAGAAGCTTTTAAGAAAAGCGCGAGAGTGGCAAGATCACCGGTAGAGACGGAGGAGGGGAGATGGAAGGAAATGATAAGAGAGATGAGAACGGGCTTTAGTGAAATAATGAGAGAAATGAAAGTATTGAGAGAAGAGAGAGAGGAGATGAAGAAATGGATGGAAGAAATGAGAAAAGAATGGGAGAAGGAGAAAGAAGGCTTGGAAAGAAGGCTGAGCGAAATGGAAAAAAAGCTGGAGGCGTGGGAAGGAAGAGAAAAGGGAAAAGGTAAAAGAGAGAGGGAAAAAGGAGAGGTAGAGAAGGAGATGGGAGGAAAATGGGAGGAAATAGATGGAAGAATGAGGAGATTAGAGATGGAGGGAGAACTGAAAAAGAGAGAAGAGAAGAAAAGAAACGTGATAATAAGAGGAGTGGAAGCAAAGAAAGAAGGAGAAGAAGGATTGAAGGAGGAGGTGAAGGAGATAATAAAAGAGACGGGAGCAAGAGTGGAGATAGAGGCGATAAGGAGGATAGGAAGGAAGAACGGAGAAGGGAGAGAAATGGTGTGGATAAGGTTTGGGAGTATAGAAGAGAAGATAGAGGTGATGAAAGGAAAGAGAAGGCTAAAAGATAGAAAAGAATGGATAACGGACGATTTGACAGAAAAAGAGAGAAGAATAGAATGGACGATAAGAAGAGAAGCGGAAAGGAAAAGGAGAGAAGGGAAGAGAGTAAGAGTGGGGTATATGAAGATGTGGGTAGAAGGAAGTTTGTGGATGTGGGACGAGGGAAGAGAAGGATGGAGGACGAGTGACGGAGGAGAGGTGAGGGAAAGAGAAAGAGAGGAAAGGGTGGTAGGAGGGGAAAGAATGGAAAAGGTTTTCGCCTAGGGGAACCTGGAGAGGAGGAGAAGAAATGGAAGAAGAGAGATAAAAATAAGAGGAAGGGGAAGAGGAAGGAGAGGAGGAAAGAAGAGGAGGAATATAAAATAGGATTCTGGAATGTGGCAGGATTGGAAAACAAAGATAAAGAGTTCTGGGAGAAACTGGGAGAGTGGGATGTGATAATTTTAAGTGAAACGTGGATACAGGAGAAAGGGTGGGAGAGAATAAAGAGAAGAATGCCAAAAGGTTTTGTGTGGGAAGTGCAGGAAGCGGGAAGGAAGAATAAGAAAGGAAGAGCGATAGGAGGAATGGTGATGGGAAGGAAAGAAGGGATGGAGGTGAGAGGAGAGAAAGAGGGAAGGAGGAGAAGAGAGGAGGGAATAATGATGGAAGAAGTGAATCTAGGAGGAAGATGGTGGAGGATAATAGGAGTGTACGTAAACAAGGATATAGATCAGAAGATGGAGAAATTAAGAGAATGGATGAAAAATGAGGAGGAAGGGGTGAGAGTATTAATAGGAGGAGATTTTAATGCGAGAACGGGAAGAGAAGGCGGAAGAGTGGGAGAGAGAAATGAGGAAAAGATGGAGAAGGAGGGAAGGAGGTCGAGAGACAGGAAGATGAATGGGGACGGCAGAAAATTGTGTGGTGTTTTAGAGGAGCTGGGATGGTCGATAATGAACGGAAATATAGAAGGTGATGAAGAGGGAGAGTGGACATACACAGGAGGGAAGAACGGAACGGTCATTGATTATGTATTAGGAAATGAGGAGACAAGAGAAGGAGTGAGAAGGATGAAGGTGGAGGAAAGGATTGACTCAGATCACCAACCGTTAACGGTGTGGATAGAAGGAAGAGAGAGGAGAGATGAAAGGAAAGAATGGAAGAGAAGGAAAAAAGGAGGAAAAGGAGTATGGACGGAGGAGGGAAGGAAAAGATTCGAGGAATATTTTGGGAGGAAAGAAGAGGAAGTGAGAGGAGGAGAAGAGGAATGGAAAAGGCTAAAGGAGAGAGTGGAGGTGATGATGAGGAGAGTGGAAAAAGAGTTGAAGGGAAAGAAGAAAAAAGGATGGTGGGATGAAGAATGCAGAGAGAAAAAAGGAGAGGTGAAAGAGGAACTAAAAAGATGGAAAAGGCAAGGAGAGGATGGAGAGAAGTATAGAGAAGCGAAGAGAGAATACAGAATAATGTGTGAGAAGAAGAAAAGAGAGGAGGGAGAAAGATGGGAGAGAGAAATGGAAAAAGTGAAAACAGAGAGACAGGTGTGGAAGGTGGTGAGAGGAGAGAGAAAGAGAAGGAGGGGAGGGGGATAGGGCAGGGAATAGAGATGGAAGAATGGGAAAGGTATTTCAAGGAATTGCTGGGAGGTGTGAACTGGAGGATAAGAAGAGAAAGAGAAGTGGTAGAAAGAGAGGAGGCAGAGGAGGAGGAGATAAGCAAGGAAGAAATGGAGAGGGCTATAAGGAAATTGAAGGAAGGAAAGGCGGCCGGGGGAGATGGTATAGGAAATGAAGTGTGGAAGTATGGAGGAAAGGAGGTGAGAGAGTGGTTGTGGCAGATATGTAATAGAGTCTGGAAAGGAGAGGGATGGCCAGAGGATTGGAGAGAAGGAGTGGTAGTGCCGATTTTGAAGAAAGGGAAAGGGGGAAGGGTAGAGGACTATAGAGGAGTAACGCTGACGCAAACGGCATATAAGGTGTACGCAGCAATATTGGCGGAGAGACTGAAAGAGGAGATAGGGAGGAAAGGAATATTGCCACCGAGCCAAGCGGGATTCAGAAAAGGGATGGGAACAATAGACCAAATATATGTAATAAACTACTTGATAAACAAGAGGGTGACGGAAGGGAGGAGAAAAATGGTAGCCACGTTCATAGACATGAAGGCGGCGTTTGACTCGGTGGACAGGGGAATTCTGATAGAGAGTATGAGAAAAAGGGGAGTGAGGGAAGGGCTGATAGCGAGATGCGAGGAGGTGTTGGAGGAGACAGTGAGCAGGGTGAGAGTAGGAGAGAAAGAAGGAGGAAGATTTTGGACAGAGAGGGGAGTGAGACAGGGGTGTCCCTTGAGCCCCTGTTTATTCACTCTGCTGATAGCGGACATGGACGAGGCGTTGGAGGAGGAGGGATGGGGAGGAATGAAAGTAAAAGGAAGGAAGATTTATTCATTGGCGTATGCGGATGATGTGGTGGTTCTGCCGGAGGAGGAGAATGGGATGCAGAGAATGTTAAAAGGATTGGAGAGGTATGTGGATAAAAAAGGCCTGGAGGTAAATGTGGAAAAAACGAAGGTGATGAGATGCAGAAGGGGAGGGGGAAGATGGAAAAAGATAGAGTGGAAATGGAAAGGAAAAAAGATAGAAGAAGTGAAGAAATTTAATTATTTAGGATATATGCTGATGGCAAATGGAGGACAGAGAGAACATATAAAAGAAAGAGTGAGGAAGGGAGCGGTGGTGATGAGAGAGGTCTGGGGGATAGGAAAAAGAAGATTTGGAAAAGACTGGGCAAGAAGGATGTGGCTGTTTGACAGGCTGGTGTGGACAGTGATGGGGTACGGAGTAGAGATATGGGGGTGGAAAGAGAGGGAAGAAATGGAGAAAGTGCAGGATAGATTCCTAATATGGATAGCAGGAGTGGGAAGGAGTACGCCAAGCTATCTATTAAGGAAAGAATTTCAAAGAGAGAAACTGAGGGGAAGGGCGGGTTTAAGAGCATGGGGATACGAGAGAAGATTAGGGGAGGGAAAAGGAGGGGAACTGGCCAGGTTATGTTGAGAGGAGTTGAGAGAAAGAGCAAAGGAAGGATCAGCAGTGGGAGAATGGGAGAAGGAGAGGAAAGAGTACTATGAGAGGAAAGGATGGAGCTTGAAAGTGATAGAAAAGATGAGAGAAGATGGAGAAATGAGAGGAGAAGAGATAGTAAGGAAGGAGAGGAAGATGCAGGAGAGGGAGAGATGGGAAAGGATAAGGGAGTCTAAATTTAATAAATGGTATGGAAGAATAAAAGGAAAAGGAATACCGGAATACCTAAAAGAGGGATGGAAGGAGGAAAGATGGCAGAGGATAGCAAGGCATAGGTTAGGTGACGGGATGAGAGGAAACAGGTATTGGGAGGGAGGAGAGGAGAAAAAGTGTAGGAGATGTGGATAGGGGGAGGAAACGTGGGAGCATGTGTGGGAAGTATGTACGAGTTGGGGGCAGAAGAGAGGGTGGCAGGAGGCGGGTGGAGGAGGTTCTCGGGGAGAGGGGGGAGGGAGAGGAGTGGATGATAAAGTGGGAAGAGATGAGGGAAGGGAGGGAAGAGGAGGAAGGCAGAAGGATGGGAGGAGGTGTGAATGAGGAAGGATTGGAAAGAGAGAAGCATACAACGGAAACGGAGGTCCAAAGGAATGAATGTGAATGTACGGATGGATGTGAGTGTGTGTGTCTCTCTCTCTCTCGCGGGCGAGCGAATAAATAGATTTAAATAAATTGTAAGCGGAGCGGAGGTCCGCGTGTACCCCGCAAAGGGAATAAACTATTACTACTACTATTGATGGACTTCCTATTTCAAAGAGTTCAAAGTCAATTATGGACAATTTTAGCTCAAATTTTTTTCAAAAATCTTAAATCTATCATTCCTTTTATTGTTGGTGTTTATCACGGATATAATAAACTTAGCAGGGATAATACAATAATTTTTTGTAACATTTTATTACAGAATTGAATACAACCTATTTTAGAATTGAATACAACCTATTTTATATTTAAAAATAGTACATATCAAGTGAAAATTAGAGCAGTTGTGATAGCATGTGATAGCCCGGCACGATCATTTGTTACTTGCACGAAAAGCCACAATGGTTATTTTGGTTGTCATAAATGTATAGTAGAGGGAAACCACGAAAATTATCGAGTAGTTTTCCTTGATTAGAATTGTCCTTTGCGGACAGATGAAACATTCAAAAACTGAAAAAATTCAGAACATCCAAAAATCCAGACAAAGTCAATATGATAATTTTTTCTTCAAACCTTGATAACTCAGTCAAAAAAATCACACAGTAATCAGCAACCACTCAAATTAAAGGGGAAGAATTAGGCTTTCATTTGATGTATATCACATGCTCGAAAAAAAATTATCCAAGTTCGTGCACACTTTCAAACTTGGCTAATTTTAAAATCTCAAACATGCCCTTTAATTTAAAAGGTTCCTGTTGCATCAATGTCTCTAATAAAAAAATATATACATCATTTTAAAGCTGAGATTTTAACCTTTAATTTAAAAACAAAATTATGTAATTTGGATGATTTTTCGTAAAGTTCTGTCACTTCTGTCACTTTGAAAATTGCCTAAAAATTCGGTCAAAATTTTTGTCTCTTTTTTTTGCACCAATATATTTATATCAGCATGCAATCATTTTAATAATTGTATTATGTAGAATAACTAATTTCTAAATGATAGTAAATTAAGAGGCACGGTAGTATCACGCGCCTCAAGTTTCGCCGAGAGAGACCGAGGCCACGTTTACTTTAGACGCTAACGTGCTGAAAGCGTCATTCTATACATATATATGACAAGATCATGAGAATATACGATGATTATATCCAATAATATTACACGAATATTCTCAGTATATTATGTACTGATATCATTCGAATATTCTGTATTCACAATATGAATACAGAATATTCGTATGATATCATGTGCTGTTAGGGTATATTCTGTTTGGTTCGTTAACCTCTTTTTCAATTTATCAGGATCTTATGTTATTTATTTTTTTGGTCTTATGTTATTTATTTATTAATTTATAAACTTATCTTATTTATATTTATACTTATATTTATCTTAACTTTCCGAAATTCATCGGAAAAAATGTTTCAGAAAAGAGATTGGCTGAATACTACAGTGATACAATTATATGAAACTGAGCGTATTCGTTTCGATAATGACATCGAAATCATATTTTGTCGATATTGTTTCGTTAGCTTGTGTTATAGAATAGATTTGTCGTTATAGTATCGTCAGCGCAAGCGATAATTGTTGCTACGTAATGATAACGATAACAATAATGGCTGCGTTCAGCAGAAAAAGCTGTTTTGCAACTGTTGTAAAATTCGTTGATTCATATTTCATTGATATATACTCTTAGATTTCATTGATATATACTCTTAGATTTTACCAAGATCAAGAGCATACACCATTCACGATTTTCACAACAGTTGCAAAGCAGCTTTTTCTGCTGAACGTTGCCAATTGAGTGCGTTCAGCGGACACAACGGTTGCGCAACTATTGAGTAATTCATCAATGTAATTGGTCTAGATTTAGGGATCTAATAGTAACAACCAATCATTATTAACTGCTCACTGAACTTGTCTGTTGAACGGGCGCCCATTGTCGTTATAAAGTTATGGTGCGATCCCATGATACGGAACGTATGCGCAATGCGGAATTGGCGGAACGAAGTTCATCCAATCACAGACATTCCGTCAATTGTGTTCCTAAAATATATTTTCTTAATTTCCCATGGAGCGGAAAACGTTATTGGTGTTGGCCAATCACAAAATTCTTTCCCATAGATCTTTTTGTTGTCTCTATCGGAACAGCGTACATTATTGGCTCGCGCAAATTACGCTTCCGTATTTTCCGCTGCATGGGACATAGGAAATACAAATTTATGCTGATCGGATTCACACATATATGTACCGGTCAAAAAATTTATGAATTTCATATATAACCTTCAAAACTGACAACTTAATATTGAATATGGATTCTGAGAAATTGTTTATTATTATTTGCGGGTTGTTAAATAAATTAAAACAAAGTTGGTGTATATTTAAAAAGAATGAATTACGACGTAAGATTGTAAAATTATATTCGTTATATATTTGCAAAAAGAAATGAAAATATTGAAAAACAACGAAAATATTGGGTGCGACCAATATTTAGCTTAGAAAGAAGATTCCAACAAGGAGCAAGTGAGAATCTTGTAAAGGAAATACTGACCGAAGACACAGAAAAATATATAGACTATTTTAGAATGGCACCTCAATTATTTGACGCATTATTAGCATTAGTTGGACCATTTCTTGTTAAAGAATATGTTGTTCGCGAACCAATTTCGCCTGACACTCGACTCTAGATTACATTGCGTTATTTAGCATCAGGAGATAGCATGAAATCCCTATCATATGCTTTCAGAGTTGCACATAACACAATATCAAAAATTATATCTGAGACTTGTGAAATTATTTGGAATTGTTTAAAAGATTCAGTTTTTCTTACGGACAACAAAGAGAATTGGAAATTTGTAGCTGACGAATTTCAACGATTATGGAACTTTCCTAATTGTATAGGGGCCGTCGATGGAAAACATGTTCAAATCCAGGTATATTTTAAATGGAATTCTGAATTTATTTATATAATTTTAAAACTTTATTAATAAGAGATAAAAGGCTTTGTTAAATGTAAAAGAATTGTTTTATATTCAATACATAATGTAAATTATGATAAAAAGACAATGTCTATGTGTTCTTGTTACAGGTTCCGCCAAATAGCGGATCAACGTATTACAATTACAAAGGCCATCACAGCATTAATCTTCTTGGAATCAGTGATGCAAATTATTGTTTTACAATAGTTGACATTGGTGCCGAAGGCAGACAAAGTGACGGAGGAGTTTTCCGCAACAGCAAAATTGGGAAACGCTTTGAAGCTAATTCTTTCAAACTGCCAAATCCGAGACAGATCGAAACTGATGGACCAGAATTACCATATGAATTAGTAGTGGATGAAGCTTTCCCATTATCAATGTACATAATGAGACCATATCCGCGAAGTGGAAAACTTGACATTGGGAAAAAATTTTTAATTATAGACTCAGCCATGCAAGAAGAGTTGTAGAGAACGCTTTCGGCATCCCTAATAGCCAAATGCTAGCAGAATGCTGGCAGCATGCCAGCAGATCCAAGCATAAATATTCAGCAGATTCCTGTCCACTGCGTCCGCATTAAGCTTATTTTCTGACAGCAGTATCTGCTGCCACAACGTAACAGCAGAAATGAAGTATGGTATGCCGTCACACGGTGGTGGCAGAAACGTAGCAAGAATGAGACATGACTTACTATGAATTATTGACAGCAAAAACGCAGCAGAAATCATGCATGGCCTGCTGTCGCACTGACAGCAGAAACGTAGCAAGAATGAGACATGACTTACCATGAGTTATTGACAGCAGAAACGCAACAGAAATCACACATGGCGTGCCATCGTGCTATGACGGCAGAAACACAGCAAGAATGAAACACGACTTATCATGAGTTATTGACAGCAGAAACGCAGCAGAAATCATACATGACGTGCTATCATGCTATGACGGCAGAAACACAGCAAGAATGAAACACGACTTGCTATGAGTTATTGACAGCAGAAACGCAGCAGAAATCATGCATGGCGTGCCATCACGCTATGACAGCAGAAATATAGCAAAAATAGAACATAACTCATAAATTTATAGCAGCAGACAAGAGAAATATATTATTGTGATTATGCACAATGACATAATCACAATAGAAAGAAAATAGTGAAGTGTTTGTGATACAATCAACTATCTCAATCATTTCTATATTGCCATTTAATACATTAAATTAAACAGATATATAAACTTTATTTAAAATATATTATTGAGATAATTGATCACACTCAAGCAAAACACTTCACTCAGTTCTTTCTGTTGCAGTTCTGCCATTAGATCACAATAGCAGATTCTGCCACATTTCTCTTGTCTGCTGCTATAAATTTATGATGAGTTATGTTCTATTTTTACTATGTTCTACCATCATATTATACATATCAAGCCATGCGTGGTTTTTATTAAATATATCAAGAAATGAGTTAAGAGGTGAATTAATTATGTCAAACTTTATATGCAATAATGTAGTAACTTATATTTTCGAACTTCGTTTTAACTCTTTATGAAAAACATTTTAAACGTTTGATTAATACTATTTTTTTTCTCAAAAACTGGCGCAAAGATTATGTTTTCTACAGTATGATGTAACAGATCGCTTTCAAATTTGCATACATCGATGTCCTTGGGCCATTAAACATCCACGTAAAGTAAGTAGTGCTCTTCTTCTGCACAAGGCATCGTGCACGCGCGCGTCCTTAGCGCGTGTTAGCCGCATCATCGTGTCCTCGGGCTATGATCACCGCGAATTTATGTTTCGCAGCGTATCTCGGTGGTTGTTGGCGCTCGCCTCGCCTCGTTCATTCGTGCATTCGCGTATTAAAATTGTATCTGGGTAAGAGGTCTACGATAATAATGGTTCCTCCAGAAGTTACTACGGTATGTACATAAATTTTATTAATATATAATAATTTTTCGTGAAGATTTAAACAATTTACCTTGTATCTATTCCATTTGAGCACCTTCTAAATTGATCTGGACTTCATTTTCCACCTGTGAATTATTCCAAAATTCTCGCTCTATATCTGGTTGTGGGTTACGTATGCGTATATGCCTGCTTGAACGATGCCGTTGTTTAGCTGACCGTAGGGCTTTACGCGCTAAACTTTGGAATTCAGCTCTACTCGGTTTAAAAAAAAACTATTATCACACACCGCATCTGAAAAAATACATATATAAAATTAAAATTTATGGTATAATTTTATATAAAAACAAGAAGTACGAGGGAAAGATACGGGCCATATTTAGAGTTAGTATACAGGGTGAATTTTAATGGATAACCAGCTTTTTACCATGAGAGCTGCGTTACCGATTCTACTATACACATTTATATCACACTTAGGCATTTAGTACACACAAATGGTCATTATAAATATGCGTGTATAGTAGAGTCAGTAATCTTAGCTCTCATGGTAAAAAGCTAGTTCATCCATTAAAACTCATTCTGTGTATACCAATGCCTAGAAGACATATACTTAAACTTGAATATTCTTATTTTCGTCTAAAAATAAATATTTGAACTTCTAACATTGACTACGTTTACACGTTATCCTTAACCAGATTTAATAACATCCATAGTTCTTAAGTCGGCCAATAGCATAGCTACTCCATTCTTCTGAGATTACGACTAGCCTGCTTGATAATTACGGATGTTATTAATCCCGATTAACGGTGCCATGTAAACGTAATCATAGAGTACATGTGATGAGTTTATCTTTTTCCTTCTACTGCTTTTCACATTGGAAATAAAGAGATGAATTCGAATACAGCCAATTTCATGTGTAAAGGCATTTCTATCCGCGAGTGTACATTTACATTTCTCTATTACAAATATTACAAATATTCTCTATTACATTTCTCTATAACAAATATACTTATTTTCAAATGTGTTGACTTACCATATATCGCCATTATTATACATGTATTATATAATGGATTCACACCTTCATCACGTCCAAACCACGTATAATTAATTGTTACAGAATCTTTAATAGCTTTCTTGAAGCTGAGATTGATAGCTTCTTTAACAGTGAATCCACCTACGTGTTGAAAATAATTCACCTGCACAAGAAATTATAAATATGCATATTATATACTTATAATGTATGTATAAAGACAAAAATATACCCACATAGAAAGAGAACTTCTAATGGACGTCCAGTAGACATCTGTCATGGATATTTAGAACTCCAGTAGAGGTTTATTAGACATCCACCAGCCGGCAACCAGATATCCATAGTTCCGTCTTGACGACATCCACTGGACCTCTATTAAACATCTTTAAAGACATCCATTAGACGTAACGTAGATTATAAATAGAATATTCGTAGATCCTCGGTGGACGACTAACCGACGTTACGTGGATCATTAATAGAGAGTTCATGGAAAATAAATGGGGTCCATAGAGGATGAATATAACTCAGACAGTATATGGATATCTTTTGGATGTCTTAAAGAATACCAAATCTCCTACTTATTTTAGTTTACAACATATACTACGAACATACTACTGTATTATACTCGTAGAATGTTACCAGAAGGTTCTAAAGCTCAAAACATTCATTTCTCAAAACATTCATTTCGTGCTTCGATTAGTTTAAAGATGTACATTAAGCTTCTTTATATATTCAAACAAAAATAAATTTTACTTACGAGAAAGCGTATAGTTCTTGCGACTCCTAGCGGCGTGAGCGGAACTTATATAAGTTTGCGAGCACAAGAAAGAGCGCTTTCGTGTAACGTAACGATTTTTTACGGAAAGTTTTTAAATGATGTTTTTAATTATATTGCTACACAATGACATTGCTACGTAAAATTATAAATTTTAATTAAAAAATTTTTAATGTATTCTCTAAAAGTGTCCTAAATTATTCTTTGAAATTTCTAGTGGCAGCCCAGCAGATGTCTAATGGACGTCTTCTGGAAATTTCGAATCTTTATGATGGATATCCAGTAGATATCCAGTAGATGCTGATTAGAGGATATTATTTTATGTGGATGATCTATTAGAAACGTAGTATATGTAAATCTGTTATACATCCATAATAGATGTCTATTGGACGTCTACAATGGAATTGTAATGGATATCTATCATGGAGATAAAATCGATCTCTAATAGAGGTATATGAGACTTCCATGTGGAGGCAAATATCGCATGGAGCTATGGAGTTTGAATGGATCTCCAGTAGACGTCTATCTGACTTCCATCATGGAGATAGACGTCCCATGGAGCTATGGAGATTTGATGGACATCCACTGGATCCCAATTTCTATGTGGGTATTAGTTTTTACATACCACTTCTTCATATATTTTTTCATCAATATTTTCAAATCGTGTCATTTCCTGTACCGTAGCGATAGGTAATACAGTAGGCTTTTGTGGAACTTTAATTTTGTTGTCTTTAGTTTGAATAGACTTTAACATTTGATCCAATGTACTGTTCATTTTTCTGTAAGTAACATGTAACATGTAATTATATATGTTGTACATGCACACGAAGATATAAATGCTTAGTCATCTGAAGTTGAATACATATCGTGTTATATTCAAAACGCGTGCTTCTTTCTAAATATTTTTGTGCATTATAACTGTTAATTATTAGAAATGGTAATGCTGTGTTGTTATGTCTTAAATTATTAACAGTCATGACACACAAATATGTAGAAAAAAGCACCCGTTACGAATATGTTTCAATACATATACAACTTCAGATAGCTAAACATTTATGTGTTTACATCATATGCTGCGATTCTGTAACTCTTAACGACATTTTGATATCGTTGTAATATCATTGCGCAACTTTTTTACTAAGTGAAAAAGTTGCGCAATAACATTAGAATGACAATGAACTGTCGTTAAAAGTTACAGAATTGCATTTACATTATTTGTATTCTGGGTGTTTCTTAAAGAGCGCCTACTAATTACATAATAATTATTCCTTATCAAAAATTGTCGAAAGTCTTAAATCAATTTTTTTTATAATACTTAATAAAGCAGTAATTATTAAATACAGTTAATATGATCAACATTGTTTTTTAAACAAACATGTGTCAGTGAGCAACGCGTTTGGTAGTGTACGTGAGCGCTTTACTGCTAAATTCGTCATGCATACTGTTAAACGCGCAGCTCATTGACATATGTTCGTCTAAAGAATGACACTGATTGCATTAATTCTATTCAATAATTACTCTTTTATTTAGCATTATAGAAAAAAAATTCAGGACTTTTTGACTCAATTTTTGATAAGGAATAACGCTGTATTAGTAGATAGTTTTTAAGAAACATCCTGTATATTACTACACTGCTAACTCTCCAAATTTTGCTCCAATAAAATGTTCTTGGACTTTATGTACTTACAAATTTCTACAGAAGTCTGTGCATGTACTGATTCTTTTTACGCACGCATCGACTCGGAATAGCATTTACAGAGAATGTGTTAATAGCACATATCAAAGCAAAGACCATATCCATATTCATGCATAGAAAGGTTCTTTATATGTATATGTACCTGTTTATAAAATCATAGATGCCTTATAACAAGTTAGCAGTCTAGTAATACAAAAAAGAGGGCTGTAGTTTATATACATAAATATACAGGGTGTCCGGTAAAGATTGAATTAACGCTTGTGAACAGATAGAGCCGGACTAAACTGAGTCGAAAAGTCCTGTACCATTTTGCAATTTTCGCAATAGTTAACGAGTTATTAATTGTTAAAAATCAGAAGGAGATAGACAGTGCGGTGCGCAAGACGTGGGTAGGAGCGACTGTCCGTGCTGCCATTGCCGCTCTCACGTCTCGAGCTGTCTATTCCTTCTTCCGATTTTTAACCACTAATAACTCGTTAATTATTGCGAAAATTGAAATATGATAAAGGACCTCCAACTCGATTTAGTCCGCTCTATCTGTTCACGAGCGTTAATTCTACATTTATCGAACATCCTGTATATATGTATATATAAATTATTAATATATCAATCTTACTTGAGCTGTTCCTCCACCGCAGTCAGCCGATCAGAAATACTTCTGAAAATTTTAAAATACATTTTTAAAAACCTGGAAAATATTTTAAAAATTTACGCGTACGTGAGACACGAACATGTAAAACATGTACAATATGGAGTACAATAAATGAAGTTTTTTTTCGGTATAGCTAATGTAGATGAACGTACTATCTGTAGCGCTCCCATTGATCTCTGAATTTGAGTCCCATCCCCCTCCCCAAAGGGAGACTTAGAGATGATACGCTCATTAACACTAGCTACACCGAAATTCATTTATGCACATCATTGAAATACTCGATAATCATTACAATATTACCTTTGTAATTACAAAGGTAATATTGTAATTATTATCGAGTACAAAGATTATTATAAAGATAATAACATTTATTTACCTATTATCTTGCGCGGATTCAATATCATGCGTCTGTACTTCATTGTGCATATGAATGTCACTTATGTAATGATTTGAAGTTCGTGGAATATCGCGTATGTGTTGATTTGAAGTTTCTTCCTTATCAAACGAATTGTGAACTTGTCCTTGAAACGAGTAATGAACTGGAGCTTGTAATAACGTGTATTCTTTATTTGGTACATATTGTAGAGGTCTTGTCTGTGTATTAACACATGTATAATTATTTTCCGTGCAAACATTTTCTTGTGAAGAATTCCTTTCAGTCAATGTTCTCAAATCATTAATGTCATCTTCTATGGTCCCTATTATTATTCTGCACTTTTCCACAATGCACTTTTCTCGATTGCTCGTCCGAGGAAGTCGTCTGATACCGTAGGGGTTTCGTAATATTCCTTTTGCTGCGATCCATTTTTCTGTAAAATAAAAATATTGTAAATGCATTATTTTTTTTGTTTATACATACACATATTACATATACACAATTTAGAAATAAAATCAAATGTGGTGGCAGTTCTGAGCCCCCAGCATGATACTCCCGGAGTGGGAGCACGCACACAAGCGACAAGTGGCAACTGTGTCCATGTACGCACATAGCCACAGTTGCCGCTCGTGCGCGCGCCCCCACCACAAGAGCACCGTGGTGCCAGAGACTCAAAATTGCCATCACTGCTTCGATCTTCGTACAACACGTACAATCACACATTTTTTATATGTAGCATATTTGTTACTTCAGTCTCGCTTTCATGATGTGTTGTTAGGTTAAGAATCCATATTTATTCTCGTGCTTCATAATAGTGATGCAACGTAAGTCTATTTACATTTTCCACATTCATGATCCCCTCTTGTTGTATGCACGGGCCATTAAGAAGATCATCGAAATACCACGCAGGTTGTTTCCAGAAATTCCAGAAATCTCTCAATGCTCGCACGGCCCTCGCCGTGGACGGATTCGGTATGACAAACAGCATCCGTAATCAAAATCACCACGAAATTTTTCTTTCTACTCGTGAGTACCTACTATTATTTTCTTCCTCTGAATATAAATGTAAAAGAATTGCTGTTAAAGCGCGTTTATATGTCAATAGATAAAAAATAGAAACTATTTATAGAATAAATACAGAAAAATAAAAATAAAAAATGAAACAGAATAAAAGAAAATTATTTTTCTGAATGTATAATGCCAGCAATAATATATTTCAGGATTTTCATCTGCATTGCTCACATCTACCGATTCGTTATCCCAAAAAGGCATTTTATAACATAAACGAACCTCATCTATAGGAATGGTAAGTAATATCATTGTTTAATAAAGAACATATAAAAATATTTAATGCTGGAGACGGTATTCCTACATAATAAAATGGATCTATTTTTAGGAACGTTTTTACCAACAAATAATATGAATTCTCAAACGCAAGAATATTACTGATAATGCCAATGGATCCATTGTTAAAAATACAACAATTGTCACGTACATCTAAACCAAGTAATAAACCTTTATCAAGAGGCACGGTAGTGTCTCGCGCGCCAAGTTACGCGCAGCGAGGCGCCGAGACACGGCCGTGCCTCTTTTACGCGAAACGTCGTATTGAGAAATCCTTCGATTATCGGATCTCATTAACGACTGAATCGATCGAATTCTAAGTAGGCTTAATCGAAAGCTTGTGGTCGAATCATATAATGAAAGTGTTTTTATTTTTATTCTACGTGAACTACGAGCGAAGATATCGCGATTTAAAGTTTGAAAAAGTCGAAAATGGGAAATTTTCATTTAAGAAACGTCGTCTCCTCCGCCCCGGCTAGTGGTGGGGAAATGTCCAGGTTCGTTTTTTTAACGCAAGAGCGCCACTGTTACGCGGCGTCTGTACTCACTGAGCTGCACTGCTGAACTTAGGGCATCTCAGTGCATCTATAACGAGAACCGACCCATAACCTCAATGTCATCTTGACGTTAGTAGGAGAGTTCCACGGGAGTCGCCGAGCGCGTCGGACGTAGTATAGCGCTTGTCTCGTTTAGAGTCCTTGATTCTTTTACTTTTGTATTAGTTCACGTGGATTTATGACCTAGAATTGTTCTTAACCCACAGATTGATTTTCGAGGGTATATCGGTAATTGTTAATCCTTAGAGCTCCCCTCTCGGAGGGGGAGCAGTGCATTATTTGCTAACCTATACCTTCCGAGATGACGGACCGTGACGAATTGCATTCATCGCTGAGTAACCCGCAGGTCTCGAATAACGAGTCACGAGAAAAGGCACATAAAAGAATGAAAATTGATGGATCGGAGTAAGCTTTCGACTCGATAGCCAAGAATTATATGGAGGGAAAGCACTCGGTCGAATCTGAGTGGAGAGACGTCAAGGATCGCAGAAATGCCGGTGCTAAGAAACAAAGGGACGCAGCAATCAACAAAATGCGAAATATAACCACAAGTGATAGTGAGCTGGAAGATGCCATGGAAGTAGAGTTTAGTAATAATTTAGAAAATAAGAATGACGCCCAGACCAGCGAACTTTTGATAAAACAAGCGGCTCTGGCTAGTAATAATAATAAGACAAACGATCGCGATACAATAACGCAGGAAACAATTAATAAGAACGGTGTGGCTCCGGACTCATGTTCACGTGACACAGGCATGACTGGCGTGCCTATTGATGATCAACAAGATAAGGAAATATTCTTGGTATGTGGTAAAGACCTGGAAAAGAAAAGTACTCAACAGCAAGCTCGTCCCGTAGTGACGAGATACGACGATAGCTTCAAAGGTAAAGCGAAAATCACCGTGAAACTTCCCCCGGACCAAACTGCATCCAGAAAGGGGAGAAATTGTATAAAAATTTGGATGGCCTTGAAGGACTGTGGCGTTAGCCCGGAGACGGTGGTCATGTTGAACCATTTCTCCGCGGAAGTAGAGTTTGGGGATTTCGCAGCGGCGAACGTCGCATTGGAAAAGATAGAGAAACTCCCAGAGCCGAAAAAAATAAAAGCATTCATGGAACAGCGAGTTATGATCAGCAGGGGTGTGATATCGGACTGGCCTTCGTCGATTGTTAATCTGTGGTCGGTAATTCAGGACAGAACCGGTATTATTGATTTCGAGCGAATGTACAGACGTCGATGGAACAGTGAAGAGAAGAGATCGGTACAGGCGGAAACAGAGAACATTATAGTTACATTCAAGGGAGTGGGAATTAGGAACTTAAAGATTTTCTCTAATAATGTTGGTCTTAAGGTGAGGCCTTTTGTCCCTCTGACAAGACAATGCTTTAATTGTTACAGATTTGGACACACGAAAATCTCATGTAAGAGTGACACACAATGCATTGGATGTGGTGAAAAGGCGCACGGCACGTGCGACAGACCGATTAAGTGTCGGAATTGAGGGGGTCCGCACAAATCAACTTTCAAGCAGTGTCCCGTATTCATCAAACACAAAAATATTAATACTGTGATGGCATACAATAATGTTTCTTTTTATATTGCCAGGCGAATGATCGAGGGCGGTGACGGGGTGATGGCGCCTCGGAGTATGCTGACGAGGCCGGAAATTTGGCCGAGCTTATCTGGCGGTGGGAGCGTGTCGTTCTCGGGGACTGTGGGACGTGCCGTTCGCTCTGGGGGGGAACGTCCGTCGGACATCTCCCCGACGCCCCGGGGAGAAGAGAATGTTTATCGCCATAGGCCTGCTATTGTTGACGGGCGCAAGGATGCCCGCGGATCTTCGTCGACATCATCCCAGAATTACTACAGTCAATTTAATTTGCGGGCCGAGGATATCGGGAAAGAGAGGCGCGGGGTCGCTCTTGTAGCTGCTCGGTGTGAGGCGGCGCGCTCGCGAGGGGCGCCTCCGGAGACGATGGCTGAGGGGAGGCCGGAGGATAAGGTGCGCCGAGAGTGGCGTTCAGTTGAAGAGGCAATTTCGAACATTTTACAGCTATTACGTAGAGTTCCGGGGGCACGAGAGGCCCTTCTGGACTCTATTGCGAATTTTCATACCACAAGGAGGGTTATACAAAGAGAGAATTATTATGAGTCAGGAGAACGTGATAGGAATATACCGGGTCAGATGATGTCGAACTGTGGACACGAGGAGAGAGGCATACCGCAGTTATTATAGTAAAATTCAATATTCTCCTATAGAACTGTCGTGGATTTAAGAGTAGCAAAAGCGAGTTGTCCAAACATGTCATGGATTACGACATTATCATATTAACGGAAACCAAATGCCGATTCAATAACCAAATATATTTTGCAGGCTTTAGAACTACGCACAGCGAGAACCTGCTCGCGAGTGGAGGGGTCTCGATCTCTGTCCGATCTCACATCGATTTTGAGATTATTGGAACTGCCGCTGCTCCTCCGGCAAGATATGACGTGGCAAGCATCAAAACGAAGAACCTAGAAAAGAATCTATCCATACATGCCGTGTACAGACACCCCCGGGAGCCAGTAACGGCCCGAGACATGGATTGCATATTTGATCTTATTGAGGACGGGGAGGACGCGATTGTCATGGGTGATTTTAAATTTTCACACAACACACTATGGAACTGCGAATCCTCCAATCATTGTGGTGAAATATTGCTGGATGCTATGCTGAACAAGGGCTTCTTTTGTATTAACACGGATACAAAATCGAGAGTGGGACACCGCGGCCAGCGGGATTCGAACCTGGACCTTCTCTTCGGCACTGAGGGTGTGGTCAACAGGGTGGAGTATTCACAGCTGGACGACACATGGGGAAGCGACCACTATCCACTATCTTTCTGCTTCGATGACGACATGCTTCCATACAAGAAACTCACGAATAGAATTACCACGAGAAAAACTAACTGGAAGGTTTTCCGCGAGACGGTGAACCGAGAAATTGAGATGAAGCTATTCCCATATATAGATTCATTTGGAGAGGATGTTGATTCTTACTATAGAGAATTTATTGATATTGTGAGGAGTGCGGTGGATCGGGCGTCGAGTAGGAGGCGTGGCGGAGAGATGAGCAATCGCCCACATGGCACGGTGAATCGGAGAGTTGCGCACAGATGGTGGGATGCCGAGTGCGACCAGGTCATACAGGACAGAAGAAGAGCATTCTCAGCTTTTAAGCGGGACAAAACGACACACTCTTGGATAGAGTATAAACGATTTAGAGCACTCGCTAAGAAAACTATTAACTTTAAAAAAAAAGCTAACTTTGAGGAGTTTTGTGCAGGTATAAATCGCTTCACGAGCCTAAACTATGTGTGGAACACAATTAGGGTCCTAAAGAATGCTAGAAAGAAGAAAGGTGCACTGGAACAAATGGCCCACTGGGAACAGAGAGGAGGAGATTAGAAAGACTATAGATGGCCTCGCCCCTCCCTGTCGGAACGGACCCGTCGTTAAAGATTATTGGCTGCTGCCGGGACTCGTCATTGGATGCTCCGTTTCAGCGATCAGAGTTAGATAGAGCAATCGATATGATAAGGAGAGACTCAGCTCCTGGTTTGGATGGCATAGAGTACAGTTTGTTGAAGGAATTGCAGGAGCCTGGTCGTTCCTGCTTGCTGGGCCTGTTCACCGTCATATGGACTACGGACGCTATACCAAGTGACTGGCTGAATTATCAAGTCATCTTCATTGATAAACTGGGAAAGGAAAAGATTCGGCCGATATCCCTCTCTTCATGCGTCGGAAAGCTGCTGGAACGCATGATCAACGAGTGTTTGATATGGTGGGCGGAAAAGGAGGAGAAATTCAGCAATACACAGAATGGTTTTCGAAGAGGCAGGTCTTGCTTGAATAACCTTGTTAAAATCACGGCGGATATACGGACCTCTATAGGCAATGGTGAGTACACGTTTGCAGCGTTTCTCGACGTGTCATCAGCATATGACAACGTGGACTTCCGCATAATGATGGACAAAATGATGGCGTTAAATTGCCCCACGGGTATTGTCAGATTTGTTAAGAAATGGCTTTACCGGAGATCGGTCCGATTCATTGTTAATTCCCAGAATTACATTGAACGGTTTGTCTATAAGGGGCTCCCGCAAGGTGCTGTGCTGAGTCCGGTGTTGTATTCACTATGTACTGAAGGTCTGTGTCTGGAGCTGCCGGAGAGGGTGGAGGCAGTAGAGTTTGCGGATGACATCGGCCTGTACGTCTGTGGCCCTAATAGGCGGAACAATCGGGACCTGCTGCAGCAAGCGGTGGACACAGTCGCGGATAGACTCCGCGCCATTGGCTTGGACATCGAACCTCGTAAAACGGTTCTAGTAGAATTTAACAAACACGGCTACAATGACAGGACGGTTAACATTCGAGTCCGGGATTGCGAGGTGACCAACAGCGGGGAAGCAAAATTCCTCGGTATTTGGCTGGATAACGGACTTAAATTTGCTCGACAGGTCCAGGCAGTGAGGGGAAAGGTCGACAGAGCTAATTCGGTGTTGAGGTACCTGTGCAGAGTCTCAAGAGGGTTAGAGGTGAACACAGCCCTCATGCTGTACAAGAGTTTGGTGAGGTCGGTTACAGACTACGGCAACTTCGTGTATTTTCCCAGGGAGACATCCACACAAGTCAGGCTAAAAAGGGCACAATATGGGGGTATCCGCACCGCGCTCGGATACAGAAACAGTACTCCTAATAACATCATCATTGCGGAAGCGAAGGTCAGATTGTTGAAGGACAGAGCGGAGATGCTTGCCAGAAATTTCCTGTACAAGATAGCCACCTATGACGACACGGGTCTTTGTGATAGAATACAACGCATGTACAGGTGTGAATCTTACATTTCGCCAACCCAGGTACGGGATATCTTTGCTGTCTCGGGTCTGGAGGGAGTTCACCCAAATTAAGCCATGTATCGGGCGGACAGTTAAGCGGGAAATATTCCAAGGCCCTTACGAGGCTCACACTTTCATACCTACGATAGATACCGAAATCGGACTGATTAAGAAAGCGAACAAGAGATATACTGACGACCAGCTAATTAGAGATGTCCTGGGCAGATACGATCTGAATCCCTCTGCAGAGGTTGTTTACACGGATGGATCTTATGATCCTGAGGGAGGCGCGACGGGAGCCAGCCTGGTACTGGAAAATCAAGAAATAGCTTACAAAATCAGCTTACATAGATATTTCTCCTCTTTCACGGCGGAGGTCTTCGCAATCAGGGCAGCTTTAGAGCTTATGATGTTGCAACGGGAAACAAGAGATGGCCACATCGTTATATTGTCGGACTGCAAAGCAGCTCTCTTGGCTATAGGGAACAACCAACTTAGTGCTCACAAAAATAGGTATGTGACGGAGGCTAGACGGCTGATCTTTGGCCTCGAGAAGGAGCATGGTAGGAGGGTGGTGCTGGTGTGGATCCCGGCGCATGTTGGTATTACTGGCAACAAGTTGGCGGACGGGCTTGCTAAGGAGGCGACACGAGAGGAGCCAAACCTTGAATTCGGAGTACCTATGGGAGACCTGATGGCGGTAGCTAGGGAGGAAACTTGGAGGGCCACCCAAGCCTCCATTCTACGAGAGTCAGCCCATAAGGGCTCGTTTTACTTTGAGAAATTCTTCGATGGAGCGACACGTAAGCCCTGGTTCAACGGAATCAACGCGGAAAGATATTTTGTCACCCTGATCAATAGGGTAAGATCGAATCACTACAACCTGGTAGCATCCCTGTGGCGAAAGAATTATACTGACTCGGAGAGATGTGAGTGTGGGAACGAGCGAGAGGATCTTAACCACGTTCTGCTGCAGTGTTGTAAATACGATGATCTGAGAATTGCGCTGGATGAGGACCTTAGAGCTACGGGTTACCTGGCGGAGATCGATTTGATAAAACTTATTAATGATAAGAAGTGGCAGCTAGTGTATTTAATTTTTAAGTTTCTAAAGAAAATAGGCAAGGTGTTATAGGAATATACGTGCTATAAATCTTTTATCCCTACAGGATAGGTTATACTTCGTTTGTGTCAAATTTGCCATATTAGAGCAGGAGACACCTAACTACTTTCTCACCCGAGGAAAATCAAAAAACCCCCCCCCCCTTGACGTTAGTAGACATGTGTAGGTTAACTGTGTAAGTGTACGTATCGTGTGCATACGTATTTCCACGAGGAGATTTGCACGTGGCCGTTGTCCGACCGTGACGTGCCATCACGTGATCTTCTTTTAATGACGCTGAAAATGATCGTCAAGCATCAAATCAATGTGAATATATTTATTAAATTTATTAATTAAAAAATATTAATATTTATTATTTTATATTTATTATGTTTTTTATATACATTCTTAAACTTGATTTGTCATCTACATATCATATTATTATAAAATTAATTATTAATATATTTTTTATGAAATTAATTTTATATGAGATCATTTAATTCTATGTACTAAAAATTTATTTTATTTATATGAGAGTTATATGATCTGTTAATGACATATTTAGTTTAAGTGTGTATATACGTTCGTAAACTTAATGTACCAAAGATTTTATATGAGAATTATTATGATCGATGACAGATTTAAAGTGCGTTCCGTTTCATGCATGATGTGCATGATGCATCATTTATCTTTCTTGTTAATCAAAAGATAAACAAGAATAAATGATGCATTATGCACATCATGCTTGAAACGGAACGCATCTTTAGTTTGAGTGTGTATGTAAATTAATTTATATATTATATATTGATATTAAAATATTGGCTGCTGTGCGCCGATATAAGGCTGCTATGCGCCGATATAAGGCTGCTGTGCGCTGATATAAGGCTGCTATGCGCCGATATAAGGCTGCTGTGCGCCGATATAAGGCTGCTATGCGCCGATATAAGGCTGCTGTGCGCCGATATAAGGCTGCTATGCGCCTATAAAAAATGATTAATAATTATTAGAAAATGTTTAAGATATTAATTTAATTGCTGTGCGTCGATATAAGGCTGTTGTGCGATATACTAATTACTACAAAATGTGTGAAATTAAGAAAATTATTACATTAAATAGATCAGTCCCATTATACAAGAATCTTTAATAAATTTAAGTGCTCATCGAAATAAGTATGTTTGATGTATCTATATGTTTGTATCTGATATGATATTAATGCATGTTCATATTCGCAGGTTTATTAAATCTGCGATCATTGTGATATCGAGTGATATAAGAATTGAAAAGAAGCATATTCACCAAATCAACGGAGAAAAAGGTAAGTTTGTGATTTATTTTATTATTATATATATATATATATATATATATATATATATATAATATATATTTATATATATATATATATTTATATTATATATATATATATATTTATATATATATATTTATATATATATATATTATTATTATATATATATTATATATATTTAAAGTTTCATTAAGCTCAATGTAGTAGAGATTTATATTATGGGATTTTATAAATTGAAAACTAAGTTTATATACATTCCTGCATCAAAATGGAAAGAGAAAACTCATTTTCCTCAGAACATATCTGTCAAATACGGTCTGATGACATGGAAAACATTTTTACGTTGCATAGAATTTGATAGAAAATAAAATTAATAATATACCTGTCATCGAAACTTTTGAATTGTTCGTGCCTTTCGAAGCTTCTAAAAATATGTTTAAAGAAAATATGGGTTTGAATGATTTTTCGCAAAATTTTATAAATTACATCTCTGCTTATGTATTGTTTTCATTAAACAACAGGTACATAAGGATCCAGCACTGGAAAAAGTTGGTATAGCGGCCTGCAAAATTCAAACAACCCCAGTGTCAGCTGATGCACGAGGAGAGAGACTACTGAAATTTTAAATTAAATTTTACCGTCGAAAGAATGGGAATAGGACGGCCAGATATGGACTCAACGTGTAAATTGGACAAATTCTTAAAAAAGCTCATCTATCTTTTCAATCGTGCAACGTGTGCGTTTATATATTATATATTGATATTAAGATATTGGCTGCTGTGCGCCGATATAAGGCTGCTGTGCGCCGATTTAAGGCTGCTGTGCGCCGATATAAGGCTGCTATGCGCCTCTAAAAAAGATTAATAATTACTAAATAATGTTTAAGATATTAATGTAAATGTCCAAACAGAAAGAATTCAACATACAATTTACAATATCTGAGAAATACGTATTTGCTGTTATTGGTAGAGGTGGTTCTGTAATAAAAAAGAATTGAACACTCAACTAACACGCGCATCAAAATCGAAAGAGAAAACTCATTTTCCTCAGAACGTATCTGTCAAATACGGTCTGATGACATGGTAAACATTTACATGGCACAGAATTCGATACAAATTAAATTTAATAATATACCTGTCATCGAAACTTTTGAATTGTTCGTGCCTTTCGAAGCTTCTAAAAATATGTTTAAAGAAAATATGGGTTCAAATGGATTTTCGCAAAAGATTTAAAAATTTAATGGCACAAAGTTGATAATTGAGAATAATCCTCATGTAACTACAAGTACGTACACAATTTATATCATGTTGTATATAACAGTATTACTTATGTTATTATAATAATTATTAATTCTTTTTAGCTGTATTGAAGAGAAGGATTATATTAAAAGGTACTACTGATCAAATAGCGTCAGCCATTATTTAAATAAAAGACAACGTTCAGGAGGAAATCGAAGCTCAATCAAGCTCAGTTAAAGATTGCATCTGCGAGACACCCTAGACATTTTGGTGTTAAGAACATAAATGATCATTCTGATAATGAGATTTGTGATTATTCCTTATCATATGAAACTTGTAGAACAATCTTAGAAAAAGATGATTGTATTATGCAAGAAATAGAAAGAGTCTGGTACAAGAATCATTATTGATGATAAAATTAATGCTAAAGGTATATATTATTTTAACACATTTGTTTTAATGAATATGATCTTTCATTTTATCATTATGTTATTATATTCAATGAATTTTTTTTTCGATTAATCTGTGTTAATACTGTTAGAATCTACAGTAACAACTATTGCAGTAATCGTGATTATTTCTTTTTTATAAATGAAGAAGGAAAAGTAACAATAAAGGGAACTACTGAGCAAGTTAAATCAGCCATGAGTCCGATAGAAATTAAAATTCAAGAGATCCATGAATCTAATATTGAATTAAACGATATTGAAATAAAAAGTATATCTGAATCGTCTTCATCTAACAATAAGTTTAACACGTTTAATAATGTTTTAAGTTCTGTATTAGAAGGTACATAAAATTGTAAATTTGTATCTTTCCATTGAAATTTATTAATTTGTTTGGTACTGTATTACAATTAAATTGCAATTAGGTGGTACAATGGAAGTGTATGTATCTGCGGTGAAAACACCCAGTCAGTTCTGGATTCAAGTGATAGGTCGTGCAAACGTTGATTTACAGCACTTAGTAGACGAGATGACGGAGTATTACAATAACGAAAAAAATTGCGAGCTACATACTTTGAAAAATGTAAGCGGCAAAGATATGATTCTTTTTCAATTTTATAATATTGCTGTAGCAAGATGTTTAAAATAATATACTAATTACTTATAACTGTTTGTTGATTTTTTTAGATAACAGTAGGCCAAATGGTAGCAGCTAAATTTCAATTTGACGAGAAGTGGTATTGTGCAGAAGTGATAACTCCACTATGTACGAAGTGTTTTTTGTGGTAAAAAGCCAACCAAAATTGCTCGGATAAGTTAACGCGAATGTAGGAAAGACCTGATGTATTTCTAGTTTAAAAATAACATAAATAACATTGCCACTATTATATAGCTTTTGAGATACTCGAATCGGGAGAACACAATAAAAAAAAAGAATATATAGATTTACTCGAATTGGGAAAATACAAAATCGCAAAAAAAGAAAACTAATAAAGCTCTCTGTCTACACCGGACATGGATTTCCTATATACTGTAAATGATGTAAAGAAACAGTACGTGATTGATAAATACAAACATTTATTTAACACAATATTAATAATACATTTCTTTATAAATAAAAAGCAAACCAAAATCGCTCGGATACTTACTAAGTTAACGCGCATGTAGGAAAGACCTGATGTATTCGAATCGGGAGAACACAAAATACATATATAGAACACACAATATTATATTGTTATTAATAATATAGGTCTAATTACCTATAACTGTTTGTTTTTGATAACGGTAGGCCAAATGGTAGCAGCCAAATTTCAATTCAATTTGACGAGAAGTGGTATCATGCAGAAGTGATATCTATTGTAAATTTCACTATGTACGAAGTGTTTTTTGTATATTATGGAGATTTTGATGTCGTCTCTAAAAATTATATATTCGATCTCTGTACAGACATGTTGAGTTTATGACGGCAGGTTGTGGAGTGTTCGTTAGTAAATGTGAAGCCACATGTCGCTCGGATGCTAAGTTAACGCGAATGTAGGAAAGACCTGATGTATTTCGAGTATAAAAATAATAACATAGCCACTATTATATAGCTTTTGAGATATATAAATCATTTATAGCATATATATATATATATATATATATATGTATATATATATATATATAGTATAGATTTACTCGAATCGGAAGAACACAAAATCGCGAAAAAAAGAATATAGATTTACTCAAATCGGGATTAGGAAATCCTTCTCCTGAATTAAAGCATAAGCATTAAATTCAGTCTGGATTGCGGAGTTTATGTCGAGAATGGAAAAAAATTTTTTATTTATGATATTTTTATCATTTCTTAGTCGAAAATGGCGTCTGAAGCTGTCACATCGTAATAATATTTGCTTGATATAGAAGATCTGCAGTTTGTACTCACGAAATTCGAATTTTTAGACGTATAGATAACGCAAACAAACAGTTGTTTATAAAATTTGACTTTGATGCCTAAATAAAACGTATTTGCGATACAAAAATTTATGCTGACAGGCGTGCGAAAGTTGATAAAATAGAGCAAAAATTTTTAATTTTTCTTCTTTTTATTTAATACAATACAATAGGTAATACATTTTGAATGCTTCAATAATAATTATTGAAAAATATTTGCTGCGTGCCGTAACCGCCATATCCACGGCCCCGACCACGGCCACGGCCACGACCACGGCCACGGCCACGACCACGGCCACGGCCGCGATACCCCTCACGCCATTTTCGGCTGGCCCTTTGCCAGCGAGGTGCTGAAAAAAGGAAAAATGTATTAATATATTTATTAATAATTAACACAGTTACATATATACATATATAATTTGTTCTTTACTTACGTCTTTTATTTGCCTGCTCCTGCGGCGGCTGTTCCTTTTCCTGCTGTTCCTTTTCCTGCTGTTCCTTTTCCTGCTGTTCCTTTTCTTGCTGCTGTTGCTGCGGCACCAGCAGCGACGGTGCCATCGACGTCGATGGCATCGTCTGAGGTGGCGGTTGTTTCTTAGGAGGTGGCTGCTGCTGCTGCGGCGGCGATGCCATCGACGTCGATGGCACCGGCTGTTTAGGCGGCGGCATGTGCGTCCCTTGAGACAGCGATGGTCGAGTAAATGAGAACTCTCCAAAATCGAATTCCATTTCATCAAAACTGAAAGAAAATAAATTTTTTTTATTATAATTGTTAGATACTTATAAATATAACTTATATCTTTTATATATATTATATTATTACTTACGCGTGACTTTTTAGCTCCTTTTTCTCCGCCATCTTTCTTTTTTAAGATCGTCTTTTCAATTTTAAGGTCGTCGCACTTTTTTTCATCATTGACATTGAATAGGTACTAAATGCATATGCAACTAGATTTTTTTTGGTTAATGTTTTTGAGAACACCCTTAGGGATTTGATAGATAGATCGATTATTGATACGCGACTATTGTAATGTTTGATTCATGTCATTCATGACCATTCACCAGATAGTTATTATGTTGTGCGGATTGCGGATACATTGTCAATACGGAGGATAAATACGTTGAATCTTTTAATACATGTAGTAAGTCAGTATCAATCAAAATAAATATCTCAATATTTACATGTAAATCAGGTTATTACTGGGTTAGTTTATATCAACTTTTGATATATTTATGACCGTTCAATAAAGGTTATTGTGTCGTGTGATGCGTAAATTCGCTCGAGGTAAATGTTAGTTATTTTAGTGGCACCTCGATGTCTCTAATCAAATCAAATCAATCTCTATTATAATTAGTGAAAATTATAGTCTGTATACTTTTTTCTTCTTTGAAATCTCAACTGTACAAGTTAATTAAAACAAAGTAAACATTAATAATGATTCTGATTGATGTTGATCTTGACATATGTTCTAAAGGGGAAGATAATAATTAATAAAGGGGAGGATAATAATTATTGTTCACTTTGTTTTAATTGGGTCATATAGTTGAGATATTAAATGAAGAAAAAATATATAAGCCATTATTTATAGTCTATTTTTATTTCAAGGCAATCTTTAAGCCCTGTGTTGTGTGGATTGCAGATACACTGTGAATACGTAGATACACTGAAAAAGATTTGAAGTTCCATTAATAAGTATAGTAAGTATCAATCAATCAAAATAAATATCTCAGTATATGCATGTATGTATACAGCCGTGTGCAAAAGTGTTAGGCATCCTGTAATAACGTGAGTAATGTGTATATGGGACGTGGGTAAATGAAAATAACAGCATTTATTTGTTTATATATTAAAATGTTATATATATTGTTTTAATCAATATTTAGTAGGTCCGCCTTTTGATTTAATTACAGCAGTGATTCTTTTCGGCACAGACTTATCATGTTTCACTCTTGTTTTAAAGCAGTCAAAAGTGATTGTTTGTATGTTATAGAGTGACGCCGTACATTTTTCTTTAAAATATTCCAAAGATGCTCAATATAATTGAGATCCGGCGATTATGCGGGCCAGTCGAGCAATTCAATACCATTTTCGCGCATCCTCGTCACTGTGAGCGCTGACTTATGGTACGAAGCATTATTTTGCTGGAACTTGACCTCATGGGCGTTAATAGCGTAAAAAAGGGGGTGTTTAAGACTTTTACACATGGCTGTATCAGGTTATTATTGGGTTAGTTTACAACAACTTTTGACCGTTCAATAGAGGTTATTGTGTCGTGTAATGCGTAATTGATATTTCGAGGTAAATGTTATTAGTTTTTTAGTGGCAACTCGTTAAATCAATCGCAACTCGTCAAATCAATCAAATCAAATTAATTTTTATTATAATTAGTGAAAATTATAGTCTGTATACCTTTTCTTCTTTAAAATCTCAACCGTACAAGTTAATTAAAACAAAGTAAACATTAATGATTCTGCCTGATATTGATCTTGACATATGTTCCAAAGGGGGAGATTCTTTAAGCCCGTATCAGAATATACGGATTGGGATTGGGATTAAATTGAAATTTGACAAATCAGAACAATGTTCACAGAATTACTTTGTATTAGCTTTATTCTAATTTATCCAATTTCAATCTAATCTCAATCCCAATTTGTAGTCTAATACGGGCTTAAGTAACATCCTATTAATGCCTAAAAGGACATATTTTTGACATAATTTTCAGCGACTTTATTTGCAATGTTAAAGGTCTAAAAAAAATTTGAATAGTATTATTTCTTACGTAAAATTGTATACTCTTTTAGAATCTATCATCAGAGTTGATGTAAAATAAAGTCCGAAAAAGTTACGGTGGCTTTTAAGTAGAAAAATGCACAAAAATCGAAAAAAATTTTTTTCCATATTGTTTTTTACATCGCATAGTATGAAATTCCAGCTCTTTCCGCAACCATTGATGTACAAAATAGTTGTATTTTAAGGGGAGTTCTACAATAAGTTGCAAATGCCTTGTCACCAGTCTCAAACGACATAATTGATTGATTAACGAATCACATCGCCTTATCGAAATATTAGCGACTAGCGATAAAGCCGTCATTTTGAAAATTACATATTTGATCGAAAATGAATTGCGAATATCAACCTCATTATTTTCAGTGATAATAAGTCGTTAGTTATTTGAAATTTACGAATAAATAAAGAGTAACCCCAAATTTGGCCCATTTTTTTCGCCCTCGAATTTCAAATCGAACTATGTGCCAAATAATTCTATATGGTGGGACATTAATCTCAGAAAAAATTTAAGTTGAGCATAGGGGTAGTTTTGGAGATACGGGAGGTCAAAGTGACTAAATTCTCACTATTCTCAATATTGTCCAAGCGCTGTAGACACAAAAAAAGTCAGTACTTCTTTGATAACAGTGAGGATTTGACTTGAATTAGTCAAAATGGTTTTCTGATTCCTCCATCCCTGTTGTTTAATATTTTAAGGGTTGTCTAATATTTAAAACTAGCCTCAAAACAGTTTTACTGAATTTCTCGAAAATGAATGCAGATACGAAAAAATGTTTTAGATAAAAGTTGTTTGTCTTAAAATTCTGCATAAAAAAGATCTGTTTCATTTTTTCGATGGGACTAACCCTTCAGTCGAAAATCGCATCTGAAAAGATATAGTTTCCGAAAATAATAATTACTATTCCTAAAAAACAAAAAAAAAACAATGAATTTTTCTTTCATTGTTCTTTTCACACATTTTCTTGCGTCAGTTTTTCAACATAGCAACTAGAAACTCTTTATTTTAATCCTTTATAACATTTCTCGAAAATGAATGCAGATACGAAAAAGTGTTTTAGATAAAAGTTGTTTGTCTTAAAATTCTGCATAAAAAAGATCTGTTTCATTTTTTCGATAGGACTAACCCTTTAGTCGAAAATCGCATTTGAAAAGATATAGTTTCCGAAAATAACAATTACTATTCCTAAAAAACAAAAAAAAATAATGAATTTTTCTTTCAGTGTTCTTTTCCCACATTTTCTTGCGTCAGTTTTTCAACATAGCAACTAGAAACTCTTTATTTTAATCCTTTATAACATTTCTCGAAAACGAATGCAGATACGAAAAAATGTTTTAGATAAAAGTTATTTGTCTTAAAATTCGGCATAAAAAAGATTTGTTTCATTTTTTCGATAGGACTAACCCTTTAGTCGAAAATCGCATCTGAAAAGATATAGTTTCCGAAAATAACAATTACTATTCCTAAAAAACAAAAAAAACAATGAATTTTTCTTTCATTGTTCTTTTCACACATTTTCTTGCGTCAGTTTTTCAACATAGCAACTAGAAACTCTTTATTTTAATCCTTTATAACATTTCTCGAAAACGAATGCAGATACGAAACAATGTTTTAGATAAAAGTTGTTTGTCTTAAAATTCTGCATAAAAAAGATTTGTTTCATTTTTTCGATAGGACTAACCCTTTAGTAGAAAATCGTATCTGAAAAGATATAGTTTCCAAAAATAACAATTACTATTTCTAAAAAACAAAAAAAACAATGAATTTTTCTTTCATTGTTCTTTTCACATATTTTCTTGCGTCAATTTTTCAACATAGCAACTAGCAACTTTTTATTTTAATCCTTTATATTTTTACAGAATCAGATATAATTTCCGCGATTTCTGACTAAAGGATTAGTTCTATCTATTCCAGTACATAGTGACAAAAGATATAATAATTAAGAATTTTTTTCTACATTAAATACATATATAAAAAAAATTATTGATCATATTGTAACGTTATTTTCAGAAACTATATCTCTTCAGATGCGATCTTCGACTAAAGCGTTAGTCCTATCGAAAAAATGAAAGAGACCTGTTTTTATGCAGAATTTTAAGACAAACAAATTTTATTTAAAACATTTTTTCGTATCTGCATTCGTTTTCGAGAAATTCAGCAAAACTGTTTTGAGGCTAGTTTTTAAATATTAAACAACCCTTAAAATATTAAACAACAGGGAGGAGTCAGAAAACCATTTTGACTGATTCTAGTCAAATCCCCACTGTTATCAAAGAAGTATTGATTTTTTTTATGTCTACAGTGCTTGGACAATATTGAGAATAGAGAGAATTTAGTCACTTTGACCTCTCGTATCTCCAAAACTACCCCTATGCTCAACTTAAATTTTTTCTGAGATTAATGTCCCATCATATAGAATTGTTTGGCACATTACTCTTTAGCTACCATTTTTTAATGAAGATGACAATTTTGACAAATTTAAAAAATATACTTTTAAAGTACAACTATTTTTTTGTGTACCGATGGTTGTAGAAAGAGTTGCAGTTTCATATTTTGAGCATTTTATTCATTGATTTTCACAATTCTTTTTTACTTATTCCTTATTTAATAAACAATGTAAGACGAAAAAATCTGTTTTTTTTAATGTTAAATTCGTTACTGAAAAAAAATTCTCTTTAAACATACTGCTTTTTTTACCTATATTTATGTTTTTGAGGTTGCTAATCATAAATCCGTCGTTAGATTTGCGAAATTTTTTTATTATAAACAAAATATTGAAGAAAATATGAGAGCAAAAAATGAGAATTTCTAGAATTTAGGTAAAAATTTGATTATCTGAAAATTATTTTTCTACAAATCGCTTATTACCAGAGACCGAATCGCGGAGTCGTTTTCTTCACTCCACGCGCGTTTAGCGGCTGAGTGCTTCGAGAAGTAGTACTGTGTACGTGAGCCGTGCCAGTGTCATTTTTTTTCAAATCTGATGGTTGGTAGTGGATTCAGAAACTGAAGACTATTAGATATTGAATTTTATGTAAAGAATACTAATTTGTGTGAAAATTTAGGATTAAGTACCCTTTTAATCCTCCATATTGCGTCAGCCATCTTAGATCTCATTTTTCCAAACATTTTATGGCAGATGCAAACTCAACGACCTCAAAAATGTATATAATCATGCTTTTTGTAATGATTCGACTACTCCCTTAATTGCGTGACTCAAAGGGTTAAGATGCAAATACAACCCTGCAATTTGTTTACAACATATAAAATTTTTACTTAAAATGAACTTAAATATAAGAACAGACTATGAATACCGGCCATAGACTATAATTTGCAGTAATTATACAATATAATAGAAATATTTTAATGTCATCATATATAAAATGTTATTTCTTGTTTCAGGATCACATTATACAGGTATATTTCTTTTTATATTTCTATTATTTCTTTTCCTGTTTCTGTTTCTATTTCCTTTTTCTATTTCTATATTTCTATTTCTTTTATCTTTTTCTCTATTCTTTTTTTTTCTTTTTATTTCGTTTTGTTTTCTTTTTTTAATCAAAAGGTTGCCGTGCGCCAATAAAAACAGGTTGCTGTGCGCCAATATCAGGTTGCTGTGCGCCAAAATCAGGTTGCTGTGCGCCAATACCAGGTTGCTGTGCGCCAAAATCAGGTTGCTGTGCGCCAATACCAGGTTGCTGTGCACCAATATTAGGTTGCTGTGCGCCAATACCAGGTTGCTGTGAGCCAATATCAGGTTGCTGTGCGCCAATACCAGGTTGCTGTGCGCCAATTTCAATTACAATTTTAGATTTTAGATTTAAGAAAACTTTGAATTATTTCAATTTTTCAATAGTTGAATTGTCAAAACTGTTACGATATCGCGCTGATAGTTGTTCTTGCAACACGAAGTGTGCCAAATAAAAGAACCAATCAGCATTGTGGAAAAGAGATAACAATATATTTCGAGACTTTCAACTGTTAATTTAACACGCCTTTTTCAAGAGTAGTATATAATAAAAATGTCTATAAAAACAAAAGTAACGTTTCCGATAGAAGAGAAACATATTATTGCTCAAGGTAGATGGTTAGAAGACATGCATATAGAGCATTTTTATCATCTTTTAAAAAGTTGCTCAGATTATAGACCAGTTAGTACATTGCAAAGTTATATTCTTGATGATACAATACCATCTATGTCAGAAAGTAAAAAACATATACAGATTTTACATAGTTCTGATTTTGATTTACATAGTTATGAATCTGATTCACTGGATTTGTGTAAATTAAATAAGTTATTGAATGTGAATGGACATTGGGTGTGTAGTTACTATGATACAAAAAATATATGTATTTACGATTCATCTAATAAAAGGAAGTTGCATAAACATCATGAACAATTTTTGAGACGATTATTTCCATTTTATCCCTTTGATAAAAAATCTATTATATTTCCTACTGTGCAACAACAACCAAATTGTAGTGATTGCGGTGTTTTTGCAATAGCTTTCGCTATTTCATTATTATTTAACATTAAGCCTGAAAAAGTAAGATATGATGTTAGCTTAATGCGTTCGCATTTAATTAAAATTTTTGAATCGAATGTTATTGAGCATTCCTCAAGATTTAAAATATGGTGTGCCTCAGAAAGTGTTTCCATTGGCAGTAATAAGAGTAAGAGAGGCTGATGCGGTTCGTAAACGTACAAACCGTCAATATGAAAAGAAACAACAGGAATCGTCGATAAACAAAAAGAGTCTCAACAAATTAAGAAAAAATTAAATAACAATTCTTTTATAAATACATCAGAAAAGTACGTACAATCAGTAACGAGTAATATTTATATTAGGCAATTTAATGAACAATTTCAAAATGTGTCGTGTGTTGAAAATATTTATGATAACAAGGAGAAAAGTAGCGTCAACATTCACGATATAAGCAAAGATATAAAAAATGAAGACGCTGCTGAACATATGCAATATAGAAATAATTTTGTTAAAAAGAAACGTCAACGAGAAATGACACTGTCGGTGCAACAAAAAAGTATTATTGCTCAAGGCAGATGGTTAAATGATTTGCATATGGATCATTTTAATGATCTTTTAAAAATGTACTCAGATTATAGACCTGTTGATACATGGCGAATACAATACAACCCATACCAAGAAATAAAAAGCATATACAAATATTACCTACTGAGTTATTGGGTAGCCATTGGGTGTGCAGTTATTACGATACAAAAAATATATTTATTTATGATTCTTTAAATACAAAAATATTAACCGAGTGTCAGAAACAGTTTTTGGAAAAATTATTTCCAACGTATAACTTTATTAAGTGTCCTATTCAATTTCCTATTGTGCAAGAACAACCAAATTTCAACGATTGCTGTGTTTTTGCAATAGCCTTTGGTATTTCATTATTATTTGATATTAAACCAGATAAAGTAAGATATAACATTAACTTAATGCGCTCGCATTTAATAAAAATTTTTGAATTTAATGTAATTGAGCACTTTCCTCAAGATTTATTAATCTACAATGCTGCTCTAGAAGTATTTCCATTGGAAGTAGTAAAAGTAAAAGCAAAAGAAATTGACACGATATATACAAAATGTCAATATGGCAAGGAACAACAGAAACTGAGTCAATTCCAAGAAAATTTTAATTCTCAGCAAATTAATGAAAAATTAAATAATTTTTCGAAAACGTTGAGTACATCAAAAGAACATGTACAATCAATAATGAGAAATATTTATATTACGCAAGTTGATAAAGAGTTTCAAATTGGTATTACTCGAGAGGATAATGATTTATGTAGTGACAACAAAGAAAAGAAAATAGAAGTTCAAGGTACGAATAATGAAAAGAGAAACAAATACCCAGAACATATTAATTCTGAAGTAGAACATAAATATAAAAATGAAAGTTATCGTGCTAATAAACGATATCGGTATCAACAAGATCTAGAAAATCATCGTGCTAAAAAACGATATCAGTATCAACAAGATCCCGAAAATCATCGTGCTAAAAAACGATGTCGGTATCAACAAGATCCAGAAAATCATCGTGTTAAACAGCGTCGTCGATATAACAAGAATAGCCAGCGTGAACGAGAGAGACAAAGAGGTATACCTTCTGATCGTAAGTGGCTATATAATAAGCGATATTATCAGAAAAAAAGTACTAACTCTATACTTGAAAAGAAAAATTATATTGTTACAAATATTGCTAAAAATATTACTAAAAAGTACGTAAAATCGGTTCGGTCAAAAGACTTTATAAAAATTCATGGTAATTCGGTAATATTTGTTGAAAATATTTTACGAAAACTTAATATTACAGACAGCAATAAAAGTTATATTGAAAAACGATTAGAAGCTGAAAAAAATAGTACGTTGGTGCATGAATATCAGAGATAATTATATTCGTAAAATATACAAAACGTTATCTGAGCTTAAAAAGAAATCAGAAGTATGTTTGACTGTTGCTGAAGAATGTTCTATATTTAATGATAAACTACGTGCGTTGTGTGGTACATCTAGACATACAGCTTCGTCTGAAAATTACTTTGCTGACACTACATACGACAACGTTATTTCATCTAAATCTAGTATAACTAAGCCTTTCATAAAGGATAAAACACGTATTGAGAACATTTCTATATGTTATGATATAGCTTTGCCTGAAGTGAATATAACTGAATCTTTCAAAATAAATGTAAAGGGGCAAGTTGTTAATATATTATCTTTGATACAAGCGTGAGCAAAAAGTGCATGGTTGTGCAATAGTTTATGTAAAATTAATCCTCTTTTAATTGACCGATATCAAAAACTTTTGGAAATTATAAATACATGTAGTGTGAAGAATGTATCGAAATTATTACAAAAAGTTTTCGAATGTACTGTGAAAACTTCGAATGATAAATTAGGCCATCCGAATAGCTGTTATATTGATCTGAATCTTTGTAAAGCAATGTTCGTCCCAATGCAATTGTTAGCACCTTATTTCCCAAAATTAAGGTATATCAGACGTTTGATTTATCGACTTAAAGATTTTCACGAAAAGACGTCAAAAGTCGGTGAAGCATTAACTTCTGCTGATCTAGATACTTTAAATAAAATAGTAGTAGTAAAACTTCAGCACAAGAGAAAGTAGATATGTACAAACATGAGCAAACTGGTACAATTTTAAGTGATGACGATATTATTTCTAAATATCATAATGCGTTTAAGGCTTTGACTAAACGTTCTGTAGAAATACCACGGTATATTTGTGTGTCATGTGAAAGACTCTGTTTTAAAAGGAACGTTTCTAAAATTAGTCAACTTCAAGCACAGAGAGATATTCCAATTTGGAGAGACTTAATGGCGTATGTAGAGCAACGAAAAATTAATCCAGAATATATATGTAATTATTATGAAGGGAAGTTTCGTAGTGGCTTCATGCTTGCGTATTGTATTCTAAATAATCTTTTTGTAAACGATGTGCCCGAGGTAATATCGTCTCTTAACACATTTGAAAAAGTGCTTATACAGAGAGCTAAAGCCTTTCAAACTGTTCATAAAATGGGAACAGTTAGTAATAAAAAAATACCTGAAAGACAAAAGATACAAAAAGTTAAAGGTAGGACGTTTCATTTACCACTTCCTTTACAACAGACTTGGAATAAATTATGTTCTGACACTGATCCAATAAACGTAAATCACGAACTTTATATTATAGTTCGAAATATTCCGACTATCAAAAATTATCTGGGAAGATTTTGTGGATATTAAAAAAGTATTTGAAGCGTTAACGTGGTTGAAAAATAATAATCCTTTGTATTCTCACATTATATTGCCTAATACTTATGATGAGATACGTTTGGAGAAGTTGAATAATCCTGAATTTCACATGGTGAAAGAAACGGAAAATGATACAAGAGATTCATTTAATGACGAATGTAATAATTCCGAACTGCAAATTCAAGAGATAAAAACTCATGCAGAAGTTACATTACACGATCAATGCGTGGCAATGTTAACGCAGAAAGATGAAAATGATAGTTATTACGAGCAATATACTGTTTATCCTTTGTATGAAAAAAAAGTTAATAAGACTGCGACTGCTTTGTATCAAATGTTAAAAATTCAAGATTCACTTTTGGATAATCGCGAAAGAAATTTGGATTTAATGTGTTTTCCAGATTTATTTCCATACGGTATTAATGGACAACATGATGAAACTAGACCGGTTAAACTTCAAGAGCATGAATTTATCAAATCTCGTTTGAAATCTAAGCATCCACAATATAGATTAAATCAACAATACTTATTTTATTTGTTAAATAATGCGAATATTCGCCAGTTAAGTCGTGGAATTTATCATAAAATGAATATAACTAATCCACGGATTCGTTACACGGCTGCCGAATATTTAGAAGCAATGTCGAAAGAATTGCTGGAGTCCAATTTAAATACAATATTTTCTGCACTTCGAAATACGGAACAATATTGGCGTAGACCGAGAAGTGATTTACGATGTATGGCACAACACTATGGACCTGCGACATGGTTTTTAACATTAAGTCCTACTGAATGGTTATGGGAAGATTTAGGTGAATATATTCGTGAAGTAAATGGATGGCACGATTCGTCGTCGAGCGTCAGTACACTTGTTGCTGCAGATCCTGTATCAACATCGAGATTTCTTGATAACAAATTTCAGGCAATGCTTGATTTTATTTGTTCTAAAGATTATCCAATTGGAGAGGTGACACATTACTTTTGGCGAAGAGAATATCAAGGTAGAGGTATACAACATTTTCATTTATTAATTTGGATTAAAGATGCACCTATATTTGGTGAATCCTCTATCGAAGAAGTCTCTCGATTTATTTTACAATATATAAGTTGCAAAATGCCAGACCAAAATATATCGCCATTATTGTACAGACGTGTCGATACGCATCAACGACATAAACATAACGATTATTGTCTTCGATCTAAAAAAGTAGGACGTAAAGTTATTCGTAGATGTCGTTTTGGATTTCCTCGTCCCATTACTGAAACATTAATTATAAGAGATGTGGCAACTTCGATAGCAGGTAGAAAACAATTGAAACATAAAAGTAGATTGTATGATGTTCCTCGAGCGGATAATGAAGGTGATATTAATGATTATAATCCTGTTATTCTTACTGCATGGGAAGGAAATATGGATATACAATTTATTGGTGAAAAATAATCATTGCTTACTTGGTATGTTACTAAATATTTGAATAAAGCTGGAAAAAGTGAACTGTCTGATTTTGATCTTGATAGTAAGGATAATAAAAACAAATCATTGGCAAGTTATCTTTGGAATTTTGCTTTACGTTCCATGACACAAAGAGAATGTGGTGCTCTCGAAGCTGCTGATACGTTATTAGGAATTTCTTTATATGGGACTGATCGAAATACAACCATTAAATGGCTAGATGTTAATCCCATACGGCATAGGAAATTAAAAAGTCGTAAAGAAATTGAAGCTCTTGACGGTCAATCTATAAACATATTTTGTCCATCTGTAATAGATAATTATTATCCGCAAAGACCGAAAGAATTAGAATCAAAGTCTCTTTATGAATTTATACAGTGGTACGACATCACAAAAATCAAACCGCCAAGTAAAAATATTGAATATTATAAAATAGATAATAGTAGTAATTATATTAAACAACGACAACGTGGATGTCTTATAAATTATTATAGACATAATGTTAATAAACAGCCGGAAGACTATTTCTTTTCTTTACTGCTTATGTTTAAACCATGGCGGAAATTAGAGGATCTTAGAGATAATTGTGATACTTATGCACAATCATTTCATAACATAAAATTACATCTTACGAATGCATTGCAATATCACGAAAAACACGAAGAATTACAAAAAGCGTATGAAATTGTAAATGAATTAGTTCAACAACGTTTAGATGAAGATTCACAAAAAAATGTGTCTCAGGATGACCCTGACAATCCGATAGGTATTCAAAATATTGAAGCTGGTGAAGCGATGCAAGATTTTAGGGATCTTGGTAATAAAATAGATGAGAAGATCGATGTAGCTGAAATGATAGCAAAATTAAATACGGATCAAAGAAGAGTATTCGATAGAGTCATTGATACTGTAAGTTCAGATAATTCAGTACTACGATTATATGTTAGCGGAGAAGGTGGTACTGGAAAGAGTTTCTTAATTAAAACAATTAAATGCTGGATAAGACAAAATCTCAATAAAGATACCGCCGTATCAGCACCTACTGGCATAGCAGCGTTTAATATAGATGGTTTGACAGTTCACAGATTGCTTCAGTTACCTGTTGAACACGATCAAACTCCAAAGTATAAGCAATTGTCTGATCATGTGTTGAAAGTTCTACGAGCAGATCTTAAGGATGTTGTTCTTCTTGTAATTGATGAAGTGTCAATGATATCTAATTTGATTTTAATGTATATACCTCTTCGAATGTCTGAAATATTTGATACTAATGATTGTGAAGATGGTTAGGTTCGGTCGAAGGCATATTCTTTTATTTGGTGATCTGCTTCAATTACTCCCTGTACGCGAAGACTCCCGTTTTCGTGCGATTGTCAAATGACAAAATTAATAAATATATTGGTTCTCTAAATGCTGTTAATTTGTGGACCACATTATTTGATTATGATGAATTGACGATCAATATGCGTCAAAAAGGGGATGAGTCTTATAAACAGTTGTTGTCGAGAATTCGTATTGGTTTAGTGACGAAATCTGATTGTGAAATTCTTGAGAGTAGAAAAATATCTTTCAAAAGTGATTTCTTTGAATCTAGATTGAACGAATTATGTAATTTTATTACTGATTTACCGTCGGACGCTGTTTGTTTATTGCCTACTTGTCATATGTGTGATGATCTTAATACTGCAATGTTAAATCGCGTTACTGAGAAAGAAATAATATTAGTTGCCGAAGATATGATTGATTGTATTCCATATGTAAAAAAGAAAGTATTAAAAGTATTGTCAAATAATGATGATGATAATTCTAAAACTGCTGGACTTTCAAAGGAAATTGTAATTAAGATTGGAGCAAAAGTGATGATAAGGCGTAATATTGATGCTACCTTGGGTCTTGTGAATGGTACAATAGGTAAAGTAATTTCAGTTGTATGAGATCCGATTGTGTAGAAGAAATCAAACTTCTTTTGCCATCGGGATCAGAACATTCAATTGAAAGAGTGAGCGTTAAATTTGAAGTGATGGATAGAGCGTATGTTGTTAGAAAACAATTTCCACTGTGTCTGAGTTATGGAATCACTATTCATAAAAGTCAAGGTTTAAGATTACAAAGTGCTATTATGGACATAGGTAACTCTATATTTAATTGCGGACAAGTTTACGTTGCATTATCACGAGTAACGTCTCTAAATCTAGAAGGGTTGTATTTGATTAACTACGATCCTTCGGCAGTAAAAGCTAACGAAGAAGCCATTATTGAATATAATCGGCTGAGACAAATCCACAAACCAGAAGCAGAAATGATTACTGTTTCAAAAGAACGTTTTCGCAAAGTAAAAGATGCTTCATGGGCATTGTCAAAAGTAGTTGACTCTATTCAACAGAACTGTCAAGATAAAAAATCTCGGCAAAATACTATTTGGATTATACATGGTTTTCAAAATACGGATAAAGTTTCATGTTACGCAAATGCAGTATTACAATGTCTGTTAAATTTAAGTATCATTAGAAAAGAACTGCTTAATTGTGATAAATCAGTGCATCAGATGTTTTAAGGTTGATAATGCATCGATATGAAAATGGAATGCGCAATTTGAACACATGTGCGGTACGGCAATATTTAGGAGAACATTTCTCAATAAACATAAAACGAGATGCATTTGAATTTCTTTCAGTTCTGTGCGCAAAATATGATTGTATAAGACATTTGGTAGAGTGTAAAGTAACTTCTACTACTCGGTGTAAATCTTGTGAGAACACAAAAACAATTACTTATAATAATTTAATTCTTTCAATACCTATTAACAATTTAAAAAAGAAAAGTTATAATCTTAATGATATATTAAATGTTACATTTTCACATTGGTGTCAATCAGATAATAAGGGATTGTGTGTATATTATACCGGAAATGAAATATTATTTAAGAATGAATTAACATTAGCAAAAGATATAATTATTATACATTTAGAATTATTTTCTTCACAAGATGATGAAATAGTAAAAGAAATACGTAAATTCAATGTAAGTGCTATTCCAACGACTAAAGTATCAATAGCTGGACAATCGTATAATGAATGCTATATTTCATAATGGTTCGAGTATTGAGGAAGGACATTATATAAGTATATGTAGAGAAGGAATGTCTAATAGTTGGATTGAGGTTGATGATGCACAAATTAAGAAAAGACAATGGCCTAGAGGCGCTAAAGATCTTTACATACTTTTCTTACAAAAAATTGGTAAAAAATAAATATACTGAACATATATTTGTATTAAAATAATTATTTGTATAAAAATACTTATTTGTTTACTTTATATTATCTTCTTTATTTCTTACTTATATGGACACAACAACTGTTTTTTGTAAGTATTGATTACACAACAATTACTACAAAATGTGTGAAATCACAACAAAATTACCTTTTCAAAAAAAGGTACAAAAATGCGCCAAGTATACGCGCCCAGAAAACGCCTAAAAAATTTTCTTCAACAAAATTACGCCTCAAAAAAGATATAATAATTACTACAAAATGTGTGAAATCCTAACAAAATTATCTTTTCAAAAAAAGGTAAAAAAAATGCGCCAAGTATACGCGCTCAAAAACCGCCTAAAAAATTAACCCGCCTCAAGAAAGAACCCTTCTACAAAACTACGCCTAAAAAAGAACTCTTGTATTAATTACCTTTGTACAAAAAAGGTTTTTCCTACAAAAAATGTGATATCAAGAAAGTGCGCCAACTATAAAAATGGATAATTTCATAATACTCTTTGGTTAGTGTTTATAGTCTGATTTTATATATAAAATTGTCTTGAATTTATCTTCAAATACTAATTATTTCATTGATTACGAAGCATTTAAAGATGAACTCAAAACGATCTTAAAGATAAGATCAGACTATGAATACCGCCTATTGATATTAAAATATGGGCTGCTGTGCGCCGATATAAGGCTGCTGTGCGCCGATATAAAGCTGCTGTGCGCTTACAAAAAACAGTTGTTGTGCATCCATATAAGTAAGAAATAAAGGAGATAATATAAAGCAAACAAATAAGTATTTTTATACAAATAATTATTTTAATACAAATAAATATTTTAATATATTTTTACATATAAATATTTAAATACTATACATAAATCTTTTATAAATAAATATTTTATCGCACGCACGCACGCACGCAGTGAGAGAGAGAGAGAGAGAGAAAGAGAGGCAATTAAGATATTTATTCGGTATGAAAGATAATAATTTTAACACATAATTATTTGAATACAAATAAATTTTTTTTCAAAATACTTGGCGCCGCCAAACCGAATAAATTAATTGTCTAACCTTTTCTCTCTTAATGTGTTCATGCGTGCGCAGATGAATGTGTGTGTATGTGTGTGTGCGTGTGTATGTGTGCGTGTGCGTGTGCGTGTGCGTGTGTGTGTGTCTTTCGTATTTTCTTTCTCCTCTTCAAATGCTTCGTAATCAATGAAATAATTAGTATTTGAAGATAAATTCAAGACAATTTTATATATAAAATCAGACTATAAACACTAACCAAAGAGTATTATGAAATTATCCATTTTTATAGTTGGCATACTTTCTTGATATCACATTTTTTGTAGGAAAAACCTTTTTTGTACAAAGGTAATTAATACAAGAGTTCTTTTTTAGGCGTAGTTTTGTAGAAGGGTTCTTTTTTGAGGCGTAATTTTTTAGGCGGTTTTTGAGCGCGTATACTTGGCGCATTTTTTTACCTTTTTTTTGAAAAGGTACACTATCTTACGATACTGTAAACAATTAGAGATGAGATTAGATGGAAGAGGACCTGCATTATGCTTCATGGAAACGTGAATTAAAGAATTTAATTAAAAATGTCAGTCACGCCTTGATTTTTTATCTCTACTAGTCTATTCCAAATTTGTTGAAGAGGAAGATAGGTTTCCTATAATATTTTTGAAAAAATTTCATGTTATTTTCAAATGGAAACGCTGAAAATGTGTCGAGAGGACCCAATTGTCGCACATCATTTGTAAGATGTAGAAGACAATGTATATTATACGAAAGAAATGTCGCATCATAAAGATTTTCGCATCTTTTCACAAACTTTTGTAAAGTTATATCTGCGAACATCAAATGTGCTTTCGATGGTGACACAGAAACTAAAATTCTTATGGCAGCATGGAAAAATAAAAAGTGTGTGTACACTTCCTGATTAAGAAGACCATATGTTACTACTGGACCTGTATAGAGAAGAAACTGACGATACTCTGTAGCTTTATATTTTGTGCATGCATCAAGTGACCTAGGACGCCTAGCAAAATCTGATGGACAATATTCTACAAGTGTTTCTAATCGTTTCGGCATAATGGAAATAGACCTAGCACATAATTTGGACGACCGTGAATATTTGCCACATATCCACGCTAAGAATAATTTTTTCATTGCACCCAAACATACAAGGTGCATGTTTTCGAATGTGAAACCATTCCCATAACGCTGATAAAGGACTCTTGCCATTTTTGTGATGATCCTCATCAATACAGCTCTTATATTCCTCATTTGTTCGGAGAATATGACTAACACCAGGAAAAATATTACGTCCTTCGCACCGTACACCTGAAACTTTACACTTTGAACACGGTTGACAAGAAATGTGACTTTTATGATTGAGGATAAAAGAACGAGCTGATGCATCAGCAATAAAACTTCTTAACTGAACAGACACTTTCTGTCCATTAATAATTATACCACCCTTGAGTAATATTTTTTTAACATCTGCAATGAATTGTTTAAAAAATAAATTAGGATCGTTTGGTTTTGTACGGCCTTTGTAAATTCCGGTTATTATTGGCTTTATGTTTTTAATATTTGCAAATCTGCATTGAATTAGCCATAAATGCTCGATTCCTGATTTGTCTAATACACACCCATCTGTATGAAAATCAATTTCTATGCAATTTGGAAGAGACATTGATGAAAACTGCGAAAGTACTTCAATTATTTCTGTTTCCAAATCGAAGTAGACATATTCTCCGGGTTCAAGTTTAAATAAAGTCACTTTCTTTCTGGAAGTATTTAAAAGAGTTCTCGTATCTTTCAGTAAATTGTCAAAACAAGAATGTGTACGAAGAAGGGATAAAATACTATTGCCCTGAAATTATTTTCTATGAAACATAATGTTAATTTCTTTTCAAACGAATCAGATGAAGAAGCATTGAAAAATGAAGAAGCAACATGATTATGAGAAGAAACAAATGTATCACTTTCAACCGGCAAAATACTACTATTACTTTCAATATTGTCTGTACAGGAAGAATCTTCAACATATAATGAACTCGATACATCTTGAGTGATTGTATTAGACTGCATAATGGAAACAGAATTTTCTACATTATTGGATCGCAAGTTATTTTTAATTTTATTTAAAATTCTTTTTTGTTGTCTTGGACACAAATTATGTACACTTTTTCGCGAAATGGATTGTTTTAATAAACGTGGCTTCATTCTTATTAAAATTAGTATTTCTTTCTACTATGTAAATATATATAAAATACGAATTTTAAGAATATTTAATTATTACTACCCGTATTATGCTTCTCCGTATCTTCTGCAATCCTTTTTTTCCGAGTCTTTAACGTGCCTTTAGCCTAGCACGGGCTCTTTTGGAGCGGAAAATTATACTGCAATCCTCCTAAAAATCTTTGTAACCTCGAATTGTACAACAGAAACTTCTTAACAGTCGAACAGTCGAAAAACGTATAATGGAAAATGCCACTCGACACAGACAACGGTTCAAAAACAAAGACAACTCTCATAGTTCTAATGCTGACCAATCACAGCCATTCTATTGTAAAGTTAGGTTTGGTTAGGTTAGGGCCCATATAACATTAGACATTCTATGTATATGCATTTTTTTTCCATTATGTGAAAATAATATCCTGTATGTAGAATGAATGTACATTTCATATGCTTGGTTTGAATATACATTATGGTACATTATATGTATATTCATTAATGTATTTTATACGTATATATAGTGTACTACATTTAATGTATATACATTACATATATATAATTTGAATATACATAATAATACACAATATGTATATTCACCGATGTATTCAATATGTATATACAATATTTAATGCCAAACGTATATATATATATATATATATATATATATATATATAGTATACATATATATGGTATATACATTCTGCGAAAAAAAATTAATATAAATTTAATACAGTTTTTATATAAATTTATTTAAAACTTAATAAAATACGAAGAAGTTGTTGTGCCTCTCGACGCAACAAGGAAATTTTGGGATTCGTTTCGCCTTAAGAGTTAGAACTCAAGGAGTGCAGATAGGAAATCTTCCAGGTTTCAGCAATCAACATGTTAGCTAGATATCACTTACACTTATATTTCGAAGGTTCGTTACAATTCTTCTTACAGAACTCGTCCGCGTTCAACGATAATTTCCGTGTCGCGATTGACACAATAATAATTTTGACTTTGATATTCGTGATAGTTTCGTTATAGATTTCTTTATGGATTTTCCCGTTAGGGATCTATTATAAATTCATCTTAGATTCTCCCGATATGGATCTGTTATTAGTTCGTTAATGATTCTCCCGTTAGTGGCGATTAGGAGGGCGCTTTTATAGTGTCATTTGTCAGGAATTTAGGTGGGGTGATACTTCTTAATAGAACCATATTTGGTTAATGCTGTGTCAGTCGTGCACGGTCTCATGGATTAATTTCTATATCTCAGCAATCTTGCATTTCCGCTCGCCCATGGCGTGATCGTTGCTATGCAGTCGAAAATGCAAGCTTGCACTGTGATAGCTTCTGAGCTACAACAAAGTTTTTAATAAAGACACAGTTTTCTTATTAAACCCTTATAAAGATTTAATTTAGATTATGTAAAAATCTAAATTAAATTTTAATTTGTGCCTTATATAATGTATTTATATGGAACTTTTTAAATTTACCCGCATTTAATCTTAATTAGTAGCTTATGATTTTTTTACATGTCTTAATAAGGCACTTTTCCCTTGATTAGTATTAATTAATTTATATAAGATTATAGTAAAACTTATTTAATACTTAAAAAATGTGTAATACTCCCGTAAATTTCGCCTACGTCGCTAGGCGTCGCATAAGATTATAAGCTTTCTCGTAAGTAAAATTCATTTGGAAATATATATAAGTAAGTATAAAGTGCACTTCTTCATCAGTACATGATGTTCGCTGTCATTATTTCCATTTCTGTAGCGAGTTTATATAAAATGTCATAGCCTATAAACTCGCTAAGAAAGTGGAACAAATTATTGAGGAGCAGTACATATATGTGTGAAGAATAAATATATTGATTGTATGTGCATGGTATGTACATACATGGTATGCATATATGTAAGAAGAATGTATATACGGAATGTATATACATAATATGTACATGTATGTACAAAGAATGTACATACAGAGTGTATATACACTGAATGTATATATCATGTACATATGTATGTACTATGGATCTTCTATGGATATTTTCCTGGTTACATTTGCACATAGATTTCACATCCTATGTATGTAAGTTGCATCTAGGATGTATGTTCATAGAATATTCAATATATATAAATGTACATACATTGTATATATTAAGTATATTTTAATGTTTTATGGGGGTGTTCTTTATAACTAAATTAGCTGCACTAATTGCACCAGGTTGCACTAAAGATACGTTCCACTTATCACTCGTAACGTTCGTAGAATCATTTCATCCTTATTGTTTAGCAAATATTAAACAAGAATGAAATAATTTTACGAACTTTGTGAGTGATAAGTAAAACGCACTCTAAATTGCCCAGATAACAAAATGCCCGCACAATGATCGCATGGTGCGCGCATACATGCGAGTACTCGCACGCGCATGACCCTCATAATTTATGCAGATGCGTCCTCATTTGCGGCTCATATCGCTCGCACGCGTACGACTCTCATGTGAGTCTCAATTCTAAAATACGCGTGTTCGCACACTGATGTCACAGTGCGCGCACGCGTGCGACACTCATGCGTGCGAGCAATATGAGCCTCAATCACAGAAGACACATGCCCGCACAATGATGTCACGGTGCGCGCACACGTGCGGGTGTTAACAAGCACACGCAGATGCGTATCCTCATGTGAGGCTTACATCGCTCGTACACGTGCGAACGGTATGAGCCTCAAGGAAGTGATGAATAAGCCTGGATCACAGTATATACAGTAGCGCAACTCTCCTGATTTCGTGTTGGCCAAAACCGAGTGCGCATGCGCGAAATAAGTAAGCTGACTAGTAACGACATCTGAACTTTCCTCTCACTCACTCTTCTTTCTTTCGTTCTCTCTTACATCAACATCTGTATTTACTAACAGAAATTGGCGGGATCTGAGAAATATATATATTGCACATTATCCGTTTCATGATCGCGCAGCCAGAGTGATATAATAGTGATAAAGAATAATAAAGTGCTAGTGAGTGATAAAGAGTGATAAAGTGCTGAAGTGCTGAAGTACTAAGTGATAAAGTGATAGAGTGAAAATTAGAAGCAAATTTTAGTGAAAGTTGAAGTGTTTCATCTTAAAGAAAAAATATTTTAAAGAATTGAAAATCTGTATAAATATTATACAGGTTTTCAATTCTTTTTTGAGAGAAACACTTTGATCTTAGCTCTGTTTCAGGTGTATTGGTGTTGCTAAAATTGTAAAAAGAAAAACATTCTGAACATTTTATAAAAATGAGTTTAAAAAGGAATCCAAGCTGTGCAGTACCTAAGTGTATTTACAATATAAATGTAGAAAAGCGTCATTTTTTTAGATTTCCGAAGGAGTATAATAGGTTAAATACACTTTATTTCTTAATTAAAACATATTTTTAATTGTAATATGTGCATTACATTCCCTTATATTAATAAATTTTTTATATGTATAGATGGTTACAATGGGTACAAGCATGCGGAAGGCTGGATCTCGAACCAAAAGGTCCAGAGTATGCTTACGAAAATTGTCGTCTGTGCCATAAACATTTCGAAGAGAAATGGTACAAAATTAATAAGACCAGAGCTCGTCTTCATCCTGATGCCATACCCACCAAATTTTTTGAAGAACCTTTTGATGAAAAGTGATTTTTCATTAAAAATTTAGATAATTACGGTTTACTTTTCATATTACATTTAGATATTGATAACATCTAACATAAATAAAAAAATAAAACCATTTTTTTTCAGCAATGCAGCTGATGTTTCAACAATGGAATCAGAGGAAGATACTGTGTAAGCAACTTTTATATTTATAAGATTAATGCATAAATTATATATTTATAACATAAATCTTTCTACAGAAATATAACAGAGAAAGAAATAGAAAAAATGGAAGAAAATTTTGATCAAGAAGAAATAAATAAGTAAGGAAATCTTTATACTCTACTATATTTTATGAATCTTTCCTTTCAAATTAATATTATAGCTTATATTACTGTTACAGAAATACTTGTACAGATCCAGAAATTAATCAGTCTCTACCAAAGGAATCTCTCTATCAGTCTCTACAAAAAGGAAATGATAACAGGTAATTAAATATTAAATATTTTATATATATATATATATATATATATATATATATATATATATATATTATATATATATATATATATATATATATATATATATATATATATATATATATATATATATATATATATATATATATATATATATTACAGGAATGCATCCAATGGTGTATCTACTCTTCACAAATCATCAGAGAATAGTCCTCGGAAAAGCAAATTACGCGCTAAAATTATTAACTTAAAAGCGCAAAATAAAACGCTGCGGGAAACAATTAGAAGACTCCGAAAAGAAAAAGAGAAGAAAAAGAATATACCAGCTGAAGAAGAGATCGACGAGCACAAAACTTTGTTAGAGTTAGGCCGTAAGTTATTGCCTGTTAATTTTGCAAAATTATTATCGGCACAAATTAACGCACAAACCAGAAGCAAACGAGGTAGAAGATACGATCCGGATTTTAAAAGATTTGCATTGTCGTTATATTTTTCAAGTCCGCGAAATTATAAAGAATTGCAAAAATCAATTACATTGCCGTCAGTACGTTCCTTGCACTTATTCACAGAAAATTGGAATATTTTGCCTGGTATTAACAATAAAATATTTGATGCTTTAGCTGTCAAATTAAATTCATTACCGCCTATAGAGCGCCATTGTATATTATGTGCGGACGAAATGAGTATAAAATCTCATTTATTTTATAATGTGTCACAAGATGCAGTAATCGGTTTTGAAGATACGGGTAATAATAAATCACCTATACCTGCAAAAAGTGCTTTAGTAATAATGGCACGTAGCATTGCAGGTAACTGGAAAGTTCCCGTTTGCTTTTGTTTTGTGGAAACTGCATGTTCGAGCACAATTTTGAAAAATCTGCTATTTGATATTATAATAAAATTAAAAAATAAAGGTGTTAAAGTGCATGCATTGGTGACGGACATGGGGTCAAATTTTATGTTGCTATCTCGCGAGTTAGGTATTTCCACAGACAATTCTATATTTTTAGTTGAGGAAGAAAACATATTTTATATTTTTGATACTCCGCATCTAATAAAAGCCACACGTAACAATTTGTTAAAACATAATTTTAAAATAAACGATGTAATAGCTTCATGGACGCATATTGAAAATTTTTATAAAAGAGATAATAAACAATGGATAAAGGCAGCTCCTAAATTATCCAATTGTCACATTCAACCAACTAACTTTTCGAAAATGAAAGTGAAATATGCGGTCCAAATATTGAGTAATCATGTGGCTGCGGGTATGTGTACGCAAATGTCTTCCGGTTTTCTTCCAACTGAAGCAGTTGGAACTATAGATGTGATTGATCGTTTCGATAAATTATTTGATATTTTAAATTCATCGTCTGTAGTTAATCCTAAAGAATATGGAAAAGTTTTTACCGGAAGCGATAAACAAATGCAATTTTTAGAAGAAATGTTATCTTTTTTAAAATGTGTAAAAGTTATTAATGAGAAGGGCTCCCACGTAAGCGTTAAATGCTTTAAATCCTGGCAGATTACAATTAACAGTGTAATACAACTATGGAAAATATTAAAATCTTATGATTTCCCATATCTTCGAACACGTAAATTGAATCAAGATTGTCTTGAAAATTTTTTTGGTTTTATTCGTCAACAAGGCGGTAATTGTGTTAATCCAACACCAATACAGTTTACGCGTGCCTTTAAAAAACTTTTTAGTTTAAAATTTTTACAACATTCGGATACACAAAACTGTGCACAAGATGTTGACGAGATGTTAAATTTAAATGATTCATTATATACGGATAATTCTACATCAGAATTTGTTCCCTCGTCAGCGCATGAAGTTTTAAATATTCCAACTCATGAATATTATTCTATGGATCTGCCAGAAGAAAATGCATTTAAATATGTATGCGGTTTTTTAATTAAAAAATGTATAGAAATACATTCATGCGATGCGTGCATAAATTATATGAATGAAAATAACGCCATTTTAGATAATACTACCTTATATTGTTCTTTTCGAGCCTATAACAATGAAGAAAATTTGTTTGGAAATTTAAATATTCCTAGTAATAGCTTTTGTGCATATATTCATAAATTAGAAGAGATATTTGTAAAGAATTTTGAAAGTAATTGTTTTCAAAAAAATATTGACAGTTATTTATTCCAGCTTGCGCAAAATGTACATTTTGAACCACCATGTCCACATTTTCCAGTTATCTTTCTTATAAAATTGTTTTTACGCATGCGTATTTATTATACATTGTCACAGCATAACAAAGCAACTAAAAAAGTTTCAAGAAAAAATAGGAAACTTCTTAATATTTTACACTTATAAATTATTTGCTTTTTTTTATTACTAATTAACAAAAATATACTTTAGGTGCTGTTTTCTTGTATACTGAATGTAACTTTCTTTGCTTATTTATTATATTTCTGTAATTTTCTTTGTTGTATGTTTATGGAAATTGTATTGTGCAATCAAATCATTAGTTTTCATAATGTTTCGTTTTTTGCAAGTAATGGATGTATGCGATATATGGATATTTTCTTTTTCTCTTGTGCGTTTAATTTCTTAATATTGTATATTTATTACTATTATCTATTATAACATTTTTATTACATGTATGCACTATACTTTTAATGTTTATATGTATGTGCATGTTGGTGTGTGTTTAGAGACATAATATTCTCATGTATCTATTCTTATTATGTTTTATTATTTTTAAATCTAATCTTTTAATTAAGTATTTATAAAATATTTTTTTATAATTTTTGTTAAAGATTTGAACATTTTCGTGTTGGGTAACTCAAGTCAGCAAAAGGGAAATTAAAAAAAGGATACTCATGTTTCTAAAGGTATTAGACATATGTATTTAACTATTTTTAAATCTATATTTTTTATCATTATGTGAAAATTATTTTTTATTTTCTTGCTCATACCGAATGGGATCGAATAGCTATAAGGTTACAATTAATATGTATTTTATAAATGTAAGTTTCATACATATGTATTTTAAAATTATCACGTATATATCTTATTATATAATATATATGACTCCAATAAATATATTTTTCCTTTTTTTCAATCAATTTTATATTAATTTCCTTCTGTTAACGAAGCGTGCAATTAAATATGATTTATATAATTTATATATATTTTATATAACGTAAATTATTTTCATAAATGTTTAATAATATAATTTAAGATTTGTTTTTTTTAGCACAATATGTATACTTTATATTTTCTCCGTTGCTTCTTTTTGTCTCTGTTTTAATATTATATGTATATATATATATATATATATATATATATATATATATATAATTTATAATATTATGAAATATATATTAAAATATATATTATAATATACAATTATTATGGTATATGTACTATATAGTATATTTATTGCCACTTGTAATATTTTATACGTTATAATCTTTTATTTATTTTTTCATTTTTTTACACATGATATCATTAATAACTTTCATACTTCTACATAATTTTTATATTCTATATTCTAATATGGCAATAAGTAATCTAAAATGACGAATTGGTATCTTTATTTTTGATCACGTGACATCTCTCTACGCTGAAAATGAATGTCACCTTACAACTATGGCTCATTGTGAACGACGCTTCAGTTTACTTATTTCGCGCATGCGCACTCCGTTTTGGCCAACACTAACATCAAAAGTGCCGACAGAGAGTTGCGCTACTGTATATACTGTGCCTGGATTCTCATGCAGACACCAGCTCTTTGACACCGACGCTGATTGGTGAAAAACAGATGGTGGGGGCAAACTGCAAGACAATTGTTTACCCCCACCACCTGTTTTACCAATCAGCGCTTGGTGTCAAAGCGCCGGTGTCTGCATGAGGATTCACTCTAAGCGTTTATTGAAAAATATTATAATTATATTAATTAAAATATATCAATGGAACAATTATCTTTGCAGGAAATAAAAACTAAAAATATACACACACACACACACACACATCTGTGAGACCACACCCGTATACCAATATAAAAAATAATGTAAAATTTTATAATAAAACCCTGGCGAAAAAAATTTCTCTGCTATTTCGCTCCTATTTCTCTGAAAAAACGATTTGCGGAGAAAATATAGAGTATTAGTAGAGAAATTTGTCTGCAAACTCTATTTGCAGACAAATTGGAGAGAAACTGAAGACAAAATTGCAGAGGAAATGCAGATAAATTTGCAGGGAATACTGTAAAGAAATTTCTTTGCATTTTTTCTGCAAACCTTACTTGCAGAGAAATTAAAAAGAATCTGAAGACAAAATTGCGGAGAAAACGAAGACAAATTTGCAGAGAATTTATAGAGGATATTGTAAAGAAATTTCACGAAATTTTCTCTCCAAAACCTTTTAATTGCAGAGAAACTGAAGAAAAACTGAAGACACATTTTCAGAGTAATAACATAGTAATTGCAAAGAAATAGTAGAGAAACTGCAGAGAAATTTGAAGTAAAATTTCACTCTGCAAAATCTGTTTGCAGAGAAACTGAAACGAAACTAAAGACAAACATGTAGAGAAAAAGCAGACTAATTAGCATAGAATTTGCAGGGAATATTGCAGAAAATTTCTGGGTGTTTTCTTAGCAAAACCTATTAGCAAGGAAACTGAAGAGAAACTAAAGGCAAATTTTCAGAGTAATAGGACAATAATTGCAAAGAAATTTGCGGAGAAATTGCAGAAAAATTTGTAAAGAAATTGCAGCACCAATTTTTTTATTTTATTTCATCAAAAACTTTTGACATTACTTTTTTTTCGTTATATATATATATACAATACATATACAAATTTTTTTTCGTTATATATATATTCCGTATGTAAAACTATTTAAGTGTATGAAAATAGAAAACAAAGCTATACTATTTCACATAAGTGTATAAAAATAGAAAACAAAGCTATACTCATTCATCAGTTTCATATTCGCTCTGATTATTGTCCGATAAATCAGAGTCTTCATCCGCTTCGTCGTCTAGCTGCTGCTCTTGATGAAGAGGGAGCTGGTTTTTCTTGATATTTTTCCGGTATCTTTGTTTTATGGACTTCCGTAAGACTTCCTGGACTTCAATTTTGCAGGATCGCCTTATCTTGCGGACCATAAAACAAAGTGCATTTCTGTGCTGCCACTGAAAGAAGAAAATAAATTATTTTATGTGTTAAATAAAGTTTATGTATTAAAATGTTACAGTTTGGGTTGTATTATGTGTATAGAGTTCTATAAGTTGAAAAAGTTGTACGGTATGGCAATATCATTATGTGTAATATTTTGGTTTAACCTTGAACGACCTCCGCAATGTTACATGGAGGTCACCTCGAAATTTTTTACGTACGACCTAGCCTGTGCATCTTTTTCGTAAGGGAATGTACAACTTCTCTGATTTTGTATACAATCCTTATAAAAAAATATACCTAACTAGACGTTGGCGGTCTGAAATGACACTTAAATTGAGTATTAACTGCCAAATAAACCTCCAACTTGAGGGCACTCGTATCAACTTGAGTATCATTTCGGAATTTCAATAGTTTCAATGTTTAATTGAGTGTATTGTAAGGGGTGTCAGGAGAGTCAAGAGTGGGGAATGAAGGCGACAGACGATATCGGTTAAATATGTATATTTAATAAGCAACGTGACCACAAGGCACGTGATCATAAACAAGACGCGAATGCATGTTACTGGTACTTAAACTTATTATCACAAAGCGTCGGGGAACGTAATTTAAAGCAAACCGGACGCGTACACAATGACTTGACGAACAGACGGGAATAAACCCGGGAAAACGACCGAAGGGAAGACGATGCTATCACTCTCGCGATCGGGACTCAAGTCCCGAGATCCGGGCCGCGCTCGAGCATGCCGGCGCACGCATAGTTCCGCGGAGGGATATCTCGCACGCCGCGGGATACAGCGCCAAAAGTGGCGGGTTTTGCTGGATTATGCCTTACAGTATATTTTCGTAAGGGAATTGTACATAAAGAAAAGTATATACTTACGATATATAATATTCATAATTTTTGTGTCCCCAAATTTCTCCGAAACGCTACTACCGGGCCACGTGAATTTCGGGACCAAACTGTCAGTCATAATCATTTTTATTGCATTGTAGAGAAATTCTCGTAATTTGGATCCTCCTAATCCTCGCAAGTGATTGTACTGAAATAAAATATCATTACACTGCAGTACTATGCAGGTAATATTCAAGTAAAATTAAGAAATATTCGAATGAAGAAGAATCATATATCAATTTTAGTTATATCAATCAATCAAAGAAGAATCATATATCAATTTTAATTAACACAATTATCTGCAATAACATTAAGACTTATTATCTAATAGATATATATATATATATATATATATATATATATATATATATATATATATATATATATATATACATATAATATGTTCATAAAGTCTGTTATCACTCTTATATTTTGGAAACTAAGCATTTTCGAAAGAAATGTTTCATACAAAAGTTGTAGAGTTTAAAAAGTCCTATTTTGTGATTTTATCAGGTTGACCTTGGGTGACGTCACAAAAGTCAGGTGAAGATCACATTGATTTTTTAAAAATAGAATAGACTTTTTTTACATAATATGATTCCCCTTATTATTATGCATATAAAAGTATTAAGATAATTGTCAAAAAATCAATGGTTTGCGAGATATGTTATATTTTTATTCTGGCACATTTTTCGATTGGCGCAATATTAATCGAGTTGTTAATTGTTAAAAATCGAAAGAAGGGATTGACAGCACGGTGCGGGAGACGTGGACGAGGGCTCGCTGCTCCTGCTGCCATTGCCGCTCTCACGTCTGCCGCACCTCTGTCTATCCCTTCCTCCGATTTTTAACAATTCTGGTATAAAGTATAAAATATTTTGTAAACTATTCAGTTTTGGCAATTGTACCTTAATACTTTTATGCACAGAATAATGAGATGAATTATTTAAATAAAATCAATTATTTAAATAAAAAAATTAATATATAATTTAGAATAGTTTTAAAAAGCCAATATGAGACAAATACGATAAATGGCTGCACAAAAAACATTAATGACTTGATCTGGTAAAACGCTGAGCTACGAATATTTTTTTTTATATTTATTTTCAGACTCTCTTAGAATTTCTCATGGGAGGGGACCTGTGTTGCACAGTGTAATGAATGCGGAAAGGTACTCACCAGCTTCCTTCGATCATTCTTCTTGGCATCGCTTTCTAGCTCCTTGAATTCCTCAACGGTACTCAGTGGGAAGCCCTCTAACCCCTCGTAAAATGTATTTTTTAAATTAACGCCATCGACATGAACGTTATCATTATCCATAATCTTTTGTAGCATCTCTTTTATGGTAACCTGATCCTCGCTTAAAGATTTAACTTCGTCTTGTAGTATCCTGCGAATGTGTTCATCTAAAGTTATGCAAACATGTATATTTGTCGTAATAAAATTAAAAAGTAAAGAATTTTTCATTTGCTTCAACAGTTTTTGACTTCGAAAGGTCTTTTATCTTAGATTTTCAATGCTTATGTACGCAATTACATTATGTATATACATCAATTTCTTTTCATCCCACTGAATATTAGTACGGCATGCATTCAATTTTTTTTCAAATCTGTACAGACAGGGTCATTAATGCCTGGATATCGTAAGCTAAACGGGTTTTGGAACACATCCGAAACGCGTGCAATTTCTAAGCATTCGTGTATCATGACTTGGCCGGATTGAGTTTTATAAGACCAGGAGCCAATAAATTAAAGAAGAAAAAGTGTATCATGACTCATGATACACGGAAGCTTAGAAATCGCATGCGTTTCGGATGTGTTCCAAAACTCGTCAACCCTTTAAGATGTCTAGGCATTAATGACCCCGTCTGTACATAAAATTTAAGATGTAATTTTAAATTGCTGTTCATCACAAAGTCTGCAACAGGCCTGTTGACGTGCACGCTCAACGGGAAATGCCGTGCCGCGTTCAGTAAATTAATTTTAAATACAGATAATACTGCGATTACGACAAAAACAAGACACATGTTTCCCTCACAGCCAGCTCCGCGGGCATCCGTGTCAATAAGTCAACTGGTCTACACCCATATAGCACAGATCTTGCAGCAACATTGTTGCAACGTTCCAATAATGTTACAACGTTGCAGCAATATGTCTGCAACGTTCTGTGCTGTATAGGCAATTATGAAATTCTAAATTATTAGAACACATTATACTCACGTTAATTTGTCATAAATGTCTTGATTATTTGTCTTGCACATGCAAGTCTTTTGCATGTTTATTGCATCAAGCACGCGATTAACTTCAGAATGTACCGATGTTTCCTTCATAAACCCATCAACGGGCGGGTTATCATCATTTGCATACTTATTCGGTTGAGGAACGTGTACTTTAACGTTTTGATTTTCTTCTTGTTTGGAAGAAATATGAAAATCATTAACAATGTTATATATTGTGATCGCAAATTATTTTGTGTTTCAAATTTATGTTACATTGTGGTTTTCAAAGTACAATTTCAGGTTTCATACGTTCATGCAATGATTTTTACACAGTCCAAATGATTTTGTGAAGACAATCGTGTAATTACTATTAAAATTTACTTACAAATCTTTCGTAGTTGAATTTTGAATCGTCGTATTCGATTTGCTTGGATTAGTTGTATCAGTGTTCGGAAAGGCATCATTTTTCTGCATATGTTTTACTAGCCCTTCAAGTTTGTTCAACTCCATTTGCACAGAATGCTGCTGGCTGTTCTTTTTTTTCATACGTTTCTTAGGCTCTTCGTCCGAGGATGTAGTCATAATATTTTTCAGCATTTTGACTACTCGTCCACTACTCGATATTTTACAATATTTACTTTTGATTCCTTTTCTGCTAGCGTCCATATTTATTTGCTTTAATGAACAAGAAAATGTACGTTGGAATGAAAGTTACAGCTTGTATAATAATTTGAAATGACATACAAACTGTTGATATTTTTCATTGACATTATATCATGATATATGTATACAAGTTTTTGCATATTAAACTGCATTATTTTTTAATTGCGTACTGTACGGAATTTCACCTTAATATATACTTGTTGTACATCTTTTAAAATTATTCGCAGAAATAGTATGTGTACAATTTTATTACTATTATTATTAGAATTTGTTATTTTTGAATATTTGTCTGGTATCAAGTATAATTCGTTTACGAATTATTTAATAGTCGGGTTGTATCAGGGGTGTAATTAGCGACACACAGATCCATTCACTTCCAATAGTACGCTCTTCTTGACCTTCTCTACCGCTCCACTTCGGCATCCTGTACATCTTGCCTTTGACATCTCTCAAATTGATTGCTTCAAATGCGAGTGATAAGTTTGAACAGTGGTATACTCCTGCCACATCAGATGTGACACCAACATTGTATAGATAAACCTGTGTTCGAAATTTTTTAACGATAAACAGCGTGTTTCCTTCCATGTGCGCTATGTTATTTATGATGCAGATTTCTCCATTATTTGTGATGCAACAACTGTCACGAAGAGCGGTAGAGAACGTTATATTCCCAAGTTGCATTTTTCGATATTGCCGGTAATGACGGGCAGGCTCTACGAGAGGTCCATCCATGTGAATTTTCGAACAACGAATGTGGATTCCTTTATCGACGGGAGTTACAACAAGGTCGTTTAATTCACAAATTCTTTTGTAAAACTGTTGTGGAGCCAAGTGCGGCTTTTGTATAAATTTCCTGAATTCAGGCATATTGTTCTCATAACAAAATGCACTGTACGAATCTAACGGACCCAATCGCGTAACATCACCGACTACGTGCAGAAGACCATGGACATTGTACGAGAGAAACTGCTCTCCATACAATTCCTCGCACATGTTGACGTAGCTCTCTAATGCTGCTTGGCAGTATACGTACATTTCATCCGAGACATTTTCCAAACTAAGGAGGCGCATTACGCAATGTAAGAGAAGAAAATGTTTGTAATGATCTTCGTCTAAAACATTTTCCAACACAGCTGGAGCTGTATACAACAATAGTTGCCTAAATTCTGTGCCTTTGAACTGATGAAACATGGAGATTTTATTCGGACGACGATTAAATTCCGTAGGGCAGTAGATTCGACATTCCGTCATTCTTGAATCCAAAACATCTAACTTTCTTTTAGTTAATTTTTCGTGTCCATATTTTCCATGGACGTGAGTGGTCAACACTTTCTTTACATTCCCGATGTATAGAAGGTGCAAGGGTTCAAAAGGAACTTGCGTCACTAGTCCCAACACATGATTTAAGGGACTTGGCCCTTTGTGGTGATCTTCATCCACTATTTCACTATACTCTTGATCCGTTCGTAGCGGATGACGAGTCCCGGGAAAAATCATCGTTCCCCGAAAATATGGCATCACTGCAGAACGACGCCCTTCAATTTTGCATTTAGAACATGCGTTTGACGATACATGCCCATAGTGGTTCAACACAAATGCCCTTGCTGATGCATCCGCAATGAAGCATCGAATTTGAATTTGATACCGCCGATCGTTTATAAGGACACCACCTTCTTCACGAATTTCCTCGAGTTCTTGAACAAAGTGTTCAAAAAATTGAAAAGGGTTTGATGGCTTCTCTGTTCCCTTAAAAACACCCGCTATAATTGGTTTTTTATCATTACAATTATAAATTCTGTATTGAAGAGGCCAAAATTGAGTCGTGCCGCTCCTGTGAATTTGAGCGCCGTCTGTGCTAAAATCGATTTGTATCGTTTCGGGCAAGATATCTTCAGGAAGAGTTTTCAGTTTTTTTATAAGGGTACATTGGAAACCCAAGTGAAGGTATTCTCCTCCATCGATGTATTGGATTGAATTCGATTTACGTCGCACAGCCATATAATAAAAAATATTATATGGATATAATATATTAATAAATCAATAGGGTCTACAATATCAATAGTAATATAGGTTTAAAAATTGTACAATATGTAGGCCCGTATCAGAACGCGTTTCTATAAAGCTCGATGTTAGCGCGTTTTTTATGTCGTTTTATCATTTAGTAAGGGTGCCGTCCCATGGGCCTCGGAAAACGGAATCGGAACGGAATCGGAAAGGCGGCATAGTGGGGGTTAACCAATCAGAATCGTTCCGTTCAGATTTCCAGTAGTCGGGCTCCCCATGGAGGATTTTTACAGAAACGGAAAGCGCGTGAACTTGAACGGACATGCTCGTATGATTCTTCACGTACAATTGTGTTGCTGTATACTTTCTTGAAAAAAGAGGAATAATGTCATCTGTAAGTATTCAAATTATTAACGAATTTGGTTGGACTGCATATGAAAACCCATATACACAATTCTAATCTAAAAGTAAAATGCAAGTACCTCAAAATGTCCATTATCTGTACATTTATGTGCAGAAAACGAACAAGACGAATACAGCTAAGTTGTGTTAAATTATAATGTTGATGTAATTATAGCATTTATTTATTATTATAGGCAGCAAAATGTGGCTACTGTGGATGGGTGTTGAAAATGAATGCTATTTTTCAGTAGATATACTAGGCGGGTTCTAATGCACCATGGGTGGTCCTCTTATCTTAACTTTGTTTATAAACATATCAGATTACAGCTTTTTGTTTATAAACATATCAGATTACAACTTTTTTGTTTATAAACATATCAGATAATAGCGGTATCATATAACGCGATGGGCATAATACCGCTATCAGGGCCCCTCGGTACCCCCCTAATTTCCAGGAAGAAACCTTTTGATATCGCCGATATTTTGACTATTGTGGATAATTGTTTATAAACATATCAGAACCTGCACGAACCTGCACGGACCTGCACGAACCTGCACGGACCTGCGCAGTATCCCCTCCCCTCATTTCCAGTTTGATATCGCCGCAGGAATTTTGATATCGCCGATATTTCGAATATCGTAGATATAAGACCGCGGTGCGCAGAACCCCCTCCCCCAATTTCCAAGAATTGTATCTTTGTTTATAAACATATCAGAACCTGCACGGACCTGCGCAGTTATCTTATCTCTGTTTATAAACATATCAGAACGTTATTACGGATCTCCGCAGTACCCCCTCCCCTAATTTGCAGTGCGATAATCTGTGTTAGAAAGAGATAAATGAAGATATAAAATCGGTCCGGAAGCGTGCGGTGCCTCAATAGGTGCTCCGACAGTCTCTGTGCAAAGATCCAAGTGGAAAATAAGAAAGTTATAATGGAGCAAATAGTACGCGAGCTGCTGGAGGGATCCAGACGAGTGGTTACGTTGGGTGAATTTTTCACATGGGCTCAGCAATGTGACAAGTGCGTGGAACGGCTCGAAGAACAAAGTCGGATCAAGCGTCCGCGGCTCTCGATCGGGCAGAGACAATCCATGGTGTCGAGCATCGCCAGACTCGCGAATGTGAAAATACAATTGGAAAGACGATTTATACATTTCGGCGGTGGTGGTGACAATGAGAATAGCAGCGCGGAAAGACTCGTTTGGCGAGAAATCAATACCGCGTTTGAAAATCGTCTTTTGACCGGTACGGTGATAAACGCGGACTACATCGAGCCGCGTCAATTCTTGGAAGACGCAGGTCGCGTAGTGCTCGAGCGAGTACGGAACATTCTACAAATACGCAACAGTGTTAAAGTGAATACCATTTTCAACGGGGAATTTGTCGCTGGTGATAAACACGCTATTAAAAGTATTAATACGCTTAATTGCAAACTTTTTAATACAAGCGATTTGTATGAGTGGTACGACCAGCGCGTTATCGAGCCTACTCTGGCGTCGCTCGAGGAATTCCAGGAACGCGACAGTGGTTGGGCGTTGTCGCGAATTCTTAATCTTACAGTGAACATTAACAAGTACAACCCATTGCACGCGGGGTGCCACATCCAATTGCCTCAAGAGATAAAACTCAAGAGAGCTGTGATCAATGTGTGGTCGGATGATTGCATGTTTCGCGTGGTCAGTGGTCGCTGCTCTATATCCAGCTGAAAGGGATACGCATCGAGTATCATCGTACCCGCACTACACGACCGTGTTGAATATTAAAGACATTGATTTTCCCGTAACATTGAGCGATATAAAGAAATTTGAACATTTAAATGATATATCCATCAATGTATATGGAATAGAAGAAATGGTAATCTTGCCGATAAGGCTCACCGATCGGAAGGTGGATAGGCACGTAAACCTATTGTACGTGCAGGGAGACGACGGGCGACATTTTGCCTGTATCAAGAACTTGTCCCGTCTCATAAGCTCACAGTTGAGCAAGAAGAAGAGCAAAAAATTCTTCTGTGAACGGTACGTATACAAGTTTGCGCAATATGCATATAAATGATTAATATAAATGAATAATAAAATTCCAGATGTTTACATTACTTCCATTCGAGCGACAAGTTGGAGGCTCACAGCATCGATTGTCAACAGATGAATGATTGCGCCATCCGACTCCCGAGCGATGAGTTCAAATGGTTGGCATTCAAAAACTACTGTCGGAAGGAACGTATGCCGTTTGTAGTGTACACTGAAAAAAACGGACTCGGCAGTGCACCAACACCACCATCAAGCATTTAGCATTGCATACTACGTGCATTGCTCATTCGACGAATCGTTCTCGGTGTATCGGTGTTATCGCGTTATAAGAATTGCATTGCATGGTTTGCCGAGGAATTAAAAAATTTGGCACATCGCGTAAAAGGTATTCTATCCGCGAATGTCCCCATGGAGATCTTATCGAAGCAACAATGGATAGCATACCATAATGCTACACATTGTCATATATGCGTTCGCGCCAGATGACGAAAAAGTGCGCGATTATTGCCACCTGACCGGACGATACAGAGGTCCCGCGCATTCACGCTGTAATCTAAATTATAAAGATTCGTATACCATCCCCATAGTCTTCCACAACTTATCAGGCTACGACTCACATTTTATCATAAAAGAAATTGCTACAGCATACGAAGGAAACGTAGAATTGCTTCCAATAACTAAGGAGAAATACATCTCATTTACAAAATATGTTGGAGACGATACATCTGAATCGCGAAAATACATGAAATTAAGGTTTATCGATTCGTATAAATTTCTCACCACCAGTCTCGAAAAATTGGCATCATTTCTCAGCCGTGATAAATTGAAAATTCTACGTTCAAATTTCGCAAATATATCAAACGAAGATTTTGAACTGTTGACGCGGAAAGGTGTCTTTCCATACAAATACGTGGATTGCATCGAAAAATTGGATGACACGTGTATGCCACCGCGCCAATCATTCTACAGCTCATTGACACTGTATCCGAGGGCGATTACGCGCACGCCGCGAACGTCTGGCAACGGTTCTCCATTCGAATCCTGGGCGAATACAGCGATCTATATTTGAAACTCGATGTCTTGTTGTTGGCCGATATATTTGAAAATTTTCGTGATAGTTGCATCACGAGTTACGGACTCGATCCCGCGTACTACTACACCTTACCCGGTTTTACATGGGACGCCATGTTAAAGCATACACGCGTCAAATTCGAACTGCTCACAAACATCGACATGGTTATGTTTATTGAGCGCGGTATACGCGGCGGTCTGAGCCAATGTTCCAACAGATATGCTCGAGCCAACAACAAGTACATGCAGTCGTACGACCCATCGAAATCTTCCTCATATTTAATGTACTTTGATGTTAATAATCTGTACGGTTGGGCGATGTGTCAGCCGTTGCCCTACGCCGATTTTCGATGGGTCGACGATACAGCAAATTTTGATTACAGCGCGATCGCTCAGGATTCGCCCACGGGTTACATTCTCGAGGTCGATCTCGAGTATCCACAACATCTTCACGACAGACACACTGACCTACCGTTCTGTCCTACGCGCGATAAGCCGCCCGGCAAGAGGCAAGATAAGCTACTTGCAACGTATGATAAGAAACGATACGTCATACATTATCGTAACCTGCAGCAATGCACGCGTCACGGTCTTCGCGTCACGAAAATTTACCGCGTGCTCCAATTCACACAATCCACATGGCTCCGTAAATACATCGAATTGAATACGAAATTTAGAACACTCGCAAAAAATGATTTCGAGAAAAATTTGTATAAATTAATGAACAACGCTGTATTCGGTAAAATTATGGAAAACGTGCGTAACCACGTCGACGTGAAATTGCTAACTAAATGGGATGGACGCTACGGCGTGGAAGCTCTGATCGCGAAACCGAATTTCCACAGCCGAAGTATCTTTTCAGAAAATCTGGTTGCCATTGAGATGCGTAAACTCGAGGTGTTATTTGACAAACCGATATACGTAGGTATGTGCATCCTCGACATATCCAAGGTCTGTTTGTACTAATTTCACCACGAGTATATGCAACCTTCATATCGAGACACGTGTAAAATTATGTACACGGACACTGACAGTCTCATATACCACATCAAGTGTGATGATGTGTATGAGACGATGAAACGCGATATAGACAGATTCGACACGAGCGATTATCCCGCTGATAACGTGTACGGTATTCCGCTCGCTAATAAAAAAGTACCAGGTTTAATGAAAGATGAAAACAACGGCGCGATAATGACGGAATTCGTCGGGCTCAGAGCGAAAATGTACGCTTTGCGAGTAGATGGAAAGAAGGACACCAAAAAGGCGAAAGGTGTCAAGAGTAATGTTGTAGCGCGAACGATAACGTTCGACGATTACACGCGATGTCTCAACGATGAGATCGAAATGACGCGGCAGCAATCGTGCATAAGATCCAAGCTGCACGAGGTTTATACTGTGTCCGAAAAGAAAATCGCTCTGAGTCTGTACGACGACAAGCGGTATATTATACCAGAATCGACCGATACTCTGCCGTGGGGGCATTATCGAATACCTTTGTAATATATTACTACGTAAGGGATAATAATTTTTGTATACATGTATATATATATATATATATATATATATATATATATTTTTTTTATGCCTTTGTAATATTACTATGTAATATATTACAAAGTTAATCGATTATGCTCCCCACGGCAGAGTATCGTTTGTCGTCGTACGGACTCAGTATACACCTCGTGCAGCTTGGATCTTTTCGAGCTCTTCGTTGAGATACCATGTGTAATCGTCGAACGTTATCGTTCGCCTTTTTAGTGTCCTTTTTAGTGTCCTTTCCATCTACTCGCAAAGCGTACATTTTCGCTTTATTCTCATCCTTCATAAGTCCCGGCACCTTCTTGTTCGCAAGCGGTATACCGTACACGTTATCAGCGGGATAATCGCTCGTGTCGAATCTGTCTATATCGCGTTTCATTTGCTTGTAAATATCCTTGCACTCGATTTTGGTAAATTAGACTGTCCATGTCTCAATATGAAGGTTGCATATACTGGTGGTGAAATTCGTACAAACACGTCTTGGATATGTCTAGGATGCACATACCCACATAGATCGGTTTGTCGAATATCACCTCGAGTTTACACATCTCGATAGCAAATAGATTTTCCGAAAAAATCTTCCGAAACTTCGGCTGTGGAAAATTTGGTTTCGCGATCAGATCTTCCCATTTAGCAATTTTACATCGACATAATTTTGAATGTTTTCCATCGTTTTGCCAAATACAGCGTTGTTCATTAATTTATACAAGTTTTTCTCTCGAAATCATTTTTTAGCTAGAGTTCTATGTATTTTACGGAGCCATGGAGATTTAACCGATATAACGTTCCGGATTCAATCGATACTCTGCCATGGGGGCATTATCGAATACCTTTGTAATATATTACTACGTAAGGGATAATAATTTTTGTATACATGTATATATTTTCGTATATTACTACGTAAGGGATATTAATAACCACTTTTGTATATCTCACATATCTCATATATTTTATATATTGTATACATTTTATATTATTATATATATATATATATATATATATATATATTGTATACATTTTACATTGTTATATATTGTATACATTTTATATATGTTTAAATGAATAAACGAAAATTAAACCACATTGTCTTTATGTATCCACGAATTGTGCGATCCATCGAATCTTAGCCATTTCACATAAACCTCATCGCCTCTCCTGCGCAGTACCTTCTCCACGAGATACACGTCGGGATCGACCGCGCGATGCAACTCGTGCTCGTAGAACGCTCCAGCGATAGATTTTCCGCGATAGTCCTTGAGCAGGTACGTCGCGGGATTAGTGCGCTGCACTTTAACGATTTTAAACACCTCGGTGGTCCAATTTGGCGTGTATCCTTTCTCGAAAACGGTCTTGTACTTGCTCACGCGCACCGAATCGCCTACTTTGAACTTTGTACAGCGCGATAAAGATTGAATCGCTCGACGACCGATGCCTTCACCGAATACGTGGAGTAATGATTGATGTTGTGTTTCTTCACGAGTCGTTGCACGTCAGCGTTGTAAAACTCCTTTCCCTTGTCAGTCTGCAAATTTTTCGGACATCTCTCTCGAATTATCTTGGCGATAGCTTCAACCGTCTCGCTTCCGCTTTTACTCTTGAGCGGCACGGCCCACGCGTATTTACTCAACACATCGATGACCGTGAGTATGTAGCGGTAGCCTCTGTTGAAAGGCGAATACGGCTGCATCTCGACGATATCTGCCTGCCACAAGTCATCGTATCCTCGTACTATGACGCGTCTTCGTGGAAAATTTCTTCTCGCCGGAGCATGCAGCTCCTCGACGAGTCGTCGCCTCTCCGAACTGACACTCATGTTTCGACGGTACGATCATCGATCACTGGCACGTGCGAAGATTTAACTTTGTTCTTTCTTTTCGACTCGGTGGTTGCGTCGCTTATCGCATTTCGTAACGCGTGCATGTCCTTCTCGAACGCTATCAGTCTCTCGACAAATTCGTCTCTCAAAATTTTAACGCACTGTTCCACGTACAGTTTGTTAGCCGCGTCATTCGTCAGCCTCCGGTTGTGCTACGCGACGAATCTTGCGCGATCGTGCGTCAAACGCCGTACCGACACAGCACAGAGCGTTATGCCGCACGTAACTTCTCACCAGTCCGTTCTTCCGGCCGCCGTTGTCGAATGAATCGTTTCTCCGATCAAACAATCCAAATTTATTGACGGGCATTTTTTCGATGCAAGTGACGTCGATCGACTGGTTCGTTTCGACGATACTCCGATTAATTTATAATGATACCAGCCTCGCGAAATTCCTCGATGATGGACAGTATCTCGTTGTCGTGAGTGTTATGACCAGCTCGGTGCGAAGCGTCGAGCAACCGTAGACGATCCACCAACTCGTTGGGATCGTCCCAGTGCACGTAATCGATCGCGTTGTCGTTTAATGTCATAGCGCGAGGTAATCCTTCTCCAGATTTGGACTCGATCGGTAGTAACGGTGCGATTATATATTTGTACTTGTATCCTCTGTTGCCCTTTATTCGACCATGCGCATTGTAATTGTACCTGTGCGCGTTCGTCGTCAGCAGTATGCTCTTGTACTTTTGCGCATCTTGCTCCGTATAGACGGCATCATCAGGCAATTTCTTGAATATCAGCTCGTAAAGACCGGGTGTACCGATGTATCGCATGCCATCGATAATTATGTTGTCATTGTTATCCACGTCAATGTGTTTATTACCGAGCATCATTCCATCGCTGCTCAGACGAACACCGTACACGTTATCTAAACCGCTCTTTCGATCGTCGTTCAGAACGGCTTCGATGTACTTTTGACTCAGCGGTCCCAAGTTATTGCGCAACGTTTCTTGGTCCTCCTCCGACGTTTGCAACTGCTTTCGAATGGTCGTCACGAGCGAATTATCAGTGGTCTCGAAAACATTCTTGTTGCTCGCGAGCAATTCGGGTGATTGTACCACTGTTGTCGTCGCGGTTGGTGTTGTCGTCGATATCGGTGATATGTCCAGCGGGGGCTCAAATCGAAAGGTTTTATACGGTGTCGATGCGGCGCGATCCGACACTCGTTTCCTCTTTGTCTTCGCATCCTCCTCACGCTTCTGGACGGTTAACGTTTCATCGTCGTCATGCGGTTCTTTCTTTATCACGCGCGTGTCAGAATTTTCAACAATCTTTTGCAGAAGTTCGATAATTGGTTTGAAGCGTGTCTTCACCGCAATATCGTCTTCGATCCTGCCGGTCTTCAAGGCGCGATGTTTCTTGCGGATCGATTCACTCGTCTTCTCAATCTTCCTCGCGATCTTCTCGCGCTCACGAGTATCGTTGCTCTCAGCCATGTTTTACCTCGACAAGGTACCGACGACGACTGATCGTTTTACGGTATCGCGAACATGTTAAATCCTTTTCGATATCGTCCATTCGTGAGCGAACTGTCCTTGTCTATCACTACGAATCCGTACTCGGGCTGCCAACAATCGTGACAAAACGCGCTGAAATCCCCGTACGACATGTCGGTATTCACGTGATCGTTGTAAACATGTTTCAAATTGGTTCCATCCTGTTTGAACAGGATCAGCAAGTTCGCGTTATCGCGTATCAGATGTTTGGGTATTCTCGCATACGTCTGACAGAGATAGAAACAGTCGACATTCGAGTGCCTGCCCATCGAGAAGTATTCTCTCACAGTATCTTGCTTGTCGCACGCGACGTCATCGAAAACAAAAATCGAGTTTGGCAGCGCCTCGCTCGGTGGAATGACGTCACTGTTATTGGAGAACGTAAAGTAGCCTATTTTGTCGATCGATGTCAACAGTTTCTCCAGATATCGATACTTTGGCTGCTGCAGTGACTTCGAGTACACGTACACGTTCTCGAAACGCACACCGTGTGGACTTTCCAGCAAGCTTATCAGAACGTTGGTTTTACCGCAATTCGAGGGGCCGCAGATGATCGCGCGTATAGTGGTCGGTAGCATCGCACCGTGTTTGCGTTTCTTCGCGTTGTTTCCCATCGCCAGCAGTTGTCGTCACAGTTCGTGACACGTATCGTCAGCGGCTGTCGCACGAATTTCATTTCTCTCTGCACTTCCGAGTAGAAAGGACACACCTATTTATAACCGCGCGGAACCGCAAATCGCTCAGAAATGTTTCTGCTTCTGTCGGATAACAGTGATATATACGGTTTAAGCCAAACAGTTGGAGTATGTATCGAAAATCGTTCTGTTACAGCAGTTTTACGATCATGTAGATTATGTGTGGGATAAACTTCCGGAGCATATCAAAGCAGATCCGGAAGTTCAGCAGTACCGTCATTGCCTGGAGCATTACAATCTACCATCTCAGCGAACGCACATCGACGGTCCGCCGCCGCTGATCAAGGATTGCCACGAATGTCAGCGGCGACGTCTAGCGTAAAAGTTGGCGGCAATCTGCTCAATCGCGCGATAAACGCGCTTCCCTTCGAACTACACATCCCCGGCTATCAGTTTTGCGGTCCGGGAACTCATTTGGAGAAACGTTTGGCGAGAGGTGATCGAGGTATAAATCCACTGGACGCGGCGTGCCGCGAGCACGACATAGCATATTCTCGGAGCAACAGTCTCACCGAGAGACACGCGGCTGACAGAGTACTCGCCGAGAAAGCGCGAAAACGCATCGTCGCGAGAGATTCGTCGCTGGGCGAGAGAGCTGCCGCCACGGTTGTCTGGGCTGCGATGAAAGCCAAGACGAAGATCGGTATGGGTATGAAGAAGGAGACGATGAAGAAAAAACGGGTACTTCCGATAGCGAAACGCGGAGGTGTACTGCCAATTCCGATGTTGGGCGCGCTCGGATCCTTGATCGGTGGAGCTGCCGGTGTGGCAAAGGCGGTGAACGACAGCAAAGCCACGCGACGTCAACTCGAGGAGTTGCAACGTCACAACCGCGCGATGGAAGGTCGTGGACTCTATCTCGCTCCGTACAAATACCGACGGGGACTGTATCTCGGCCCGTACAAGCGCGGACAAGGTGTTGTAAAGAGGAAAAAAAACGTTCAGGAGACGTTAAAAATGCCCGCGGGTGCGACAACTAACGTACAATTGGATCTACTGGCTAGACATATGCGCATACTTTAGAGGCGTTTTCATGCGCGACTCGTTACCGACAGGCGGTGCGTGTCGAAACGAGAGCGGTATCGTGAATCTGGACGACGCGACGGGCCCTGGCACTCATTGGGTGGCGTACGCCAAGAAGAGAGAACGCGTTATATATTTCGACAGTTTTGGCAATCTTCGACCTCCCAGAGAACTAGTGCGTTATTTCGGGAACAGCGTGATAGAGTACAATCACACACCCTATCAAACCTACGATCAGAACATCTGCGGTCAGATGTGTCTACAGTTTCTCCGAACATGTGAATTTAAAGCCTGACGAGCGGCTGTGAGGACTCAGTGTTGGTCGAGCGGTTTTTCCATCATGTCGTTGACGCTCACGCTGAGCGGCCGGAGCAGCGTCCTCGCGGTAAACTATTCTCCAGCCATAGATTTGAGTGGTGACGACTACGAGCTCGGTCTGATGGACTTTGAGACCTACCATACGATAGCGAACGTGAATGCCTCGAACAATAAATTTTACTTTGGCAATGACGACGCTGTAATTACGATTCCCGAGGGATCATACGAACTGCAAGACATAAACGAGTTTTTGAAACGCGCATTTAAACGTAAAGTAGAAAAGAAACAAATCGACGATGACGAAGTTGGAGAGTACTCGATAGCGCTGCGCGCTAATTACAATACGATGAGGAGCGAGATCAAATGCGACTACAGAGTGAACTTTAGCAAGCCCAACAACATAGGATCGCTGCTGGGATTCGCATCGAATCGTTTATTGCAACCGCGAAAATGGCACACATCGGACATGCCGATCAACATTATGAATGTGAACATTATCCGCATAGAGTGCAACGTGACTGCGGGCGCGTACAGCAACAGCAAACGCGTGCACACAATACACGAATTTTCACCGAACGTGCCACCAGGATATAAGATATCGGAAAGGCCGTCGCAGATCATTTACCTGCCAGTCATCGTACGGAGCATTACGGATCTGACGATACACGTCGCCGACCAGCACGGATTGCTCGACTTTCGAAGAGAGGAGATTACCGTCAGATTACACGTGCGAAAGTGTCGACGTTATCGCGAACGTATGTGAGATGCTTGTGTTGAACGGCTCGAGGCACGTGAGAGATAAAGTCACAACGGCTCTCGATAATATCCAATCATCCGAGAGAAAGAAATTCAACGCGTCGAATGTTGCATTTTTAAAATCTTTGGGATTCGCGGTACGAAACATCTAACGATGACGGACATTCTCAACATCGAGGACGAGCCGGTCTTCGACGATCGCATCGTCAAGCTCGAGACTCACACGTACAATCCGTACGCCAATACGACGTTTGGACACAGCGACGAGATAAGAATACAGCAACAGGATCTGTACACGTTGCCGTACGAAAATTTTCTATACATCGAGGGAAAACTAACGATAAAGAATGAAATCGCGGGATCTACTGTCGTACTGGCGCACAACTGCGTCGCGTTCATGTTCGACGAGATTTGCGACGGTGTGAAGATTGATCGCAACAGAAACGTCGGAATAACCAGCTTGCTCAAGAACTATGTAACGGTATCGTCCGATAAAAGCGTGATTCTGAGGAATGCAGGCTGGGATACGCAGAGTAGCGCGGAAGGATATTTTAATTTCTGCGTACCGCTCTACATGATACTGGGATTTTGCGAGGATTACAGACGCGTGGTTATCAACGCTCGTCACGAGTTGATTATGATCCGAGCGCGCAACGATAACAATTGCCTGGTGGGAAATTCGGCGATGAATCCCGAGATCGAATTTTTCAAGATACAATGGCGAATGCCGCACGTGTTACTGAACGAGATAAATAAGCTGTCGATGCTGCGTGCCTTGGAAAGCGGACGATACCTCAGCATAGCTTTTCGCTCGTGGGATCTGTACGAGTTTCCGCTACTGCAGAGCACAACGAAGCATTCGTAGGCCATCAAGACCGCATCACAGCTCGAGAAACCGCGATACGTTATCTTCGCTCTGCAGACAGGTCGGAAGAATGTCATGTCCGAGGATGCGAGCCGATTTGATGACTGTAAATTGAGCACCGTGAAACTCTACCTGAACTCTGAGTATTATCCGTACGACGACATGAATCTGGATTTCGATAAGAAGAAATGGGCGATTTTGTACGACATGTACGCGCGTTTCTGCAAAGGCTACTATGGATACGAATATCTCGAACCGAGTCTCACTGTCACGACATTCAAACGTTTTGGTCCGTTCATAATTATCGACTGTTCTCGACAAAACGAGTCGGTCAAGAGCGCAACCATGGACGTGAGATTGGAATTCGAGTGTAAGGAGAACGTACCGGCGAATACTACAGCCTATTGCCTCATCATACACGATCGCGTCATTCAGTACAACCCGTTGACCAACATTGTTCGCAAAATCACCTAAATGCGACGTTGGAGAGGGGGAGCGGTATAAAATCTGCGACATTCCGCGATCCTCCCGCAGTCCGCTCCTCGACATGTCAGCGTTAACCATGTCCACGCCAACGTTCATGAATCTGCAATGTTACGTCATCGGCAGAAACTCCTTCGTCGTCAAGGAGTTTGGCGCTTTCAGAGAGGGATTTATTCTCACTCATTATATCTTTGGAAGCTCTGAGCCATGGGATTTTCTCAGCAAAGCGGATAGAAAACACGTATCCTGGTTGGAGGCGAAACATCATGGATTGCATTGGCGTGATGAGCACGGAACGATTCCGTACTTCACGGCTAGAGACATGATTACAAAGGCGTTGCGGAATGTGATGGATAGCGAAACCTCACCCATCGTATACGTAAAGGGACTCGAGAAACGAGAATGGCTGCGGGATTTGCTCCTGGACGATGCGAGAGACGATATCTACATCGAGAGCCTTGACGTGCACTACGAAGATGTGGAATCGCTGAAAAATATGGACGCTACACATACTTTGCGTTGTCATAAACATGTATCCAATTGTGCCATGCAAAATGTATTCAAATTATTTAATTGGTGGCATCACCATAAAAAATAAATGCATACTTTTTACACATATATGTATCATTATTTGTAACCTTCCCCATTTACTTCATATTGACATTATTTTACGTTTCTCGACGTTTCTTTATAAACCACTTGATGTATGCTAGATGTTCAGTTATTAACAACTTTACGTTTCTCAACGTTTCTTTATAAACCACTTGATGTATGTTAGATGTTCTGTTATTAACCACTTGATGTATGTTCAGTTATTAACAACTTGACGTTTTTCGATGTATGCTAGATATTCTTAATTATTATTTTTTATTATTAATCACTTGATGTATGCTAGATGTTCAGTTATTAACAACTTGATGTTTTTTCAATGTATGCTAGATGTTCTGTTATTAACCACTTGATGTATGTTAGATGTTTCTTTCAACGTCTTTTTCAGATTTCGACACGTTTCGACATGTCTCCCGATGCAAGATAGCGTAGGCATACTTCCAGACGTGTTTTAGCAGATATTGGAGATCTTACCACATATTGTTTTTCGATTTTCGATCCAATAAGTCGTAATAATTCATAAAATGTTAATACGTCCATACGAAAATATTCGATATATTTTTCGATATCTATGTGTTGCATTTCTCTTATTAAATTATTACTTGCTCCCTGTAAACGTCTTCGTTCTTCATTAAAAATTGGACGTACCCAAAATTGTCGTTTTTTCTCGGTTTTTCTTTTTATTTTTTTATAAATAATAAAAGCTTTCAGCAGCTGTCTTCTTTGAAACTCTTTTTGCCAAGATAATTGTGGACTACGTCGCCACTTCATTAACATTATCATAAAAAGTAATTGAGTTAAACAAAATAATATATTAAATTAAAATTGTCTTTATTATTACTTACGTATATATATACATATATAAATAAAAAAATATATAATATACATATATGTATATAAATAAAATTAAATAATTAAATCATAACTTTATCTTTCCTTAATTTAGTTTTTTTTTTATGTGGTGTACGACGATCGTACAAAGCTGATCGTTGTTGGATAATACTTATTAACTCTTCGTCTATTTCTTTTGGAGTATGATTTTCATCCTCATCTCGTGCACTTTCACAAGCTGATGTTTCCAAATTTTCCTCTACATTTTTATCTATACAAGGAATACAGAGTCATTGATTGTAACAAAAATTTCGTTTACGTAGCAAAAAATACTATATAAAATTATTCATACTTATCATAATAATTTTTCCATTTTCATCCATGCTTAAAATATGAGATGTATCATTAAAGATACCAAAACATGAGTGTTGAAAAATAGCATTCATTTTCAACACCCATCCACAGTAGCCACATTTTGCTGCCTATAATAATAAATAAATGCTATAATTACATCAACATTATAATTTAACACAAATTAGCTGTATTGTTCGTTTTCTGCACATAAATGTACCGATAATGGACATTTTGAGGTACTTGCATTTTACTTTTAGATTAGAATTGTGTATATGGGTTTTCATATGCAGTCCAACCAAATTCGCTAATAATTTGAATACTTACAGATGACATTATTCCTCTTTTTTTCAAGAAAGTATACAGCAACACAATTATACGTGAAGAATCATACGAGCATGTCCGTTCAAGTTCACGCGCTTTCCGTTTCCGTAAAAATCCTCCATGGGGAGCCCGACTACTGGAAATCTGAACGGAACGATTCTGATTGGTTAACCCCCACTATGCCGCCTTTCCGATTCCGTTCCGATTCCGTTTTCCGAGGCCCATGGGACGGCACCCTAAACATAAAACAAGGATAGGAAGACAAAAACGCGCTAACTTTTTTAGAAATGTGTTCTGAATACGGGTCGTAATATGAAAAATTGAGTTGAAAGATCCTGAACCATTTTTTTCTGTTATGCATAATAAATTATTTTATAAAGACAATCCAATCGGCGTTGTTCTTATAGTCGAGAATACATCAATGAGCCGCGTTTAACAATATGCGTGACAACAATTTAGCAACAATAAATTGCTCACGCACATTACGTATCAGACGCGTGGCTCTCTATAGTTAATTCTCCCGGCTAAAGGACAATACCGATTGAATTGTCTTTACAAAATAATTTATTATGCGTAATAGAAAAAAATGGTTCATGACTTTCCGACTCAATTTTTCATAAGCAACGCTATGTACTTAGTGGGCGGTCTTTTCTGAACACCCTGTATATATAATTTTTTTAAAATAATGATAAAAGTTTGATTAAAATATAAAAATCAAATTTTATATGATTCAGCAAACACAATGTTATATGTAACGTACATGTTAATTGTAATTTCCCACTCATCGATATAACTGTTATATAACACGTGTTGAGTGGAAAATTACATGTACGTTACATGCAATATTATGTTTGCTGGGTGATACATGCTATAATTCTATTATTATTTCCTGACGCCAAACCATGCAGTATTTCTGATGCGTTTATGCTATTACCATCTGAGACGGCAAAGCATGCTTGATTTCTGCCCTATTTCTGCCATTATAGTATGTCATCTAGTAAGTTGTATTTCTAGCGACTTTCTGTCCAGACGACGTGATGCCGTTTTCTACTTAATTTTTGCTTGATTCTTAGGGTGCAGTCCCATGGAGCGTACCGCGCGTATCGCGGATTGCGCGTATCGCGGATTGTGCGATCGAGAATCTGACCAATCACGGACGTTCCGCTGTTTTCGATACGCCGCCGTTCCGCCGAATCCATTATTGTAGCGTAATACGCGTAATACACGTCGAATTGCGTCGAATATAAACAGTAAAGTCGCAGCTTGGCCGGAGACAAAAAAGAAGACACCGAATTTGGAAGTTTCTGTTTTAAATAATGATCAATAACGAAGATAGAAGTCCTGTAAGCAGTATCTATTTAACATTTTTTAATATTATTGTAATATTTGTAATTGATTGTATTTACATTGTGCTTTTTAATAATATTTTGTGGTTAGTTTAAAATTTGATGAAACATGTTTCTTTAGTTTGCATTGATTATTTCGGTTTAATATAAATAGAAATATATTTCGTTATGAATAACAAATTATCATGTTTATTATTCTTTATATTTCTTACAGCCAATAAAATATGGATATTGTGTCCAACATGGAAGGCATACGATAATGATCGCGTACTATCTCCTGATGCCAAGAACCTGATGGTTATATGCAATCTTGTTTCAGGTGGAATCAGCTTCTCGAATTGATTAGTAATCGATGGTCTGATCAATTGTAATAATTTCTCAAAAAGTGCCGGTTCCATTCGGAAATAATTAACAAAATTTTCATGATCTTGTTGCTCCAGTTCATTAACGAGATTATTGCTCGCTCCTTGTGCTAACCGTCGTTTAATAGTAAATATTGGTCTGACCCAATATTTCCGTTTTCCTTTATTAATAGGTTTTTCTCACTTTTTTTGAGTATAGAATATAGCGCATACATTTTAATAATTTTACGATATATTTCCTGCCTGATAAAAATACTATAATTGTGTTTTAGCCGCTTTGTTAATAACAAAAGCAAAAGCAATATTGTTTTTTATTTCATTCTACACCTGTTAAAACAATTGCGAATTTTTTAATTTAATTATGTTAAACAAATTAATATTTAATAAAAGTTACTTACACACTATGGATATTTTTTGCCTGTTCTCTTTCTTTTTATGATCTCACAGTATGTAGTTCGCACAGGTTTTACAAATAATTAAGTACTTTTAATTATTCGAAGCTTACGCGATTCTCTTTATGAGCGATTCTGTTTATTATAGAGAAGTGACTGTGAAGAAGTCAGTTTCGTTCCTATGGTCCCATGAAGCGGAATAAGCGTAAGCGGATCGGCGGTTCGTCAATCACAAGACGGTTTAGTTGAAGGAAATAATGAAAATCGTTACGTGATTGATCATCCGCTTGATCCGCTTACGCGATTTCCGCGCCATGGGACCATAGGAAAGAAACTCCCGCGTATCGAAAACAGCGGAACGTCCGCGATTGGTCAGATTCTCGATACGCGCAATCCGCGATACGCGCGATACGCTCCATGGGACTGCACCCTTATTGATACATCATATCAACACATAATGCTTAAACTTTGTTCTTCTTATGCTTGCATAGTTTGTTTGACTTTTGCCGTATTTCTGCCATCATATTCTAATGCAGATGTTTTTATATTTCTGTTTCGTTTCTAAGTACATTATCTGACAGGGCAGCTCATGCTTCGCTACTGTCAGAATTATGACAGTATAAGGGCCGTGGCACATAGAAAAACTTAAGCAGTAGAAATTAAGACATAAGCGAATCAACCAATCACAGTCGAGCAGTAAGGTAGCCATTTTGAAATTTAAGCGACGCTGAGAATTTTGTATGGATGAAATTCTTAAGTCTTAAGTCTTATGGTTTAAGTTTTTCTATGTGCCACGGCCCTAACATGCAGTACACAGTTTGCAAAGCCTGACTTAGCAGACTTGGCTATTAGGGATATTAGTTGCTCAATGGAGAATATACCAAAGACCAATTATCGCGAATGTCAGAAATGCACGTAAAATTATACAAGCAACTGTAATACTGCACAATTTTATTATCAAGAATAAAAAGAAATTAACTGGAAATAAATTATATTTGCATATAACTCAAGATGATGAGCGTACAAGTCATGGCATTCGTAATATATCACTTTGTCGAAGCCGAGGCAATAAAAACGTTGTTGCAGTTAGAGAAGCGTTTTCAACCTATTTTCAAGATACTGGTGCATTATCTTACCAGTGGGAAAAAGCGTTGCAAAACGATTTTTAATTTATTTTAATTGTTTTAATTTGTTTTAATTAATTCACTTTTTTCTAAAAAATTATAAATAGTACTGTTATTAGTGTTATAAATAAAATATTGTAAATAGATGTAAGTTTGTAAGCATAAGTATACTTATAAATAAATATGATTATGAAGTAAAATTTATCTATCAGGTAATTATGTGTAATGATAAAAATATTTTTTTTGAAAATAACTTTATTTAAGATTATTATAATGAAAATGTAAACAAGAATAATTTAATAAAGTTTGTCATAATAATATTGTTGTATAATTTCATAATAAATCTTTTAGAATAAATCTCTTAATACTAATATGATAAAAAATAAAATATATTTTCATAGTTCATATTAATGTAATAAAAAATAAAATAACGAATAGAAATAATAATGATAATATATATATATATATATATATATATATATATATATATATATATATAAGTTTATATCTTATATTGGCAGATCATGCTTATCTTGTCCCTCCATCAGCATTGCAAGAAATTTTATTTCTAATTTAGTTCGGTCTCTATAAGGTAATTTTCTTAATCCTTCGCCTAGTAACAGCAAAAACTCGTCAACACCATCAGGTTTCTTAGTTTCTTTTAACGCATTTATAACAGTGTCATGAAACTCTTCGTTTAACTCTTTACTCAATCTGTCAGCTTTTCTTTCTGAAATATCATTAATTTTTTGAATATAAGATAAATTTATTAAAATTTCTAATAACTGAATACTAATATATGTATAGGAACATACTTTTATTTGAATTCAAATTACTTTCTGCAGAACTTGATGCAATGACGCTGCTGCTTGTTAGTGGGGACATTAACATTGAAGAGCTTCTGGCTTCAGCTGAGATATTTGCATCATCATCATCATTCTGAATGTTTAATGGTAGACTAGTACTTGTTCTAGAAAGAAAAACGACACTTAGCGTTTTCGAATAAAGCCGAAAAACTCAATAACAAAGTCAAGTCTGAAATGTTTCTTTATTTTAAATTATTATATTTCAATATTATATATTATTCAATATTATATATTATTAAACTTACGGAGCTTTTCCCATGACGTCGTCCAAAAACTTCATTTGCTCATAAAAGCGGAAGGAATTTTTTTTACTGTTTAATGCTTCAGCAGCAGATCCACTTGGGATATAAGTATGTTCCTTTTTTTGCCTTTAAAAAACAGTCACGTAGATATCGCCACCTTTTTTTAATTTTGGTTACACTCAATGCGCTTATAAATACACATTGCAATTAAATAAAATGTCTGAACTTCAATAATATCATCATACATGGCCAAAATATAGATACTAACCTCCTAATGAGTTGCTTATTTCTTGCCACAATGTATTTTTTTTTAAAGTGCTTCTTTCACTTGCTGGTATCCGATGATCGAATAATGTTTGCTTCTGCGATACATGATATATTAATAATTCATCTTTGTCAATTTCTTGTGGATTATTTAATTCTTTATTTGGTAAATTAGATTCATTGAACTCTTCTATGCGAGATACTAAAATAAAAGGAACAATTGTAACAGTGGTAAACGGAAATTTGTCAGTATCACTGCCAGACAGTATAATTTTTCAATAAATAATTCAATAGATAATGGCATGCTTTGTCAAAAAATATGCTTTAATTACTAAAATAATATACTTACCGACAGTGACTACTAAATTTTCATCCACATTTATACAATCATTGTTCTCGTTAAATGGTTGAAAACAAGAGTGTTCTAATAAATTAAAATTAAAATATTGTGGGAAAATGTATCCACAATACGCACATTTTTTAATCTATAAAAAAATTATAAACAATCATAACCTCCAACTCCCGTATAAGTAATAAACTTATATTTTGTAAAGAAATTGTTTAATATAATATTGCAATAATATGAAATTATTAATTTAAGATTTAATTTGTTATTTAAAATATTTTTTAATAATATTCTTATGGATATCTGCTGTTCCGACATTTTTTACACATATACACAATTTCGAAATTCCGCACAAAATGCGTATAAAATAGAAACTTGCGGATAGAAATCGGTGGAACGGACGCAAAACAGCTTAAACCAATCACGAGCATTCCGCCAATTCCGCATTGCGCATACGTTCTGTATCATGGGACCGCGCACCATTAGGGAATAGGCCCTCTGGAGCCATCAGCGTTGGCAATCCTGAAACCGAAGTTGTGCCTTGTCTCCGCGCGGGGTCTCCAACATGAATTTAGAGTTTGGCCATCACTCCTGTCAACCCTTAATAGTATCTTGTTAGTGCTTTTATTCTCTTGCCAAGAAGGATGTTTGAACTCTCAGTTATTCTTTAGTGACACAATTAGTGCTTATTCTTGTCTAATATTCGTAAAAAAAAGAATAAAAAGCAATTCTGAGATTTAATTGCTGTGGAATATGTCAAAAATGTCTTAATAATAAAGTAATAAACACATTTTGCTTTATTCAATATCATGATGTACTGACGTAATTGTCTCGATTTGTTTATGGATTTCTATTTCTTTTAGCTGTACAATATTGTGTTATCTTATAAGAATATTATCTTATTATAACATATATTGTTATGTATGAGAGAGATGGAAAAACTACATAAAATACATAAATGCGGGAAAATTAGAAAAGAGGTTAAGAAGTTTTTTGTCAAAATTTTTATTACAGACTGAAGATATTCAATTAATAATAAGAAATAATAGAGTTTTGAAGAGAGAAATTCTGAAGAAAGTTTAACTTGGAAAGAATAGATGTGGGTCATGCGAGTGACAAACATCACCGTAAAACAGCCGAATCGAATCGATGCGGTAGGTGGTGTGGATAGTGCTTCTGAATGTATTCCACGTCGCATTAAGGTTATGTTACATACGAGAGACTGACAGCATCGTTCTTGATTTTGACCGTTTTGGAACACGAGAACACGTCCAACGGGAAACTTATAAAATGATACATCCATTTCTTGAGGAGGAGGATGCTTGGTGTTACTGGGTAGTCTCAGTTGGTGCTCTGCTATCATTTCTCGGCCTTATCGCTGCCTGTATCTGTAGTTGTCGACGAAATGAGAATAAGTGAATATACTAGCGATTCATTAATCGTGATATATAATATAATAACTCGTAGAATGATTTAAGTTATTAATTTGTTATAAATATTAGCACAATTATAACAAAAATAAGTATAATAAGTATAATATAAAACAGTTCAGTAAAATATTGTTTAATATGATTAATGTTTTCATTAAATTGATAATTTACGAATTCAGATTTCTCTAGAGATGTAAATCTCTAGAGAGATAAAGTTTTTAAATTATTTCTTTAAAATATAATTTATAAGTTAATTATAACTTTATACTTGTACAATTATAATCATATTATTCATACAGGAATGAATTTCTGGGACTTGCTGGTATGGTAACATTAAATAATTCTGAAACAGATAATTTCAACAGAATTCTGACATTGGATATATCCCAAGTTGTTAAACAAGATGCCAACGATGGAAAAAGGTTTTTATTTTAAAAATAAATTGGTTGCATGTAGTTTTTCTTAATAAATATATTTCTTTGTATAATATATAACGTAATTTCTTAAATAATTTGTGTTTTGAAATAACAAGGATTGAATTGTGAAAAAACAAAGATTAAAGATTGCTGCAATCATTTTATTTTGATAAAATATAATTAATATTGCACTCCTACTAGCATGTAAATAGCACAAACTGTATATTATTAACTAATTGTTACTAAAATTTCCTACATATTTATTTATAAATCTTGTAATTTGAAAGACTTATTAATTAATTTTTACATATTTATTATACTAATAATAGAATATTAATGTAATATTAAAGTATTATTAATTTAATTAAAAAGAAATAGAAGTCAATATATACATATGTATAATGATAATCAGAAATTGTTGAAATTAAATAGTTGTTATTTTACATAAAATAAGTAGACAAAATAAAATTAATATTATTACATAAAAGAAATCCATTATTTTTATCAGTACAAAATATAAGATATGTATATGTATATATACATATATATATGTATATATATGTATATATGTATATATATGTATATTTATGGACTTGTAAAAATAAACATATACAAAAAATTTAATTGATTACATGGCTCAATAATATATTTTTTTTTAATTTTGACATGGACAACTATTTAATAAAAAGCATTTATCTGGGATTCTTTAAAAGCTTAATTACAATTATTAATATTAGAAAGTGTGTAATAATTTTCAAAGTATTGTCAAATTGTCAAATTATTGTACACATTCAGATGGATATTGTTTCAAAAACGTATATCACTAAATCATTCAACTTCTACTCTATTGTTAGCTCTTTTTTTTAAATTTATTTCTATAAATTTATATGTATCTGTTTTTCTTGCTAATAAAAAAGTTCTGTAGGGTGTGTATATATACTGGGTATCCCAGAAAGGGCGAGACTGGAATATTTTGAAAAATATGAATTGTACCAAAAAATGTTTCAAACAAAAGTTGCATGATTTCAAGGAAATCATAAGATAATGTCATTGGTTTGACCTTGAATAATTATTTGAAAGTCGTAGGAAGGTCACCTTTGATTTCTTAAATGGAACCCCCTATTTTTTATTGCATATTCTTGTAGCTTATCTCAAGAGCTTTCTAAAACACTATAATTAAATATATTTGTGGTAAGGACTTTTTGAGATATTTTTAATTTTGTCATGACATTTTTTAATATAAAATATGTAATAAAATATGTAATAAAAATAAGAATCTCATAAAGTATTTACTTTTCGATTATTCCACCTTAATACCTTTAGATGTAGAATAATGGAGGAAATGGATTAATAGTATTAACTTTTAGATATAGAATTTTGCAAAATCCACCAATGCAATTAAGAAATGCAATAAAATTTTTAAACCTAATTCTTCGTATTTGTTATATTAATCGATTCCTTTTATTACTCTACATATAAAAATATTAAGGTTATTATCGAAAAATGAATATTTTATGAGCTATTTTATATTTTCTATTAAAAAGTGTCATTACAAAATTTAAAATATCTCGAAAAATACTTAACAAAAAATATACCCAATAGTAGTGTTTTGGAAAGCTACACGAGATAAGCTACAAGAATATGCAATAAAAATGGAGGTTTTCTTTAAGAAATCAAAGGTGATCTTCCTATGATCTTCATATGATTACTCAAGGTCAAACCAAAGACACTATCTTATGGATCCATTAAAATCATACAACTTTTGTCTGAAACATTTTTTGGTAAAACTCATATTTTTCAAAATATTCCAGTGTCATCATCTTTCTGAGACACTCTGTATATATAAGAGTGTCCCGTAAAGATCGTAACAACGCTTAAGGATAAATTTTTGAGATTATTTTAAGACAAAAATCTTAATGTGAAAATACTCAGGCTATAATAGTTTTTGAATTAGTAGGATTTATAGTTAGCGAATGAGGTAGCCTAATGTTGGCGCGCTCAGGTATGGTACAACGCACAATGCTAAAGACGAAAGCTGACAATCGCCTTTCTTGTCAATATCGATGTCAAAATTACATATATAGAAAGAATATGTTTGCTTTTACCAATGTTTGCAAATGCACTGTCTATGCAGATAAAATTTTATTGAAAATATAAAAGAAAAAATATAACATAAAACGTAAGCATTTTATAAAATATCATTTGACAGCTTACAGTAGCAACATGAAATCTGCTGCTAGTTTCATATCTTAGCACTGTTTGTTGTACAACAACATCTAAGCGCGCGAACTTTAGCCTATCTCATTCGCTAATTATAAACGCTTCTAGTTCAAAAACTATTATAGTCTGAGTATTTTGTATTAGATTTTTGTTTTAAAATAATTTCAAGAATTGACAATCCTTAAGCGTTGTTACTATCTTTACGGGACACCCTGTGTGTGTGTGTGTGTGTGTGTGTGTGTGTGTGTGTGTGCGCGTGTGTGTGCGTGTGTGTGTGTACGTTATTAAATGACAAATTGTAAAAAAATATATATAAAGTTAATTTAATTAATTTAATTAACAAATATTATTGAAATAAAGCTAATTAAGGAAAACACTTGATGATACTATATGTGTTTAATTAATAAAATTTTATTTTGTTTGATTCTCTGTAATTTTACACAAATACTAAGTCGTTCAAAATAAATTTAAAAACAAAAACTTGGCATAATCGAATCATATTTAATCAAATTAACAAATTATAAAAATATTCTTAAATTTTTCTATGATAGTCAAATTGATAGTTAAATTAGTTTCTGAGATATTTTACTCCAAAGCTCGTTTGACATTAAAACTCCAGATATGCTTGATAATATCTTGAAGTTTGTGAAATGACACACAGTCACATAGTCAATCGTTTTTAATCTTTATCTAACATTGCAACATTTCTTGATTCAATAATGTTTAATTTTTTTTATTCATTTGTTCAATTCAAAATAATACAATAATTATTTAATTTGAGCAACTTTCATTATTCAATATTTTATCCTATGTATATATATATATATTTTTTTTTATCCTATGTATGTATATATAAGGTATTCCAAAATATAAATGGTTATCTCCTTTTAAACCAAAAAAAGATAGACTATAACAAATATATTAAATTAAATGGTTCAAACTGAGTTCAAACAAACTCTATTGTGCATGATATACTTACAGAAATTATCTGTGTTAACGGAGAAGTAATTTGTTTTTAAATAATATGGATATTCTGATGTAATAAAAGTTGTAGAGCTATTTTAAACGAATACAATGATATATGATTTAAATATTTTACATATATGACTTTTATTAAATTAAAATTTTGTGGCTGATGACTATCTTTTTATTTTTTATCTTACCAACTTCCGATTTACTAGTAATTTATAACACTAGTAATTTATATTGAAATTGTGTGTGTGATCAGACAACATGTTATATGTCAATTACTTTTATAGGACTATAAGTGCCAATAGAAGTCTTCCAGATATTCCAAAAGATAAGAGTAGAGAACATGAAAATATGGTAGATTCAGTGCCGCAAGATATTTATGAGACTACTGAAATTATGGGTGATCATTCAGAATTGTATGCTACAGTCCAAGATGCAGGTAACAAAATTAATAAAGAAAAATAATTAAAAATTAATTGTTTAAGACGAATGGTTGAAAATGGAAATAATAAAACTTTTTGCTTAATTTTGTTGTTTTATTCCACTACTTTTATTGTACTATATATATTACTTATACTACTACTATTACACTACTTTATAATATTTATATTATATATTATTATACTACTTTATAATATTTACATCATATACTATTATACTATTTTATTTTCTATTAATCTTTTAGCTCAAGAACAAATGTGTGAAAGGGAAACACAGGAAAGTATTTTACAAGGATGTTCTTTGCCACAAGATACATCTCATCAATATACAAGATTTGCATCTCCTGTATCTGACAATGGTAGATGAATTATTATTAATTTTTAAATTTTTATTAATTTTTTAATAACATTCTAATTTACTTCAGTTGAACACCCTTATGCACAACTTCAAAATGTTCAGAAAATTGAGGCTAGTCAAATAAGGTATTACTATTTCTATGCTTTATATTGTTCTATGTACTCTTATTTTATCTCTTAAAGAATAGAAAATTTTTTCTTATAATTTATAGAAATAGTATTAATCAAGTTATAAATATTGAAAAACCATCAACATCAATGGATCAATCAAATGGAAATCCAATCGCGCCACCAAGAACTCGACGATCATCCTCGCATAATTCGCTTCTTAATTCCGAGACGCATTATGACATTCAAGCTGCTAATGCTATCTCTGGTGGAGTTCAAGCTAATCAAGACTTGCCCTATATGACGCCACCGCTCTTAATGCTGCTACCACATCCATCACATTCTCAACAGAACGATTCGCAACAACACTTTAGTGGAGATTCGCAAGATTCAAGTAATTGCAGTATTTTTTTCTTTCTATGCAAATATATTTATCATGTGATGAATAATTTTTTATAAATTGCATTATTTTTTTACTATAGAAGGGTATACGAGTATAAGCGTGAGAGAACCATTAGCCAATATAATAGCACAAACCAAAGTAACTTACAGACAAAATCAATCTGTTCGGCCAATCACAGATCCTCATTATGCTACTGTTTCTGATGATTCCGGTAAACAAACTGAGAAATATGATTATACGATAAATATAATACACAAAAATTTTATACAATTTATACACTATTCCATAGATGAAATGTATGCTGCAATTGATGAACAGGATAAAGTATATACCAGTGGAAGTGAAACATATGCACAAATTCAACCAATGATATCAGAAGTTCAAAGGCAAGCGCAACATGAACAAATAGTATTTTGTCAATCTTCACGTGTGGAGGAAATACATTCTGCTCCTCAACCACCGAGTGTTGATAGTTTACGTCATGTTGCACACGCCCATTCTAGGCAAGGTAATAAATTTCACTGTAATTACATAATGATACCAAAAAACATTTTTCTGCATTTAAAACCAAAAGCAATCTTTTGATATTATGTTTACACAATAACGGTCTTTACTTTATTACATACTTTATTATATTATAATTTTGACATAAATTAAAATTATATAAAAAAGGTTTATTTCTTATATTAGAACATAACGTTGCGCGACTCGCACGCCCTTTGTTTTTTAAAATATTAAATATAGGATAAATAAAATAAAATATAAAGCTAATTGAAAAAAGGGTTCAACATTTTTGACATAAATGTACATATGTATAAATTTCTAATGTAAAAAACTAAACTAAAATTTTCAAATGTTCTTTTAGCTTGTTCATTTAAATCAAACGGACTTTATACTTTACGCGAACAGTCCTTGCGACTCCTTGCGACATGAGCGGGACTTATTCTCCGCTCATTCTCTCTTTCATTTTTCCTTCCATTCTTTCTCTCACTTTTTCGTTGTTTCTTACATTCTCTTCCATTAAACTCTTTATCTTATTTCTTCACTCTTACTCTTGTTTCTATGCTCCCTTTTTCCTATTCTCTTTTTCTTTTTCGGCTTTCTTATTCTACCTCTCATTCTCGCGTTCTCACACTTTTCTAACTTTCTTGTTTTCCTTTTTTCTTCGTTCGCGTACTTTCTCCAACATCATTTTCTGTTTGAACTTCTTTTCCCTCTTTCTCTTTCTTTTCATTTTTGCTTTCTCTCACTTTCTGTCTTTTACATTCTTCTCACATCCTCTCTCTCATTTCTTTGCGCTTGCTCTGTTGTACTTTCTTTCATTTTTCTTTTCATTCTTTCTCACTTTTTCTCTGTCTCTTACATTCTCTTCATACATTCTCTTTCTTATTTCTTCATCCTTGCTCTTGTTTCTGCATTCTTTGTCATGCTCTCTCTCTCTTCCCCCTCTCTCCCCGCCCCTCTCTCTAGTTTTTTTATTTATTGATATGTATCTGTATTTTCTTATTCTTCTTTTAATCTTTTACTCTGAATTTTTCTTCCTTTTGTCTTTCTTTCCTTTCTCTATTTCTCTTTCCTTCTCTGTCTTAATTTCACTTGCGTCTTTCATATTTGTGTATTCTTTCTAACTTTGTTTTTCTCAGTTATTTCTTCTCGTGTTCTCCTTCAAATTCTATCTCTCCTCTTTTTTTTCTTATCCTTTCACTGTCGCTTTCTATATTTTGCTCTCTCTCATCTATATTTTATTTCACATTTTTCTCGCGTTTGCGTTCTCACTCTCATTTTCTTTCTCTTTACTACACTATTCTCCTTTCTCTTTCTATTTCTCTCTCTTTCTCTCTCCCCCTCCCTCCTACTCGTTTTTTATTTCTTGCATTTATCCGTATTCTTTCTCATTCTTCTTCTCTCAATATTACTCTCACTTTGGCTCACCTCAATATTACTCTCACTTTTGCTTTATTCTTTTACCCTCAGTCTCTTTATTCTTTTTTGTCTTACTTTCTCTTTCTCTTATTTTTTTTTTCTTTTACTTGCGACTTTCATATTCACGAGCTTTACTTGTATCTTGTATATTTTTACACATAATATTATATCAATACAATCAATTTTATAATGCTAGCTGGTGAGATCACAATAAGACTGGTGAGATCACAATCAGACTCACTTTTAATTGACAAATCAGTAATTTTATTATATTTTTCTTCACAACGTTTCGATTAGACGCTTTCTGGTCATTATCAAGTGAATCTATAATCAATAAAGTCGAATGAAACATTGATATCAATTAATATACCTCAGTGGAACAAAGCAAAGTAATTACATAAATGATCAAAAAATTTTAAACGTCAAATATAGCTTTTTTGGAATCCTTGTTAGAAAGCACGTCTACACAACACCACATCTGACAATAGAAAGAGATCGATCGACGAGAATTAAAGTCAGATTAATAAGAACAAAACATTATAAACGAAAATATAAATAATTGTGAAAAATGGAATGGTTAGTCAGGTGATGGACTAACTAATTATTTGAGAGAAACCGGTTTAATAACCTCGTACTTTGTAATATCTGATATATTTTACAAGGCGGCTTACGACAATACAATTCGGCGGCGCAAAATCGACTGACTCTGTTCCAAAGAGAGCCGCTAACGACCCGGTCGCAATTACAAATACTATTCCGAATAGACAGTTTGTCACGAACCCAAGTCTGTCACACTTGTATCACATGTATTAACGTTCACTATCCTAACGCTCGAATATCTTTATCCCCTTATATCTATACTCGGCCATTCTGTTTTAAGCATCTGTCCTCAGATGTTGTCGTCTTCTGATTGTTTGCTATTGCTATCCGAGTCGATCCATGGTTTTATATACTCAGCTGTTGTCATCGTTTGTCTAGGATCTTTATGCTCACCGAACTTGCTTACAACAGATCTGTCTTGAAGCATAACTTTTATAATTTCATATGGACCGAGAAATTTTATTGCGAGTTTCAATCCAGGCTTTAACTGCGTTCTCTTAATCGCTACAAGTTGTCCTACATGGTATCGTTTAGCTTGTTTTCTATGCATATCGAAACATTTTTTGCTGTTGCACTTTTAAAATATTCTTTTTCGCTTGCTGTCTCAGCTCGTCACGATTCTCTTGAAATATTTGGACCAATTCTTTTTCCAGCGTTTCTTTTATTTCCGGTCAAGTTTTAAGTCGTATATACGTTCCGAATAGCAATTGAAACGGCATCATTCTGCTTTGATTATGTGTTGTAGTTAAGTATTACTGTGTCGTTCTTAAATGTTTATGTTGTCTCTGACAGTTTCGAGGTACGGATATTATTGAGGAATTGTATCGGATGCTCAGGAATCGAATTATTACACAATATCTTACTGAGAAAAGATTTATTTAAAAAACTCAAGTGATAATGTATTGCTTGTTAAAACGGAAGTGAAGTAGGAGGTAGTCAGCGCCATCGAGCAAGGGAAGAGTGAAATTAAAGAGAAAGGAAACTAAGTCTTTTCACAATGTTATGTAGATAAAGCCCCCTCTGTAAAGTCTTAATAATGGGCATAAATGAGATAATACTTCAACAGTTTATACCACTCGTGTTTATTCGGAGCTGCTAACTCTGTTAACAGTGGTATAAGAGGCCGATTTATTCGCTCGATTTGTCCATTTGCTCGAGGCAATCCTGTAGTTATTAAAATATTTTTAATTCGTTGTTTCTCGCAACACGTCTTGAAGTCACCAGATGTAAACGCCGATCCTCTATCTGAAATAATATTCAAAGGATTTCCGAAAATAATTGACTGCTTCTTTAATCTGTCTATTACGTCTGCAGTATTAGTCGTCTTTGTAGCATATAGCTACACGAATTTCGAGAATGCATCTATTGCAACGAGGATATGATGATAGCTTTTTTTTTGTGGATGCTAAAGGTCCCAAATGATCGATGTAATATGTAATATGTAAATGTAGCTAATGGTACATCGTCTTTGTTAATACAATTTAAAAATCCTTCCTTCTTACCGTGTTTCTTTTCGGTTAAAATACATGTTACACAGTCTCGTATTATTTTTTCGATTTTAGTCCGCACGTCTCTAAATCAATAATTTCTTCTTAAAAGTGATTCTGTTTTATCCACAGCAAAATGTCCATTTTCATGCATTTGTCTCACGATTCGCGACTGCATTGCTTTTGGCACCACCAATCGTAACTCGTTGTCATCGCCTTTTTTGTATAAAAGATTATTTTGGCTAACAAATTCTTTAATTGGTTGATCCTTTAATGTTTCGATAAATTTTTGTAATTCGGGGTCTTTCTGTTGTGCCTGTTTGAGTCGAAACGCTATACTATCATTACTTTCGATTACTAGTAAATATGTAAAAAGAGGATTTCTGCTAAGAGCGTCTACGTGTAATATGTGTTTCCCCGCGCGGTGTTCGATCGTGTAATTAAATTCTTCTAATAGTAAAGCCCATCTTGGCTATGCGTACACAAAGATCTTTCTTTTGCATTGTCATTACAAATGCTTTACAATCTGTTACAATTTTAGAGGATAATCCTAAATAAACTCTAAATTTTTTTAAGGCTTTGACAATTATTAATACTTCAAGCTCATAACTCGTATATCGCTCTTCCGCGCTCACCGTCTTCGCACTTGCATAATAGACCGGAGACATAGCGCTGTTTTTGCTGTTACGTTGCAACAGAATGGCTCCGAATCTATATATGCACGCATCTGTATGCAATTCCGTATCGGTTTTGGCATTATACAAGCGCAACATTGCTTGCTGCTTAGGATTGATTTCAGTCGCTCAAACGCTTCGTTCTCTTTTATGCCGAATTTAAATTTTGCATCCACTCGCAATAGATTTGTTAAGGGTCGCGCAATTATCGAATATTGCGGTATAAATTTCCTGAAGTAACCGCTCAAGCCCAGAAAACTTTGTATTTATCTGACGGTCTGAGGCTTTGCAAATCTCATAATGGCTTTCGTCTTACTTTCCGAGGAATAAACAGATTATTATGTGTCCCAAGTATTCAATCTTTGATTGTAAAAATTGGCATTTCTTCCAGTTTAATAAGTATTCCATTAATAAGTAATCCATGCTGAGACGCTATACCTAGAACAGTTCGCAAGGTTTTCAGCCCGCTCGCAATATCTATCGATTAAATAATTATATCATCTACATAAACTAATATCGTTTTTGTTGCAATTAAATCTTTAAAAATAGCGTTTATGTATCTTTGAAATATTGCGGGGGAATTGCACAATCCGAACGGGACTTTTAAAAATTCGTAATGCGGGTACAATAAAAGCAGTATACTTTTAGCTTTCTTTTTCTACCGGCACGTGAAAAAATTCATTCTGCAAATCCAGTGTACTAAATATTTTCGCGGCTTGCAATAAGTCTAATTGATCTTCAATTAATGGTAATGGATAACGATCTTTTATTATTTTCTTATTTAATTGTCTGAAATCGACGTATAATCTATTAGAACCGTTTTTCTTTTTCATTAGTACTATGGACTCGCATATTCGGATAATGATGATTGTATTATACCTGTCTTTAGCCATGTATCGATTTGTACAATTTCTTCTGTGTACAATTTCTTTTTCCGGTATCGGCAATCATCGCGGTCTTTGAAGTATCGGTTCGTCATCTTTCAATATTATTTTCATTTTTACTTCACATTCGCATCCCTAACAATTTATACTCGTCAATAATGCTTATTAACTCGCTTTTATATTTATCGTTCTTGATATGAGATGTATCAATTTGACTTTTACTAATGTCATCTATTACAAATATTTCAGGCAAACCGTCGGTTATGCTTCGAACTTTAGGTTTTACTATTGAAATTTTTCCCTCGCGAATATTTAAGTCTGTGCTGTTTAAAAAATTGGCCCCACTCTATAGATCGCACGTTATTAGCTCGTTGCAAATTACATGTATTACGATAGGATGCCGTCCATTAGGATAGTTTCGTCAAATTGACCAAGTGTTTTATTTTGATTCAACCTAATACCGCGAAATGAAACTGCGCCTCCACGCAATGGAATTGCTCCGATCTTTATATATTGACTCGCTTGCATTAGGCACAAATCGCTACCTGAATCGATTGATGCATCAATAAAACATTTCGTTATCTCGACGTTTTTAAACCATTTTCCGCGTGATTGCATGCTGGCGTTACTGCTTCTTACCGTGTTTGCCTCAGGTACAACACCCCGATTATTTGCATATTTCGCCGCCACGTGCTCATGAGTGCCATATCGGAAACATTTTACGCCTTTGTCTTTCATCGGGCACTCAATACTCACGTGTCCTGATTGTCCACAATTGTAGCAACGCCTCGTCATATTTCTCTCTTCGTTCTCGCCCGTAGATGCTTTCACGTCCGCTTTTTCCTCTTTGGGTCGTCCTCTCGGTCGAATTGTTATTTTTTCGAAGGCTTGTAATAATGTTGCTGTTGAGTCGGATCGCTTGATCTTTTAAAAATGGATCAGGGATGCCTTCAATAATATACATATATATATATATATATATATATAAAATCAGTAATCTTTGCATCATCAATAGGAACGCGATATGATTTTGTCGTGTAAATAATCACTAAAAATGTCTCCTTTCTTCCATGTCCTTTCTTCAAATTGCTTTCTTTTGGTAATTCGATTCAATCGATGGACGAACATCGTTTTTAGATTTAAAAGGAGATCACTTACTGGAATTTCTACACTTTCCGCCTTAGAATGAAACCAGTCGAATGCCTTGTCTTTTAAACGAGAGCCAATTAATATTCTCGTCATTGAAATTATACGTCGCTTGTAGGAGTTTCACTTGTCTTTCCCATTTTTTGTAAGCCTCGCTATCTCCATTAAAATAACAACAATTTCGCTTTTGTGTTGATGCTGACTTTTGAAATTAATTCGTATCTGGTTGCATCGCGTTGACACATGATTTCCAATTCACGGCGTGCCAATTCGAGTTCACACTCAAGTAAATTTTTTCTCGATGATATATATCCAACATGCGTTGCACATCAATTTCACCTCTTCCATGGGGCACAGGATTTTCGTCACGACGCGCAGGAGAAGCCGTCGCTCCGTTAACGCCATCATCCTTGACCGCCGTCTGAATATTATTTTCCTGTCCGTTGTTTGATGCATTTGTCGTTGAGTTATTCAGCCTTTCAATTAACTCCGCCTTTGTTCCGGTTGTCACTCGATCCTCCGCTTTCAACATCTCTCTCAATTCAGTCACTATGCAATCACTAAATTCTCTCATCATCTCACTTTCTCGTTGTAATGTCTTCTCCACTGATTCGTCTTATTTGTCTTGAAAAATTTTTTATCTCCGTCAATAATGCCACGTCACGTCACCGATCGCGGCAATTTCTCGTCTCACGTCTTCGTCTTTTCCGATTCCATTAACCGATTCTCAAATTGGACGAGCCCCCAAAATGTGGAAAATGGAATGGTTAGTCGGGTGATGGACTAACTAATTATTTGAGAGAGGAACCGGTTTAATAATCGACACTCGTACTTTGTAATATCTGTTATGTTTTACAAGGCGGCTTACGACAATACAGTTCAGCGGCGCAAAATCGATTCTGTTCCAAAGAGAACCGCTAACGACGGTCGCAATTACAAATATTATTTCGAATAGACGGCTTGTCACGAACTCAAGTATGATCTGTCATATCTGTATCACATGTATTCGCTATCCTAACGCTCGAATATCTTTGTCCCTTATATGTGTACATAATTATGTTTTAGGTCAATCTTATTATTCTATTATATATCAAGTTCAAGTTTTCCGTGTCCTTTTGCAAATTAATGCTGTCAAATTTCTTGATAAAACATTTCCGCGATCTCTCTCTTTCTTCTGTATTTTTCTCTATGTAGTACATTCGGATTAGACCAATCAAAATTGTGATTTAATGACAAGCGATGGTCAGTGACTACAGAGTAATTACACAGCTCCACAAAAAAAAAAGTAGCCTGCACGACGGACCAGACCAGTATATCCTTATGTATTTTGACTCGTTGAATTTGAATCCGAAATCAGAATTGTCAGAGAGGCTCGTTTTTCATTCCTACAACCTAACTAATCTAACCTAAGAAAACATCCGTAAAAAGGCAGCTTTTTGCCTTTTATACTCAAATGGGTAGTCAGAAAAAATTTTTTAATGCTTATAACCTCATAACGCCATAACCCCATATTACTATAACCCATAGACATATGAATATATAGACAGAGCTTTCTGAGAGGGGCATCTGAAATTTGCGGTAGGGGAGAGTACATGAACTTCGGCTAATTCCGCCAGTGTTCGATTATGTTCGCCAACAATCTCACAACATATATGTCTAGACCTGTTCTTTTTCGCTGCACTGCTGCACTAGTGCAATAAATTGAAATGAAACAAACATACTTTCTCTCGTTCTAACTTATAGTCATACTATACGAGCCGAACATTATCGAGCGTAGTCGAATTCGACCGAAGTTCATAGACTATCCCTTCACCGCGAATCTCAAGCCCCCTCTTGCCCTAATCGGTAGCTAATACTCTGCCTATCTATTCATATGTCTATACTATAACCCCGTAACTCAGGTTACGTTAGGTTACAGTAATATGGGGTTATGGCGTTATGAGGTTATGAAGTCAACATCTAAAAAAATTTTTCTGACTACTCATTTGAGTATAAAAGGCGGAAAATCGTTTTTTTACGGGTATTCTTAAGATTAGATTAGTTAAGTTGTAGAGATGAAAAACGAGCCTCTCTGACAATTCTGACTTCAGATTCAGATTCAGCGGGTCAAAATACATAAAAATATACTGGTCTGTTCTGTAGCGCAGACTATTTTTTTTGTGGGGCTGTGTTATTATTTCCGCATTTTATGCTATGTTGTATTACGCTGATGTTCTTTTATTCTAGTTGTTACGTGCCGTTTCGTTTGGTTAATATAAACTTGATCGCAATCACAGCAATTGATTTTATATATTTTATATTATGTATACAGGGTGTCCCATTTTAATGTCCTACCTCAAATAACTTTTTTATTTTTAATCTTAGAAAAAATGTTTCAGACAAAAGTTGTATGGCTTCGAGGGGTATGACATAAGATGGTGTCATTAGTTTGACCTTGAATAGTTGCTTGAAGGTCACATAAAGGTCACCTTCAATTTTTTAACCCTTTGAGTCACGTAATTAAGAGAATGGTCGAAGCATTACAAAAAGTGAGTGATTCTATACATTTTTGAGGTCGTCGAGTTTGCATCTGCCATCAAATTTTGGGAAAAGTAAGATCCAAGATGGCGGAGGCAATATGGCGGATTAAAAGTCTACTTAATCCTAAATTTTCATAAAAAATTAGTATTCTTTACATAAAATTTAATATCTAAAAGTCTTTTCAGTTTCTGAATCCACTACCGACCATCAGATTTGCAAAAAATGACACTGGCACGGCGCACATACACGGTATTGCCTCTTGCAGCGCTTGGCCGCTAACACGCATATGGAGTGGAGAAAACGACTCCGCGAACCGGTCTCTGGTAATAAGCAATCTTAGAAACATAAATATAAAGTGAAAAACTGCATGTAGAAAAATAATGTTCGGATTATCAAATTTTTACGTAAATTCTAGAAATTTTCATTTTTTATTTTCATATTTTTTCAATATTTTGTTTATAACAAAAATTTTCTCAAATTAATGGCGGATTTGTGATAAGCAACCTCAAAAACATATGTAAAATAAGATAAACGCACAGTCTGGTGGATTACGCCGAGGATGAACGAATGATCTTTTGCGGGAATGCAGAATTGCAAGTCTTTTTTATCACAGTAGCACAATTGTTTGTTATCACAGCCAAACATAAAAGATCACAAAAGAATAGTCAAGTTTGTAATACGCGAGATATTAATAATAGTTCGTAATATCCGCGAATGAGAGAGATTGCACGTCTTGGAAGAAACTCTAACTCTGCAGAATACAGCTAAGCGTACTAAACCGTGCGCGATAGGAAATCTTTTGATATATGCAACTCTGAGTTTAACCACGCACGTAAGGAAAGCCTTGCGATACTAGCGAATCGTATTCGAACTGATCCGTACAGGACGAGAGTCAGACACGAACTGAGCTGGGGAAACGAACGCCTTATGCCTCGTAGGGTCTACTCGAAAAATTCCGTAATTTACATTGGTCGTGGATGAGTCCGAAACGCGTTACAAAGTGCGACGAATTGAAGGACTACAAAAGAAAAGAGAAAGTGTGGCAAATCGCATCCTAATGGTCTGGCAATCAGGCTGCAAGTCGAAAATATCACAGCGGGGAGTCTCAGGATCCTCATTGAATGGGTCGTGTCCTTGGTTAGTTAGACAATATTCGGCTCGACATCTGGAAGCATTTACGGCCGAGCTAGTACCTGGATATGTAACAAATTGCTGCAAGGAAAAGAGAAAGTTTTTTAGAAGATACACGGACAGCCTTGTACGAGGCCGGCCCGTGAAGAATGGCATGATGGCCTCGACCTGTCGGCCGCCATCCCCAAATAATGCGAGAAGTCGCATCGCGTTAGGAATCGACGGCATAAGGTATGCACGTCGCCGCGGGAGAGAAATACTCCCTTTTTGTGAATATGGCGATGGCCTCGACCTTTCGGCCGCCATCCCCAAATGATGCGAGAAGTCGCATCGCGTTCGATTAAGAGATCGACGGCATAAGAGCATGCACGTCGCCGCGGGACTTGCTCCCTTTTGCCTTGTTTTCTCAACAACATAAATATAAGTAAAAAAATAGTATGTTTAAAGGGGATTTTTTCAGTAACAAATTTAACGTAAAAAATGATTTTTTCGTCTTAATTTGCTTATAATAAAAAAACTATTAACAATATTAATGAAATTCCTGAACAAATATTATAATTGAACATTAAAATAAGGGATAAGTAAAAAAAAATCACGAAAATCGAGGAATTCTACGAAATATAATCGAAAAATGGAGAGAGTGTAGGTGAAACATATATACGCTATGACTCAAAGGGTTAAATGAAACCTCCTACTCTTTATTAAATATTGTAACTTATCTCGAGAACTTTTCGAAACACTATAATGAAATACCTTTTCGTTTAGTATTAGGGATACAAGTAAGTTTTTAAAGGATTTACAAGAGATGGCGTTACTAGTATTAAATCGCATTGGACCATAACCTAACCACCTTCATTATTAGGCTTTAGTTTTCAGTACATCTCATTTTGTCGAAGTGTAACAACATAGTTTTTTTGAACTCCAAATATGTCGACTTTTGTGCCAATGAAACGCAATTTGCGGGAAGCTTTACTTTTCTGCTTTCATTTAAAGAAAAAAGCAGCAGAAGATCATCGATTGTTGTGTGAGGCTTATGGGGACCAAGCTCCATCAATTTCAACCAGTAGGTTTAGACGGTTCAAAAGTGATAATTTTGACACGGAGGATAAGGAACGTGAAGGAAGGCCAGAAATGTTTGAAGATGCAGAATTGGAGGCATTATTGAACGAAGACTCGTGTCAAACGCAAAAAGAACTTGTAGAATCTTTGGGAGTGACTCAACAAGCAATTTCATTATGCCTCAAAACCATGGGAATGGTCCAAAAGCAAGGAAAGTGATTTTGCAGCACGACAATGCTCGACCACATGTTGCAGTGCCAGTCAAAAACTACTTGAAAATACTCAAATGGGATATCTCACCCGCCGTATTCTCCAGACATTGCTCCTTCCGACTACCACTTGTTTCGATCATTGACTCATGGCCTGTCTGAGCAGCACTTCCGTTCTTACGAGAAATGCAAAAAATGGGTCGATTCTTGGATTGCCTCTAAAGATCAGTCGTTCTTTCAGTCGCGGAATTCGTATGCTGCCAGAAAGATGGGAAAAAGTAGTGGCTAGCGATGGACAATACTTTGAGTAATCAATCTGTTGCCATTTTTGCACAATAAAGCCCCAATTTTCACAAAAAATCCTTTAAAACTTGCACCTCCAATACTTTTCGAGATACTTTAAATTTTGTCATGATAATTCTTAATGTAAAATATAAAATATTTCATAAAGTATTCACTTTTCGATGATTTTACGTTAACAATTTTAGATGTAGAATAATAAAAGGAATCAAATAATAGTATTAATTTTTAGATATAAAATTTTGCAAAATTTATCAATGCATTTACAAAATCCAATAAAACTTTTATACCTAATTTTTCGTGTTTTTAAACATTAATTGATTTCTTTCATTATTTTACGTCTAAAAGTTTTAAGATAAAGTCATCGAAAAGTGAATATTTTATGATATTTAATATTTTATATCAAGAAGTGTCATGACAAAATTTAAAATATCTTGAAAAGTACTTAACAAAAAGATACTCGGAAAGCTTTCGAGATACGCTACAAAAATATGCAATAAAAAGTAGAGGGTTTTATTTAAAAAATTGAAGGTAACCTTCACGTGACCTTCAAGGAACTATTTAAGGTCAAACTAAAGATGACACCATATTAGGTCCCTCTCAAAGCTATACAACTTTTGTCTGAAACATTTTTTTTAAGATAAATAAAGTTATTTGGGATCGGACATTAAAATGAGACACCCTGTATATATATATATAGGGTACCCCAGACTTAACACATCATTTGCTAGTGGCAGATTCTTGAAATTATTTAGAAACGAAAATCCTAATACTAAAATGTTAAGGCTAAAATACCTTTTGGAAAGCAAATGGGAAACATTTAAAGATAGCCAATTTGGTTGTTAAAAATTGGCGCGCTTAGATCTATTACATAGTGAAGATATCCCTAGAATTACACAGCCCCACAAAAAAAGAAAATGATCTGTCCGATGGATCAGACCAGTATATTCTTATTATTTTATTATTTTGCCGAATATTGATTTTAAAACGTACTGAACTGTAAAATCTGTCACATAAAATATGTCATAAGTTAATAATCAATTTGAATAAAATAACACAGCCCCACAAAAAAAGTGATCTGTCCGACGGACCAGACTAGTACATCTTTACATATTTTGACCCGCTGAATCCGAATTCGAAGTCAGAATTATCAGAGAGGCTTGTTTTCAAGGCTACTTTTTTTGTGGGGCTGTTATTTTATTCAAATTGATTATTAACTTATGACATTTTATGTGACAGATTTTACAATTCAGTACGTTTTAAAATCAATATTCGGCAAAATGATTTGTGCCATTATTAATTATGCTCTTATTGTCAGCATATATAGCAATTGAATTAAATAAATAAAAATTATAAAGAGATAAATTTAAAAGTATATACAAATTGTTAATATTAATGTTTAGTTGATGTATTTAGGGATACCTGCACTATATAACAAACCTGAGCATCCAAATTTCTAACAATCAGATTGGCTATTTTTAAACGCTTTCTATTTAAAAACTGTTGTAGCCTTAACATTTTGGTATAGGATTTTTGTCTCTAAATGACTTTAAGAATCTGCTATTAGTAGATGGTACGTAGGTCTAAGACACTCTGTATATAAATTGAGTATTCACATTAAGAAATTTTCATATTGTATAGCCGTATTCATAGAATTATAGCTAAAATAAAAAATATCATTCCGTGAATACAGGAGAAAGGCAAATCTGAGCTGTCTACTCAAATGTTTCCTTAAAGCGTCCTACATCATTCCAAAATCCTTTGATGATTTTTGCATTTCAAATATTGTTAGAACTGTAAACTATCTGATCTAATGCAAATTACACTGTCCGACAAAATTTGACTTTTTTTGTAACATAAGTGTAAATCGTCATTTTCAATGTATTTTTGCTCGCTGAACACAAATTCGTTATCCAAATTTGATTATCACGTCACAATTTTTAGAAAAATAGCGTCAAAGTGACCAAAAATGACGAATTCGAGTGTTTTCATGACGTTATAGCATTGGTACTAAATTTTTTTCAAATTTTATTTGTGCTATTCGAAAGTATCAACTTTTAGCTTTAAAATGCATTTTATTTCATTTTGATACAATTTTTCCTTTCCGAAATATAATAATTTGAAATAGTTCTTTTTCTTATACATGAAAGACACATGCAAAAGATATTTTATTCTACCTTAATATTGCATTATATGCAAAATAAGTGCTTTTAGACTTAAATAATATAATAGGTGTGAGTCGTTAATGCGTCCTTCACTACCATAAACATACTGCTCCGTGTGTAGTTTGATTGTTGCACAAAACTCGAAATACCTCGATAATGAAAAATAACATCGAAACGAAATAAAATGCATTTTAAAGCTGAAAGTATACTTTCGAATGGTACAAACAAAATTTGATTAAAAAAGGACCCCGCACAAAACCAAGGGATTTTGGGTCCCGGTTAAATTGGCTGAAATTTTAGTATGTTGTACTATTTGACCTCCCGATCAAAAGTCTCAATAGGACCTAGGTCTGAAAATCAATAGTTTTTGAGATACGTATGGTTAAAAGTCGGAAAAATGGTCATTTTCCGACATTTAACCATACGTATCTCAAAAACTGTCCATTTTTGTGCCCATTATGACTTTTGATTGAGCATGGTAAGAACTAACTTTTCTGAAAGTTTTAGACGATTCGACTGAAATTCAATTTCCATAAGGGTCCAGGACCCCGCATACAACCTTATGGAAATTGAATTTCGGTCGAATCATCTGAAACTTTCAGAAAAGTTAGTTCTTGTCTGCTAATCAAAAGTCGTAATGGGCACGAAGTCTAAAAATGGACAGTTTTTGAGATACGTATGGTTAAATATCGGAAAATGGTCATTTTTCCGACTTTAACCATACGTATCTCAAAAACTATTGATCTTCAGACCTAAATCCCATTGAGACTTTTGATCAAACAGTACAACATACTAAAATTTCAGCCAATTTGACCGGGACTCAAAACCCCTTGGTTTTGTGCGGGGTCTTTTGCTATAACGTTATGAATACTCTCGAAATTGTCATGTTTGGCTATTTTGACGCTATTTTTCTCAAAATTGTGACGTGATAGCCCAATTTGGATAACGGATTCGTGTTCAGGAAGCAAAAATACGTTGGAAATGTCTATTCACATTCATGTTACAAAAATGTTGTCGGACAAATGTAACAACGGACAGATTGTCGGACAAATATTATCAAAACATGTTTCTTGTGCGATTTTATAATCGTGATGAAGAAGTGTAAGATCTACCTCGCCTTATAAATGTTTACATTATAAAAATTTCAAATATATGCCGTTTTGAATAAAGAACATCAAATCAAAATATTTTAAACATAAAAATTAAGTACTTACTCTAAGAAATTTTTATGTTGCACAGTCATTCGTAGCATTATCGCTCTAATCTAAATTATCTCTCCAGGCAGGTAGAAGGAAGACAAATCTGAGCTGCCTATTCAAATGTTTCTTTAAAACGTCATGAATCGTTACAAAATCTGATGATGATTTTTGTATTTCAACTAGTGTCAAGAATGCAAACCTTATCTAATCCAATGCGAATTATCAAAATACACTTCTGCTTGTGCGAGTTTATTATCATGATAAAGAAATGTAAGATCCAGCTCGCTTTTATGGATGTCTAAATTATAAAAATTTTAAATATATAATTTTAAAAAAGTATATAACATTAAATCAATATATGTAAAAATTATGATACAACATATATAAAATATATAAAGATTTTTAATACATACCGATTTAAATGTATCATATTAAATCAAAATATTTTACACATATATAAAAATTGAGCACTCATATTAAGAAATTTTTATCTTGCACATTCATGTTCATAGTATTATCGTTATAATCTAAATTATTTCTTCAGGCATGCAAATCTGAATCACCTACTCGAATATTTCTATAAAACATCCTGCATTACAAAATTCTTCGATGATTTCTCTGAATGGATTACTAATTTAAAAAACTTTAAATATGCTTTTTTAAACGTTTGAGATTAAATAAATATATTATATATACATTATATGTAGATGTAACAAAGCGACCGTATCAGATGTTTTTTGGAGAAATACGCATTTTTTTAAAAAATGTTCAATACAAAAGTTGTAGAGTTTTAACCCTTAAAGCATACCGGGATATCATAACCCCACTCTAAATTTGCGTTTTAATAAGTTCCATTAAGTCTTTTTTAAATAATTTTTTAAACAATGTTAATTTTAAGAAATCGCTATAACACCTGTCCTTAAAATACATGACTTTAACTTCATTCAAGAATTTTTATGCAAGAAAATATTCAATAGCGTCGTTACAGCACACACTTAAAGACACTGGGGTATCTCACACCCCATGTGCCCTTTACGTAATTTTTACGGAGGTGTGCCCTTTAAGGGTTAAAACTCTACAACTTTTGTATTGTATATTTTTTAAGGAAATGCATATTTTATGTCTGTGAAGTTAGCCCCCCATTTTAAAAATTCAAAAGAAATCATGTGAGTTCTGGATACTCCCGCAAGAGTTCTAGAATTCTGCCGTTTAAAGCCAAGAAAACATCATTTTAAAAACGGGGGGGACTAACTTTACGGCGCCCCTCATTTTTGAAAAAATGGATTTTTCTTTGCAGACTCCGAAAGTTCTAGAGTTCCCTATGGGTTTTAAAAAGAGTTCCGTTCAAATTAGTGCAAAAATTGCGGATTTTCCAAAAAAGGTTCCAAAAAGTCGGAAAAATTAAAAAAAAAATTTTTTGGAATTTCCCAGTTCTGTCAGGAGTTTTGTTTGCCTCCGCACCAGTTTTATCGAAATGTATCAGCATCCGAAGCGCTAAAATCAAAATTGACAAAGATATAGCCATGCAAAATTCCGGGTTCGAAAAATTTCTAAGTCCCAAGGGGTAAAATTTTTCTTCGGAAAACTAGTTTTGATTTTAGCGCTTCGGTCCTTGATACATTTCGATTGAACTCGTGCAGGGGCAAACAGAATTCCCGGCAGAACTGCGAATTTCCCAAAAAAAAATTTTTTTCTGAACTTTAAGTGTCCGTATCTCGGTCAATTTTGGTTGTAGCACTTCGGACCCTGATACATTTTGATAGAACTCGTGCGGGGACAAACAAAACTTCCGGCGGAACTGCAAATTTTCAAAAAAAAAAATTTTCCGAACTTTAAGTGTCTGTATCTCGGTTAATTTTGATTGTAGCGCTTCGGACCCTGATACATTTCGATAGAACTCGTGCGGGGGCAAACAGAACTCCCGATAAAACTGCGAATTTCCAAAAAAATTTTTTTTCAAAAATTCTTAATTTTCGAAACTTTTTTTGGGAAATCCGCAATTCTGTTTAGAGTTCTGTTTGCCCCCGCACGAGTTCTACCAAAAAAGTCTTAAGGCCCGAAGCGCTAAAACCAAAACTAACAGAGTTACAGCCGCTGAAAGTTTCGATCGATTTTTGCATTTATTTGAACGGAACTCTTTTTAAAACCTATAGGGAACTCTAGAACTCATCGAAATCTTTCGGAATCTGCAAAGAAAAATCCATTTTTTTTCAAGAATGGGAGGCGCCGTGAAGTTAGCTCCCCTGTTTTTAAAATGATGTTTTCTTGGCTTTAAATGGTAGAACCCTTTTTAAAATTGATTGAGAATTCTATAACTCGTGCGGCGGCATCCAGAACTCATATGATTTTTTTGAATTTTTAAAATGAGGGCAAACTTCACAGACAAGCACATTTTTCGAAAAAAGTATCTGATACGGTCGCTCTGTTACACCCTATATATACAGGGTGTTTCCAAATTCAACCAACAAACTTTGAGAGATTGTTGGGGACACCCTAAAGATCATTTTTTGAAAATGAACTTATGGTCGGAAATGGATCGTTTCATCACTACAGTATAGTTTAGAATGTTCGAAAAAGGTTGTACTGTTTACGTACATAATATCGCAGTATTCGGTGAAAACCATTCTCTGGTCATTCGCAGTGTCTGGAAATTCACAAAACACGACAAGACCGACTGTCGACTTGCCATGCAGCGACTAATACATTATTATAGGTAAACACGCGCCGTGTATATACAGGATGTCCTGTAAAGACCGTAATAACGCTTAAAAGTAAATTCTTGAGATTATTTTAAGACAAAAATCTTAATGCCAAAATACTCAGGCTATAACAGTTTTTAGAAGGATTTATCCTTCTAAAAACTGTTATAGCCTGAGTATTTTGTTAACGAATGAGGTGGCCTAATGTTGGCGCGCTCAGGTATGGTACAACGCACAATGTTAAAGGCGAAAGCTGACAATCGCCCTTCTTGTCAATATCGATGTCGAAATTACATATACAGAAAGAATAGGTTCGCTTTTACCAATGTTTGCAAATGCATTGTCTATACAGATAAAATTTTATTGAAAATATAAAAGAAAAAATATAACATAAAACGTAAGCATTTTATAAAATGTCATTTGACAGCTTACATTTGCAACATGAAATTTGCTGCTAGTTTCATATCTTACAATTAGCACTGTTCGTTGTATGTATCACACCAAAGCGCGCGAACTTTAGGCTATCTCATTCACTAATTATAAACGCTTCTAGTTCAAAAACTATTATCGTCTGTTTGTTGAGTATTTTGATATTAAGATTTTTGTCTTAAAATAATCTCAATAATTGACTCTTAGCGTTGTTACGGTTTTTACGGGACACCCCGTATATTCAGGGTGTATCAGACCACCGTGCCAGTCATTAAAATAATGTACTGATATTGAGATGTGTCAGCTGTCATATTTATTTGATTCATCATTACATGATAAGTCTTCGCGGTGAGATTGATCGATAAAAACATTTCACACACACAACCAAATAAATATGACACATATCAATACATTAAACATTAAACTATTGAATAAAAACATTATTTTAAAATCTGTTTTTATAATTCATTTCAGATAAACAGAAATAGAGTTTTAACAAAACTCTTGAATATTTTTTCAATAATTTTATCATTGTCAAAGATATTCGGTTTATAGAAGCATCTTTGTCGCTGGTCATTTTGCTCCATCCCTGAGCGCGCGAAATCTTAGCCCTGTCATTTATAATTTTTAAACCTTTTCGATTTGAAAACTATTATAGCCTCGGGATTTTCGTATTTAAACTTTCGTCTTAAAATGTTACAAAGAATTTGTCATTAAAATATTTATCGCCGATTTTGGTTCACCTTGTGTATATAAATTGATTAGACATTAAAAAATATTCATATTGCACAGCCATATGGGAATTATCGAAATAACCTGCTTGCGTGTATTCATTACCTTAATAGAGAAATGTAAGATCCATTTCGCCTGCATGGATGATAAATTATAAAGATTTTAAATATATGTTTTTTTAAATGTGTAACATTAAATTAAGATATTTCACATTTGTAAACAGAAAAGAAAAGAAAAAATTAGTTAATTATTTTTTAAAAAATTCTTAAAGGGATCCTGTAGCCGCGATACTGAATTTTTGTAAAAGGATTTTTTCGTATTACTTTCATAGATTTGGAAATTTAAAAAAAAAAATGAAAGTATAGACATTAATATGTGTCTGCTCGGTAGTATTTTTCTGAAATAAAAAAAATTTTTAGTTAAACGCGCGCGCACACACACGCACACGCACATGCACACAAACACGCACATACGCATTAAAAGAGAAAAAGTTAGATAATTAAGATATTTATTCGGTTTGGCAGTGCCAAGTATTTATAAATAAAATATTTCTTTTAAGTTCGTCTTCAAATGTTCCATAATCAATGAAACGATTAGTTTCTAAAGGTAAAATCAAGACAATCTTACATTTATATGATCAAACTGTGAACACTGGCTAAAGAGTAATAGCAAAGAAATAGGTGTTCTAGTTTATGTAACTATCTATTTTTATAGTTGACGCATTTTCTTGATATCACTATTTTTGTAGGAAAGATAAATTTTTTGTCCTTTTTTTTACAAAAGTAATTTTTTTATTTTATACATTTTGTACTGTCAAATTAAAATAATTTTGTACGAGGGTTTTTTTTTTTTGAGGATGTATGTTGGGCAAGTATATTTAGCGCTTTTTATACCTTTTTTTTAAAAAGGTTAGTAATCAACAAAAAAAGATTGCTGGTTATCTATCGGTGCGTTAAGGTTAAAGTTCTGAAGTGGTGGGTAATTTTTTCAGTTTTGAGAAAATATTAGGTTAAATCTTCATCAGAGGACCATCAAGTAAAATTTTAGTATAGTAAATTATTCAAAGGCGAACCGTTAGAAACTTGTTAAGGATGTTTTACTAATTTATTGTTATTCAGTTTTGCATGGAATTTTAAATTATGGATTTTGCTTTTTTATTTTTATTTATTTATTCTTTTCTCAAAATCAAAGTTGCGATTACATGTTTTATTTGCTGAGAATATCTGTATTTTTTTTGTTTTCGTAATAATTTTTATTTTAAATAATGTATTATAAACAAAATGTAACTATACATGCAAAATAAATGAGAATTTAAAAATTTATTAATTTTTCAATCAACCTCCAATTAACAAAAAATAATATATTGCATTTAAATATTGTAAATTTTATTATTTTATAAAAAAAGGTACGGCGACAAAAAGAATGAAACCCGGGCCAGTGCGATGACAGGCAAATACCTTATCGCGTCTCTATGTACTTCGGGATTTTAACCTTAATCCACTGGTAGATAATGAGCGTATACATCTTTTTTCGTTAATTACTGCCTGGCCATTTACACCTAATATTTTACAGTTTGGAGCCCCCCCTCGCTTCTTCCAACTGTGAAAGAATCGTTCGGGTTTACATTTCCCAAGTCGTAACCTCTCTTTGTTAATTTTAATCCTTATTTCATAATGCACACATATACGTGTAGGAGGGGGGGGGAAGAGAGAGAGAGAGAGAATTAAGCAATTAACATATTTATTCGGTGTAACAGCACCAAGTATTTTGAATAAAATGTTTTAATTCGTATAATATCTATTTCTTAGTTGGCGCATTTTTAGATATCATTATAGAGAATATATTGTTTTAGATATCTCATAGAGAAGATAGATTTGAAAATAATTTTTATTTAAAATAGTTTATACTGATGTTTTTAGTAACTAAATCATTCGAAATTAATTAAAATATACCTAATATTCTTCTTTTGATTATGGAATACGACACTTTTTTTAAGTATCTGTGAAAAAAAGATTTTCTAGTTTGTGTTATTCATTTTTAACTGGTGCAATTTTTTTATTCCATTACTTTTGTAGAGAAGAAAATAGATAATCATCATTGTAATATCATCTCTTTCTTATTTATGATTATGCTACCAGCATTGCTCGCGCTATTTTTTATTATTGTCATAATTTTTGTAAAGATTTAAGATTAAAAAAATGTTTAATTCTTTAATCTTTTTTGATAAGTTAATTTATATAGTTGACGAACTGTCATAATACACACATTTCGAAAAATATTAGTGATGCGAATGCCACATAGTATGCAGAATACGAAAAGGACATTTCCTCGCCCTGTCCTCAATCTTCCTTACTTATAAAGTTGATGATAATGACCACGTTTCTTAAATATGAATTTATCAAATCAGAGTTTTGCATCACAATATCTCCGCTTATAGAACACGTAGAAGAAAAATGAAAATATTTTTCTTATACAAATCGAACCTGAGCTATATTGAGCCTACTTAGAATTTGATCAGTTAATTGAGATCCGATAATCTAAGAGGCCCTCAAAACAGCGTATCGCATAACGTTAATCCTCGGTAAAGGATAAGAGTCTTTTACCGTAATTGCGTTAAGTTTCCTAAAATCTACACAGAAACGCAATGAGCCATCTTTTTCCTCACCATAACTACGGGGGACAGCCAAGGACTATGAGATTTTTCGATTTCTCTTTGACTTTTCATTTCCTCTACGACTTTTTCCACTTCGGAACGTAGATGCAGAGGAATTCGTCGTGGAACTTGTTTAATCGGATGAGAGTCCGAAAGAATAATTTCGTGTTCCACCAAATCACAGTTCCCTGCAACAATATTTCCTGAAAATACATCTTGAAATTCAATCAAAAATTGTGTAAAAATTTCTCTTTGCGCCTTATCAAGATTGCGCGTATTACTTTCAAACAGTTCCTCTAATTCGAGAGGGAGTTTATTACCTCGCATTTCCACGGCCGAACAAGAGAACTCCCTTGAAGACTGTTCATCTCCATCCTTCTCTCTCTCAGAGAAGTAAGAGTCAAATATCTCCCCTAGACCAACTTTGCTAATAAAATCTGCTCCTAAAATACAGTCTTCTGAAATTTCAGTCGGAATTGCAAAAATCTCTTTCGAAAATTTCCCCAAGTCTATGCGGACCTTCTTCTTGGATTTAATCGAAACTCTTTCCCCAGTAGGATATTTTAGAAAACCTTTCAGAGGAACATCCTCCTGTTTATTTAAAACTAGCCTCTTATTTATGAGCGAAACTTCCGAGCCTGTATCGATCTTGCAAAAACAAAATTGTCCATCGACTTCTCCGCGATATAAAAATTCTTTACAATCTTTGCCTATTTTATTAAACGAAAAATTCTTTTCCTTGATCGGGGCGCTTTTGGTAGAAGTCGAACCCGCCCCTCTTAATTCGACTAAATCTAGTTTCTCACGCTTTCATCCCTTGTCGTGAGACAGTCCGCGCGAAAATGCCCAACTTTCCCACAAAGCCAGCACTCTTTTTTATTATTCGATTTTCCCCCATTTTTAGTTTTAGATTTTCCTTCGTCTTTCTTATTAACGCCCTCTTTCTTTTTTTCGTCGACATTCCAATTTCTACTCCTGAAATTATTCTTATTTTCTTGCTGACAGGAATTACTCACGCGGTTATTTTCTTGGATGGCTTTAATAACTTTTGCTCTTTCAAGAGCAAATTTCAAGGAGTTCACGCCTTCTAATTGTAAAGTGCGCCTAGTGTAATTATCTGATAGCGCATTAATAAATTGCGCGCACGCGATTTTTTCGCGAATCTCCACGGCGCACTCCGGATAAGCGAGGCGTGATAAACGCTCAATATCCGCGCTCAGGGCGGACAATTCTTCACCGAATTTCTGCCGGCGATTTGTAAATTGCGTATAATACGTCTGAGAGAGCTGGCTTTCCCCGAAGCGCGACTCGAGCTTCGATTTGAGCTCCACAAAAGACAACGTTTCAATATCGGAGACGCATTCAAGGATAGAACGCGCTTTTCCGCGTAGGCACGACGCAAGCGCAACAGTCTTTGCGCTCTCATTCCAGTTATTCGTGCGTGCAATTAAATTAAATTGAGCGAAGAATTCCGGAAGCGCCGACGTCCCGTCATACGTGTCTGGCTTGAGCTTATAATCCAAGCCGTTCCCAGTAGCACTCGCGTTACGAGTCAGCCCGAATTGAAAAGGGAAATCTATGCGCGTATTAGAATCGCCCGCACTATTATTGGGATGACTTAGCTAGTTTTGCAGTCGAAGAATTTCCACATCCCGTAGGCGCAGCGTCTCCTCGAACCGCTCCCGCATCTGTGTACATTCCTCGCGCATTTCCTTGAGTTCGCGCATCGCCTCCTGAAGAGTCGAATCTGCGGAGAGCCCCGACGCTTCCCCCGAAGCTTCCGGGCGCCTCCTCTTTGCCGCTGCACGCGTCCTTTCCTCCGTAGCAGGCGCCGGTTCCATTTCCTCTGTTCTTTCGTATCTCGGACGAGCCCCCAAAAATGTTGCGCTTCGCGCGTCACTCGCGTAATCGCACACACGGAACAATAAAGGACACAACACAGGATTGACAGGAACAAAAGAACTTTAATTACAGAACCGTAAAATACAGCTGAGCGTACGGAAATCTGCAGTAAGATACAGATACGCGCGCGTACACGTGTGACAAGGACCGAGTCCTGTCAAAATCTGACGGTCTCCGGCTTGTTTCCCTCGTTGCCACGCGCCGAATGTCGCTTCTTCCGAGAAATCAATATATCGAGCCGGTCAAGCAGCTGACCGGATCTATCGGGCGCAACAATATAGAAAGAATATAAAAGAAGATTTTGGCTATTAAAAAATGAAACTATCACACATGACATAAAAGGGACTAAGTTTAAAATGGATAATGGAAGATCCTTGGTTTATCCCTTATGTTGGTGATACAAGTAACGATATTAACCGTATTTTAAACAAATGATTTAACGTTCGTTACACAATTCCCAAAAAATTAGACCTATTAAAAAAAGGAAAAGATAAATTTACTACATCCAAAATGACCGAACAAGTATATAAAATCAATTGCTGTAATTGTGATCAAATTTATATTGGCCAAACGAAACGGCGCTTAGCAACTAGAATAAAAGAACATCAGCGTAACATAAAATGCGGAACTAATAATTACTCTGTAATTACTGACCATCGTTTGTCTTTAAATCACGATTTCGATTGGTCTAATCCTAATGTACTACATAGAGAAAAATACAGGAGAAAGAAAGAGATCGCGGGAATGTTTTATATTAAGAAATTTGACAACAGCATTAACCCCTTCAGCCCCATTGATGTCATATGGCGTCAAATGCATTTTCTAGCAGATCGTTGTTGCAATTGTTTTAAAACCGTATATACAAGGGTTTTTGGGTCGTAGAATACGTATTTTTGATTAAAATTGACAAATTCAAAATGGCGAATCCAATATGACGTACAAAAATGTCACATAATTCGAAAATTGATTTATTTCATTAAAACTTATGGTCTAAGGATTTTTTGGTCAATTTCATAATTTTGACCACGTAATTGTATTCTGCCAAAAAACCCCTGGATATAAAAAATCAAAGAATCTTTTCCTATCCCCTGGAGCACATTCAGACAAAACCAACTTGCCACTTAAGGGGTTAATTTGCAAAAGGACACGGAAAACTTGAACTCAATATATAATAGAATAATAAGATTGACCTAACATAATTATTTATATTTTCGTCTGTAATGTTTTGTTCTTATTAATCTGACTTTGATCCTCGTCGATCGATCTCTATCTAATGTCAGATGTGGTATGTAGACGTGCTTTCTAACACGGATTCCAAAAAGAGCTATATTTGATGTTTAAAAATTTTTCGACCATTTATGTCATTGCTTTGTTTTGTCCCACTGAGTATGTTAATTGATGTCAATGTTTCATTCGACTTTATTGATTGTAGATCCACTTGATAAGAACCAGAAAGCGTCTGGTCGAAATGTTATGAAGAAAAATATAATAAAGTTTGCTAGATTTGTTAATTTAAAAACGAGTCTGATTTAGAACTATACTGACTTTAATACGATTCTTCAATTATATGCATATGTTTTGCGCGTACGTGCATGCGCCCGTTCATCCGTCCATTATCTTGTCCCATAATTCGCCAACTATTTCTTTTTATAATTCAAGAAGTAAGCTTCGGACAAAATTTTCGTAAAGTAAAATCGTTTCGAAATTAATTCAAGAATACGTTTGTCGTGTCGGATGATAGGATGGTCTTACGGATTTTGCTATATAATATACGGATATGAGAATATAAGAGTATTTATTCTGTTGATACGTTACAGAGGCCATAATGCGCACAGCAAATCTTCTTAATACATACATATATTCCGGTAGCCGAGAGACTAATCCTTGAGTGCCATCTGTCTAGGGAAAAAAAAATACTGTCGACGCGGTTCATTCGATTACAAATTATAATAATTCTCCCACGCTAAAATAGAAACATATTAAGAAGGAGGGATTCTGGTCTAGAAGCTCGAGGTATTTTTACTATTTTTCGAGGTATATAAGCATTTTATAAGGTAATACTTTTGAGGTATTTTTACTATTTTTTCATGCAAAATTGTTTAAGTTTATTTATACCGGGGTTTCTCCTACATATTAGTACACATCTTGAGTATCTTTCTGAATTTTTTTATTGCTTTATTTCATAAAATAAGTCTTGTAACAAAAAATCCAAAGAGATTCTTAAAATATATGTTGATGACTATTGTTTAAACTAGAATAAACAAAAAATATCGAAAAAAAACAAAATGGTGCCGTTTTGAAAATTGGATTTCGATTGTTGCGATTTTTTTTTATTTAAAGAACTGTAAAATTAATAACAATGAACATTTTGATTTGATTCCAGTTAGTTCAGACGATAGTCATCAACATATATTTTAAGAATCTCTTTGGATTTTTTGTTTTAGATAAGCAGAACGGCCGCAATCATGGTACCGTGATTTTTTACATGCCCTTGCAATTATTGCTATATAAAACTTATTTTATGAAATTGATGAAATATACGAGGTAATAGAAAAAAACTTAGACGATTGTACAATACAGACGAGGTATATTTTGAATATGTAACAGACAAACATAAAGAATACAGATATAGGAAAGGATACTCAGCAGATAGTTAACGCCGTCTGGCGTAGAAATATAGACTCAAACTGACCGGAAGCGCCATACTCAACACCCCTTCTCGCTTTAATTAGTTTGAGCTAGTGAAGTCCCAGATAGTTGACCAATTCCAGAAAACGCTCCTTGGGCAATGGTTTGGTCAATAAATCTGTCAACATCTCATCCGACGGGCAATATTGTACTTCTATCACCTTCTTCTTTCTTAAATCTCTTATTTGATGATAACATACATCAATATGCTTGGTACATGCTTCACACTGATCTGACTTGATTAACCGGATACATCCTTGATTACCTTCATGAATGGTTATGGGTTTTTCCATAGGGATCTTCATGGCCATTAGGAGTTGTCTAAACCAGAGTAATTCCTTGCTTGCGTAGGCTGCCGCAATGTATTCAGCTTCAGTGGACGAAGTAGCTACTGATGTTTGCTTACGACTCGACCACGCTACAGTGCTAGTTCCTAAACGGAAAACGAAACCGCTAGTAGACTTCCTGTCAGCCTTGTCTCCAGCCTAGTCCACATCCACAAAGCATTCCAGTTCCAGTTTACCGGTTGATGACAATCGCAAACTTTTATCCATTGTAGATGCGAGATATCGCATCACTCGTTTAATCGCTTTTCAATCACATTCCGTAGGTGCTTCTACAGAGCGACCCAGATTTCCCACTACCATGCCATATCAGGTCTGGATACTGTGGCAATGTACAATAGAGACCCAATGGCCTTTCTATATTGAAGACTGTGTGGCAATTTTTCACTGTATTTTACTTTAGAACTTAAAAAGCTTGTCTCCATTGGCGTCGCCACTGGTCTTGGTTCCAAAAGTCCATACTCTTCTAAAATCTTGGCTATTTTCCCCTTCTGGAGTAAGAACGTTCCTCCTTTCTCTCGTTCTATCTGGATACCAAGATAGTGTTTGACATCTCCAAGATCTTTGATTTTGAAATGTCCTTGTAGATCTTCACCTACTTTTCTCGTTACTTCCCGAGATGTGCCTGCCACTAAAAGATTATCAACATAGAGTAATACATAGGTTGTATTTCTTTTATTCTCGTTCCTGACGTATAAACATGGGTCAACTTTTGCAGGTTGGAAACCTATCCGTGAAAGTGCTTCGGTGGCTGTTCTATTCCACGCTCGAGCCGACTGCTTGAGTCCATATATGCTCTTCCTTAGCTTCAGAAAGACTCGTGTCCTTCAGTTATAAAACCCGGTGGTTGCTCTAAGAAAATCTCTTTTTCAATTTTACTGTTTAGGTATGCATTCTTAACATCCAGGTGATGAAAAGTGTAGACTTCTATTAGCTGCTATAAGTAGCAGGGCACGTATTGTCCCATGTTTAATCACAGGTGAAAATATTTTGTCATAATCTTCTCCATAGATCTGGGAGAAACCTCTAGCTACAAGACGAGCCTTGCAGGTATGAATATGACCCTCACCATCTAATTTGTTCTTAAAAACCCACTTGCAGGTGATTGCTTTCTTTCCGGATGGAAGACAGTCAGTTCCCAGACTTGATGCTCATTTAGAGATTTCATCTCTTCTTTGATAACTCAAAGTTTTGCAAATTAGAGTGATTAATTTCATCTTCTATTATTCTCACTGAGCAACTAATCCAGACTCGATTAGTATTGGGATCCAGAATTTGCTAACCTATTACCGTCGTATCCAATCAACACTCCCTTTTCCGCTTTATCATCCCATTTCTTGCGTTTTTGTTTAGGGATGAGCGAGTAAACCTTTGATGCAAACACTCGGATGTGACTAATATCCGACTTCTCCCCCTTAAACAATTCAACAGGGGTTTTATTTACACTGCGACTTGTCATTCGATTTTGTAAATATGCTGCAGTTAATATTGCTTCGCCCCAAAAACGATTATTTAAACCAGCGTCCAGTAGCATACCATACATTTGGCAGATTTGGTTAAGGATCTGTTCTTCCTTTCTGCGACACCATTTTGCTGCGGGGTATATGCGACAGTTAATTGATACTTTATCTCTTCCTTCCGTAGGAAATTTGACAATTCAGTTGAAACATATTCTTTGCCATTATCTGTAGCGCGATGGGTTTTTTTCCAAATCTTACTGTCATTGCCGCAATATATTCCTTTATAATTCTTAGAACTTCATCTTTTGTCTTTAGCAGTCGCACCACTGTGAAGCGGGAACAGTCATAAATCAAAGTTAAGAAGTATCTTTTGCCACTAGGAGTTGCCGTTTGCATAGACCCGCATAAATTCGAATGAATCAATTTTATCGGTTCCTTTTCTCTGTTTTTGCTCTTCGGAAACTTCGTTTGTGTTAGCTTTCTTTTAATACAATGCTCGCAGACTGTATTATCAGAGCAGGTAGTTATCTTGATTCCTATCGCCAAATCTTCACTTATCAATTTCTTTATTGCATATAGATCTCGATGACCTAGTCGACGGTGCCAATGATGGATACATTTTTCCGTTCTGGTTGATGCTTCTACTGTCTTCAATCTATATAGGTTTCCTTCTTGAATAGCTCTCGCGACGACCCGCTGTCCGTGATAAATGATGTATGAATTTTTTTCGAAAATTACTCGATATCCTTTTTCGGTTATTCTCGGAACCGAAATTAAACCTCCGTCTAATTGTGGTACATAAAGCACATCCGTGAGTTCTATTGCCTGAACACGATTGTCTGACACTTCACAGGCTAAATGACCTTTCCCGGTTCCAGCCGCTTTTACCGCCGAGCCATCCGCCAGAAAAACAGTAGTGGTAGTGTCTCTAATTACTGAGAAAAAAATTTGACTTGTTGGTCATATGGCTCGTCGCACCCGGGTCAATGTACCATCTTCCTCCAGTTCGAACTGCTTGAGCCTCTTCTCGTGCGTGAAGTAACGTGACCGCTTTGAATGCTTATTTTTGCCGTTGCTGAACTTCTTTCTTTTTCTGTGTTAGCACCTTTCTGCTGTTGCCTTTTGTATGAATAACAGTCTGCCTTTATATGACTTGGTTTGCTGCAGAAAAAACATACTCGCATATCCTTTTATTCTTTTTTTTGCCTTTATCATGCTAGAATTTATAGAATTATTATTATTACTTCCCTTAGAAATTATGGCGGCTGATTGAAGTGCTACTTCTGTACCTTTCTCCTCCGATCCATCACTTTCGGTACGCCTTTGATACTCGTTTTTCCAGTTACGTATTCTATCGTTAAGTCTGCTTCTTGCCTTCCTTCAAGTGCAGTTACGAGTCCAGAATAAGTTTCCGGGAGACTCACCAGCAATATAGCGACAACTTTCTCGTCCTCAAGGGGCTTCACTGACCCACGTAGTAAGCCGACCACCTCCATAATTGAGTCGATATGATCGGACATAGATCCACTACGATAATGTATGCTGTACAGTTTTCTCCGCAAATATAATCTGTTACCGAAAGCCGACCTTTCGTACTTGTTGGCTAACGCCTGCAACACTTCAAAAGCATCGTTAAAATGTGCGAAGCGAATCAATTGATTATCTTCCACGCTTAACGTTATGTATGCTAAGGCCTTGTTATTCCGCTTTGTCCACGTATCATTAACTACTTCGGGCTTGGGTTTACTTATTACATCCCATAGATCGTCTCGCACCAGTATTGTCCGTCCTTTCAAAAAACGTAGTTACCTCCATTCAATAACGGAATGTTGAATTTCTGGTTATCTTGCGCCATCTTTTACAACGATTAGCTCGACGTTGCTTTTCCAATTATTGCACGCAAGTAAAGAGAAACCAAAACTCTTTGCCACAGTTTCAATCGAATTCTGGGCCCATAATCTGATGTAATATACGAGGTAATAGAAAAAACTTAGACGATTGTGCAATACAGACGAGGTATATTTTGAATATATAACAGACGAATATAAAGAGTACAGATATAGGATAGGATACTCAGCAGATAGTTAACGCCGTCTGGCGTAGAAACATAGTAGGCTGATCGGAAGCGCCATACTCAACAGAAATAAAACAATAAAAAAATTCAGAAAGATACTCAAGATGTGTACTAATATGTAGGAAAAACTCTGGTATAAATAAACCTAAACAATTATGCATGAAAAAATAATAAAAATACCTCAAAAATCGAGTTTCTAAACCGAAATCCCTCCTTAAAAGAAACAATTAATTAAAAATGAAACAGTTTAATTCAAAACGTAATCACTCAAATGTGATGGCGCTTTATGTGATCGTTCTTGTTTGATCTCCAGAGGGTTCCCCAGATATTTCTTCAGCTCGAAATTATTGGAGCTGTCCTCGGAAGTTCCACATAGTAACTTAATTCAGAAGACAATTTTTCTTCTGGGTTTACCTCTACTTCTTCTTCTTTCGTGTCAGGTGAAAATCTAACTGTTTTTCTCTTAACTTCAGTGCTGCATAACTGATCAATGTGCCTTTTTAATGTATAATCGTCATCAAACTTGATGGAATAATGAAGTTGATCGAACTTTTTGATGACGGTACCAAACTTCCATGTAGGTTTTAAGTTTGTATAGTATCGAGTTTGTACTCTCTCTCCTACGGATAAACTGCGAGTACCAAGGATTTTCCATTAATTTGTGATATTTTTGAACGGTTTGAGGAAATTCAATTTAATTCGGATAGTACGGTTGAGGTAGAGTTTTGCTGGAGATTTTCCATACACGATTGGCGTAGTTCTATATTTGAATAGGATTTCTCGAACTTTTTGACTCAGAGTAAGAGATTCATCTTGCATTGATTTGAGACGCTTTTTTAATGTCTGAACGTTCCTTTCAGCAAGTCCATTTGGCAGGATATCCTGGAGGTATAAACTTCTGAAATATACAACTTCCTCGGCAGAATTGTTTGAATATATCACTTGCAAATATTGTAACGTTGTCAGAAACCATGACGTTTGGAAATCCGTGGATTGAAAAGATATCTTTTAATAATTTGATGGTTTTTCCTGACGTTGGTGCTTCTTTGATGATTTAAACTTCAGCTTATCTGGAACGAGCATCTACTACAATTTAAAAAATGATGATTTTTGAATGGACTTATGTAATCTATGTGAATACAGTCCTAGTTAGATGTTGGTTTTTCCCACTGGTGTAGTGAAGTTTTTGTCGGACTGGATTTTACTTCTGCACAATTTTGACAGGATTTTACCATGCGTTCGATGTCACGATCAATCCTTTTCCAAATACAATATCAACGTGCAAGTTGTTTCATTTTTGTAATACCAACATGCGCCTTGTGTAATTCCTGGAGAATTTTTGACTGTAGCACTTTAGGGATGACTACCTATTGACCCTTGAACAACATTCCCGCTTCAATCGTTTACTCAGTGTTCGTAGATTCTTCACTAAGTAGATTCTTCTTTATTTTTGAAAGGGCTTCATCCTTCTCGGTTTCTTGTGCAATTTTTTCAGCGGTGAGCTCTTCGGACGAAATTTCAAAAATAGTTGAATAACAAAGTTGCTGAACTTTTTCATTGATGGCAATATCAGTCGAATAATATTTCTGATCTACTGGAGTTCTGGACAAGCAATCTACGTTAACATTTTCAGAACCCTTCTTATGTTCGACTTCGTAATCAAAACCTGATAAGAACGATGCAAATCAAAGTAATCGAGCTGACGTTATCACTGGTAATTTATTATTCTGGTGAAAAATTCTAGTGAGGGGTTGATTATCAGTCTAATTTGAATTTGTGACCAAACACATACATAAAAAGATGGTTAACTGCAAATACAATTGCGAGTGCTTCACGGTCAAGTTGACTATAGTTCTTTTCGGCGGGTGTTAATGCCCTCGATGCAAATGCAATTGGTTTCTTAATGTCATTAATCATGTGTGATAACACTCCTGCAATGTCTGTAGAACTAGCATCGTATGTTATAACTAGGAGAAGCTCTGGTTTGTACGGCGTTAATACTTGATCACTTGAAATTTCATTTTTAAGTCTTAAAAACGCATATTCACAAGCCTTATTCCATTTAAATTTCGAATTTTTTAAAAGTAATTTCCTCAATGGGTACGTAATCGTTGATGCATTCGGAATAAACCTGGAATAGTACGTTACCATACCTAGGAAACGATATATCTCTTCCATGTTAGATGGCCTTGGCATATTGACAATTTCTTCGACTTTCTTCGATGATTTTGAAATTTTATTGAATCCAATAATGTATCCAAGATATTCGATTTCTTTTGAAAAAATAAGCATTTACGTTGATTCAGATGTAAATCATATTTCTTCAAGCGCTATAAACAATCATATTTTGTTGACACTCTTCTTTACTCGATCCATAGACAATAAATGTTATCGAAGTAGGCCAAAGTTTTATTAAGGCCGGATAGGATCTGATCTATGATTCGATTGAATTCTGATGGAGCCGTTTTGATGCCAAATGAAAGTCTATTCATTTGATAGGTGCCTCGGTGAGTTCAGATTGTTTGGATTTCACCGCTTTCCTTATCGACTCGTAGATGTAAATAAGCTTGAATAAGTTGAGGTGACAGAAGAAACGTGCATCTCTAAGGTTGTTCAGTATTTCATCGATTCGTCGAATCGGGTAATTAGCAGAAATCAGTCTTTGGTTAACTCCGATTTTATAATTCACGCATAAGCGAACACCATTTTTTGTTTTAGGAATGACTACAAAAGGTGATCCCCAATCACTTAAGGTTACCTTTGAGATAATGCCAGCCTCGAGAGCGTCAAGTTCCTTTTCGACTTTCTCTCGCAATGCATAAGATACTTCTCTTTCTTTTTGGAAGACAGATTTTGCATCTTTCTGAAGTTGAAGTGAAACTGTAAATTCTGGTACTATTGATCTGATGCTATTCCTTGATTCTTTATCGATTTCCTGGACATTTATGTCTAGATGTCGAATCCATGTTCGTCCTAAAAGTGGAGTCAAGTTATCCGTAACAATATATGTATAATTTTTCGAGTGATACCTTATTCTTATATCGTACTTCAACTTCAATTTCTCCATCTGGAAAAAATACATTTTGTGTATATGATCGAAAAATAATAGTCGACTTTTGAAGATTGATATTTAGATTAAGCTTCTTAAATCCTTTTCGTGGAAGTAATGTAAACCCTGCACCAGAGTCAACTTCAAAAGTTTGAGGACGTCCTTCAACCTCAACTGTGACGAAATATTTCTTAGAATTATTAGATTCTATACGTTTTTTGAATACAATAATATGATTAACTCCGTAAGTTGACACATTACTTTGTATATAATTAGTTGCTTCTGTGTTAGATTCTATATTCGTCTTATTTGTATTGAGAAGTGAATGTATGCATACGTTTGGCAGATGACCCGTCTTACTACATACAGTACATTTTAGAGATGATTTATTTATTCGACATTCTCTTACCAATTTAAAATTTTGGAAAAAAAATTAAGTGGTAGGGGAAATATAAAAAAAATTTTTTTTTATTTTCTGAAGTAACTATTATAAAGTATTTTCAAGCCATTTAACTTTTATTTAAAACATTTTTTTCTATCTGTTATATTTTTGATATTTGTCGCGAAAGAGAAAGACCGTTTTTTTTTTCAAAGAGGTGTTTTACCCCTTAAACATGAATTTATTGCACATATAAAAAAATATGGGTCTCTTAGTTTTTTGTGTTTAACAACATATTTCAGGGAGAATCAAATCGGTTCCGGACAGTTGTGGGATATCCCTTGTGAGAACAACACTGATTGCGTTCTCAAAGATTAATTTTCAAATCAATTTCATGATTTAATTAGACTAGACACGAATCTTAAATTTGTATATACAGGGTGAATTTTAATGGTTTGAACAGCTTTTTACCATAAGAGCTGGGTTACCGATTCTACTATTCACACATTTATATCACACTTAGGCATTTAGTCACACAAACGATCATTATAAGTATGTGTGTGTGTAGTAGAATCGGTAACCTAGCTCTCATGGTAAAAAGCTGTTCAAACCATTAAAATTCACCCTGTATGTTCAAATCAAACAGATTTTACGCGAAAGCGTATAGCCTTTGCGACTAGTGGCGTGAGCGGAACTTATACAAGATTGCGAGCTTACTTTTTGGTGACAATTTGGCGTCAAATTGCGTTGCACAGACATTGCTCGCTTTTTGGCGACAATTTGATGATAAATTCTGTTGTATAAACTTTGTTTGCTTTTCGACGACAAGTTGGTGTCAAACTGCGTCGCGCAGACCTTGCTCGTTTTTTGGCAACAATTTGGCGTCTATTTGCATCTAGTTGTAACAGTAAATCTTGTTCGGGATTTGGCGACTATTTGCTAGCACGGTATGCCAACAAATTTTAGTATGTTTTTGATGACAATTTATCAACATCATTTTATGTACAATAGCAGAATTTGTATCAAATTTAGTGCCTTTTTGCTTTCAAAACTTTTTAGCAAGCTTTTAGCAAAATTTGGTTGGGCAAGTTTGGCTATCTGGGCTTATGGAAATTGAATTTCCATAAGATTTGTGCGGGGTCTTTTTTTTTACTTTAATGTAACATAACTTTGATAAACATAACTTTTTTATCTTATTGTATTGTGGAACAAAAGTAAATACTGAAAGTAAAAAGAATAAGAAAAGAAGTTTACCTATCACTTTGTTCATATTTATCAATACAATTTTTTTCTTTTATTTGGCATTTTTTACATTTCAAAATAGTTTTATAACATTAATAATTAATTATCTCTTCAAAAGTAAGATACAACTAAAAAGGATAGTATTTACCTAAATACGTGAGGATGAAAATATAATCTTCATTCATTGACACTTGAATATGAATGATCATTCACTGGTGTATCCATTTCGCGTTCGGTTCACTAGTTAATGACTGATATCCTTTACTGGATCAAAGAAAAACAGAATGCACTAGTATTTGATCTATCAAAATATAAATTAAAATAAATAAGATACAATATTAAATAAGAAATAAATAAAATTTTAATGTTATGCAAACCTAAAAGTTACTTTTAAGTTTCTTACAAGGGATATGTTACAACTGTCCGAAACCGATTTGATTCTCCTTGAAATATGTTGTTAAACACAAAAAACTAAGAGACCCATATTTTTGTTATATGTGCGCAATTTCATGTTTAATAGGTAAAACATTCCTTTGAAAAAGAACGATCTTTCTTTTTCTTTTTCTTCTTCAAACCTTAATAACTCGGTCAAAAAAAATCGCACAGCGATCAGCAACCACTCAAATTAAAGGGGAAGAATTAGGCTTTCATTTGATGTATATCACATGCTCGAAAAAAGAATTATCCAAATCCGTGCACACTTCCAAACTTGTTAATTTTTAAATCTCAAACATGTCCTTTAATTTAAGGGATTCCTGTTGCATCAATGTCCCTAAAAAAAAAAATATACACCATTTTAAAGCTGAGATTTTAGCCTTTAATTTAAAAAAGAATTCATGCAATTTGGGTAATTTTTCGTAAAGTTATGTCACTTTGAAAATTGCCTAAAAATTCGGTCAAAATTTTTGTACCGTTTTCATTTTGCGCCAATGTATATAAGTAAATTAATATTAAGTTTTTTATATTTATGTTGTTAAATTAATTGTTTTTGTAATCCTCCATTCTAATCCTACCGCTTTGGATCTCCTCTTTTACAAAATTCCACTTGTTGTCAATATGTTTGGTGCGACGGTGAAACTGAGAATTTTCGCTGTATTTAACATCAAGACCTAGCCGCTGGTTGACTTTCGGTCATCTTGATCACCTGCCCAGTCAGCATCCGAATACCCGAGTAATGTTGTATCTCTCTTTGAACCTTTGTAGAATATTTCGTGATCTATGGTTCCTTTCAAGTATCGTAAAATTTGCTTAGCAGCTTTCCAATGTAGAATACTTGGATTTTCTTTGAATCGACTCAATAGATTTACGCCAAACGCTATGTCTGGTCGTGTCATTTACCGCGAACTCTAATGATCCAAGTAACTCGTTGTATGGTCTCTGTCGCATCTTTTCTTTTTCTTCTTCATCTATTGGACACATCTTGCTTGACAATTTTGTATTTGGATCCACTGGAACCGATGCTATCTTTGCATCTTCCATGCTGAATTTTCGTATTATTTTCTCAATGTATGACTGTTGATGAATTTTAATCATTTTATTATTTTTGTCTCGTTCAATCTCAAATCCCACGAAATACTTTGGTTCCTTTACTTTAATCTTAAATGCTGTTTTTAAGTAGTTTATGAATCTAGTTAATGCTTCTATTGAGTTGCTCATGGCCAAACCGTCATCCACGTAGAGTGCCAGATAAATAAAGTTTTGATCTATTTCTCCAAAATAGATACAATCATCCGCGGTTGACCTCTTCATTGAGAAATTCTGAAGGACTTGATCAAATTTCCGATTCCAACATTTTGGCAACTGTTTTAGCCCATAAAGGCTCTTTTGTAACTTTACACGATGTCCTTTTGACCACGGTCCGTCAGTCAATCCAAATGTTTTCTTGTATCTCGCCATACAAGAATGCGGTTTTAATATTGAACTGCATCATTTCAAGATCTTCCTTTGCGGCCTTAGCGAATAGAACTCTGCAGCTCTCTGCTCGAACCACCAGGGCATATATCTCTTCATAATCTATTCCCGCACGTTGTGAAAAACCTCGGGCTACCAGTCGAGCCTTGTAGCGATCGTCTTCACCCGGTGTCTGCTTCACCTTGAAAATTCACCGGCAATTAATTGATTTGATGGCATTCTTCTTCATACTACGTATTATTCTTAACATGCGCTTCGACTTCTTCTTCTACCGCTTTCTTCCAGTGCTTTGCATCCGGACTAGACATGGCCTCCGTATAAGTCTGAGGTTCTTCCATCGCCAACATTGCATATCCATATTTTTCTGGTGGTTTCAATTTATCACGAGGTCTCAATGTAATTGAATCTTGTCTTGTTGATTTCATTTTATCTTCCTTTGGCGTTTCTTTGACTTCTTCATCATCTTCACTGTTGCTTGCTGCGTCTCCAGGATCTTTCTTCGTGAAGTCTGAATCGTTCTTTAATTCGATTGTCGTAAACTGGAAGTCTTTTCCTTCATCTTCAAATCGTACGTTGGTTGCATAACTAAACTTCCGTGTTTCAGGATCAAAAAGCTCATAATTATTGGATTCCCCTTGATATCCAACGAAGATTCTACGAACAGCTTTCTTCAAATTTTCGTCGCAATGTCTTTGGTACTTGCGAATAACGTACCGAACCAAACACGTACATGTTTAAAATGTCAGGCTTTCTTTTGCCATAACTCATAAGGAGTTTTATTGTCACTCTTTACTGTGGTGATTCTATTTAGAATTTGAGTTGCTGTGAGCACAGCTTTATTCCATAAATATTTAGGAACATTTCTCGCAAACAATATTGAACGTGCACTTTCAGTCAGCGTTCTTATTTCCCTCTCAGCCTTTCCGTTTTGTTCGGGGTTATATGGTGCTGTCGTCTCATGTATGATTCCTCTTTTCTTGAATTGTTCGTGCAGAAATCCATTAACATACTCACGACCGTTGTTAAACTTTACTATTTTAACTTCAGATCCAAATTTTGTCTTTACCATATTACAATATTCAATCAGACGATGAGCGACTTTTTCCTTGTTGCGTAACGTTGCCACCGTTCTAAATTCCGTTGCGTCATCCTTCATAATCATAAAATATTTGGCACCGTTTAACGCAGTTTCTTCAATGGGACCACACACATCCGTGTGGACCTCTCCAGGTGCTGTTTTCTTCGGAATAACTAATTTGAAGGATCTTCTTGTCTGTTTACCATACTGGCATGCTTCGCATAGAAAAGACGTTTCTTCACTCAATTCGATGCTATCCACCGCTTTATTCTTGATCATCTTGAGTAATGTATCAACATTTGCGTGTCCCATCTTCTCGTGTAGCAGCTTCAGGGATATTTTCTGTGTCACATTCGCTTGTGCTGGCCAAACCGTTTTGAATCTCCTTTTGTATAGATTCATATCCCAGACTCCCGTTGCACACACTCGTCCATCTCGAATTACTTTGACCTGGTGTTTGCTAGTAACAACCTTACAATTGTGATTAGTTACAGCCTTAACGCTAAATAAATTCTTACCTAGCTCCGGTATCCAACGAACATTACTAATGGTACCGCTCTCCCACTTACCGTTTATCCAGATTTTGATTTTTACCTGACCGATACCTTTAATTGAGAGTCTTCTATTGTCTGCCAGACCAATCGTCTCCTCTGTATTTATTTCTTCTAGTAACCAGAACGCATTTCGATCATGCGCCATGTGGTAGCTGTCTGCAATCCAGTCCTGTTGGCCCACGACCAAGTTTGCTTCGCCAGAATTGCACACGAACGTTACGCCTTGCTTCTTCTCTTCGCGATCTTCTTTAGATTTTGACGTATTTTCCATCTTCTTAAGTGAAAAACAATCCGCTTTTCTATGTCCCAACTTATGACAATAGTTACATTTTCCATTGAATCTTCTAGTCGACTTAGTTATACTTTTCATTCTTCGAATCTGGAGGATGATTATGTTCTTTCGAGTCTGCTTTCTTGGGTTTAGTTCTTTTCGAAGCTGTCAGCGCCATTACATCTTTGTCAACTCTCTGTAGACGTTCGTCTGCGTTCATTAATGCATCGTATAATTTATCAAGCTTTTGTTCGGCATCAGGTTTATTATCCCATGTGGTGCAGAAATGTACAAAACTTGATGGTAGACCATCCAGAATAATTGCAACCACATTCAAGTCCTCGACTTTGCTTCCTGCTGCTTTTAGTGCACTAAGCGTTTTCTTGACATTACCAATGTAATCCGTCATTGACATATCTGGACCCATCTTCGAATTATGTAGCTGTCTGTACAAACTTACAATCCGTTGACCCGATTTCTTCTCATATAAGCCTAAGATAGTCTCCCACATCTCGTATGCAGACGCACATTCCATGATGAGGTTAATGATATTTTCTTCGACAGTCAAACCGATCAGTCGTCTTGCGCCTTTGTCTTTCTTAAGCCAGTTATCTGAATCCGGTGTTGTACTCGGCCTTTCACTTCTATCAAGAACACCGTTATAACCTTTCTCTTGCATAATGAGCATCAACTGAAACTTTCAAACAGGAAAGTTCTTTTGCCCCGAAAGTTTCTTTATAGTAGCAAGTTCATTATGAATGCCCGCCGTAATTATATCTTTCTCTCGATACTGCAATCGTTTTTAACCTTTTGCGTTGATCCAAACGATTTTTCTCAGGCGCAGTGGAAGCGTGCTGCTGGGCCCATAACCTGTTGTTTCCGACAGTTTCGAAGCACGGATACTTTCGAGGAATTGCACAGGATGCTCAGAAATAAACTTATCATTCGATATTTTGTAGAGAAAAGGTTTATTTCGAAAAACTCAATTTATTATAAAGCTTGTTAACAAAACGGAAGTGGAAGTTGTAAGTCAGCGTCATCGAGCAAGGGAAAAATGAAATTAATGGGAAAGGAAACTAAACAGAGTTATGTGGATAAGGCGCTTTCTATACAGTCTTACCAATGTGCATAAATGAAATGATACTTTAACAATTAAAATTATACTTTTTACACTTTTTGTCTTGTTGCTTATTTTGCAAATACGTATACTTGGCAAGAGATATTAGTGTATTTCTTGATAAAATATAAAATGACTTTAAATTTACATTGTTACAGTTATGATTTAATCGCGTCTTAGAAGCCAAAATTATATCTAAAATAAAAATACTTTTAAAAATTATATTTTTCTTTGAGGCTTTGATATTTTTTGTTATGTTATTAGTTTTCTAAATAAATGTTGATTGTAAAATGTAGCTATAATACAATTGTTTTTTTTTTACTTTTAGCATCATCGTCAAGTGCCAATAGCTCAATTATCAATCTCGGATCTCCTAAACCGGAAAAACGTCAAGCAAATTCTCCTTTACCACCGCCGCCTGAAGCAACTGCAGAAGGTTATGCATTTATTGATAAAAAAAATAAATGTGATGACAGATCGAAATCTTCACTGTCGGTGGGTAAATCACTTGAGGATATGTATGCAAAGGTGATGAAAAAGAAGAGGGAGATAGAGGACCAGCAGAACGATGTTAATCCTAACTCTAACAATGTCCTACATTCCGAAACAAATGGTTGCCGAAAATTGAGTCTCATAGAAATCAGTCGAGCATCATGGTGCAGTCACGAATCTGTAGAAATACAGAAAAAGGAACCCGATCTTGTACATTGTTCTATTGCTAACAATTCTATTGTAAGCAACTTTCACGTAGAAGGTAACAATGACATTTCTTTAAGACTGTCTAAAGTTGATGCGGATGTTCCATCGAATTTAAAATTTGATCATGAATACGAAGACGTTAACAATAGTCAAGGAAACTCTGTTGCGACAATAGTTGCAAATTCATCCAATCCGAACTATGAGATGTTGCGTCCGCAGTGTTCACGAGAGAATGACTATCAGAGCAATTTGATATCTGTGAAAAATAACACGGACGTATATACAGTGCCGTTTAAGCACAGACAAGTGAGTAACGCTAGTAGTGACGATCCTGGTTATGAGAAAGTACGATTGCGTCGGCGAGATGAATTGGATCAAGACACGGATTCTGAACCAAATTATGAAAGTATGCCGCATGATACAAACGAACCGAACTATGCGTCCGTCTGTCGGCCAGGTGATAGTGATACAGATCCAAATTACGAGTCTGTGAATCATACCGATCCGAATTATGAAAGTGTAAAATACATGAGTGTCGCGCAGAACGAGGAACCACCATATGAACAAGTGAATAATATCTTATTAGATGCAAATGCGGATGATTATGAGAAGGTAAAGACTAAGAACAAAATAGATACTGATTACGAAAAAATAAGATTACATAATTCCTTAGAACGAATTAGCAATGGAGGGGATACCGATGATGAGCAATATATTCAAGTGTAAGATTTATTCTATATTACTATGCATAAGAGATATATATGCATAGTTCTCGAACTACTTAGTGTTCTTTGGACGCAATCTCAAAATTGAGGGAACAAAATTCGATCTTATATATCTTGTTATGAACGATATAATAACGTGCGTCAAATTGCATTGATACAATAATGAGAATAAGACTGATAAAAACAGACAAACAATAAAAGTAAGCTTATGAAGATGAGACTCTGTATTATCTTTCTAAATTGTCCTAAGAGGGATATATATCCATTATCATCAAAATAATCGATTTTTTAATTTTTATATCTTCTTAAAATATATTTTTAAAATATTTTTCCAACACTTATAGTTATTGTATTTAATAACTTATGCTATCTTATCAAAATTTGACATTCTTTAAGTAGGCTCCGATAAAGACTAAATTTATTTATATACACTTACCGAAAAAAACGAACCACCTAATTTTACTCAAAGGACCCCGCAGAAAGTATATGACAATCCGGTCTCGGTGTCAATTTTGGCTGAAACTTTGTCAAATGTTAGTTCTTGATACGTAGATAAAAAATGTCCATTGGCACAGGTCCCGAAAAATTATATTTTCCGAGCTACAGACATTTGAAGGTAATGATCTTGAATGATCTTGAATATACGCAGCAGGGTAATAGGGGCGTGTATGAGTGAGTGAGCGAGTGTGTGCGTGCGTGCGTGGGTGCGTGCGTGCGTGCGTGCGTGCGTGCGTGCGTGCGTGCGTGCGTGCGTGCGTGCGTGCGTGCGTGCGTGCGTGCGTGCGTGCGTGCGTGCGTGCGTGCGTGCGTGCGTGCGTGCGTGCGTGCGTGCGTGCGTGCGTGCGTGCGTGCGTGCGTGCGTGCGTGCGTGCGTGCGTGCGTGCGTGCGTGCGTGCGTGCGTGCGTGCGTGCGTGCGTGCGTGCGTGCGTGCGTGCGTGCGTGCGTGCGTGCGTGCGTGCGTGCGTGCGTGCGTGCGTGCGTGCGTGCGTGCGTGCGTGCGTGCGTGCGTGCGTGCGTGCGTGCGTGCGTGCGTGCGTGCGTGCGTGCGTGCGTGCGTGCGTGCGTGCGTGCGTGCGTGCGTGCGTGCGTGCGTGCGTGCGTGCGTGCGTGCGTGCGTGCGTGCGTGCGTGCGTGCGTGCGTGCGTGCGTGCGTGCGTGCGTGCGTGCGTGCGTGCGTGCGTGCGTGCGTGCGTGCGTGCGTGCGTGCGTGCGTGCGTGCGTGCGTGCGTGCGTGCGTGCGTGCGTGCGTGCGTGCGTGCGTGCGTGCGTGCGTGCGTGCGTGCGTGCGTGCGTGCGTGCGTGCGTGCGTGCGTGCGTGCGTGCGTGCGTGCGTGCGTGCGTGCGTGCGTGCGTGCGTGCGTGCGTGCGTGCGTGCGTGCGTGCGTGCGTGCGTGCGTGCGTGCGTGCGTGCGTGCGTGCGTGCGTGCGTGCGTGCGTGCGTGCGTGCGTGCGTGCGTGCGTGCGTGCGTGCGTGCGTGCGTGCGTGCGTGCGTGCGTGCGTGCGTGCGTGCGTGCGTGCGTGCGTGCGTGCGTGCGTGCGTGCGTGCGTGCGTGCGTGCGTGCGTGCGTGCGTGCGTGCGTGCGAACATTATTACTCAATGAGTATTATATCATTTGGATTTTGCTGCAGTGATCTTTGACCAGCATCTAATACAGAATGAAGTAGAGGTGTGTCAAAGTATCGTACATTTGGTTGGTGTCTTCCGTAGCCCAGAAACCAGATTACGCTTGCTACATGTGCACAACATCCAACAGTTCTTGCCCCTGATTGGCAAGTACAATAATATCCAATAATATAGTCATCAATATTATCATTTCAAAGATCTACATTGGACGTTATCCATAACTGATGTGTTGTCGCATTCCGGAAACGTCTTACTCTCTTGTCTTACTCTCTAATATTGTCTTACTCTCAAGAAACCATTTTCATTGGTGAGCATATCTATATGGAATTATTTTTCTTCGCGCTGAAATCTATCTTGGATATATCCAGCTGCATGTTGTACCTGATATATTCCGACAGTCAAGTCTCTAAGATAATCTATATCAAGGCGCGGAAAGTCGTTAACCTGATTGTGATTCAAGGGAATTTATCTTGCATTTCTCGTATAAAGATTTTCCACTTTTACTCGGACTTGCACAACGTTTGGCTTTTGAGATCTAGCTTATAATTGTTGGGCTAGTTGGAGGTTACCACCTTCTATGTGTATTAATGGATGATACCTATTTATAATTGCACCTGCTATGCAAAAGAAATCACCGAGATTCGGCATAATAACGGTTTGTGCAAAGAACTTAAAAATACTTTTTATGTGGCCGTTTCTAGCTTCAATTATCCACCTAATTTTGATAACCTAATTAACTAAACGTGATTTGTTCGCTTGTTCAGTAAATAATTGACGTTGTTCAGGCTCAAGAATAGATGGCATTTTCATGTAAATGCCCGTGGCGTTGAGCATAGGTACAGCATCCCGATATCCGCGATCAACTACAAAAATATCTCCATCTTGAAACCATGCTCTCATTGTATCAGCATCTCTGGTATACTCATTTCGAAGCATCTCTGCATCATTATTCTTAGAATCAGAAAAGTATGGGCCTTGAATTGTCAGTATGCAGCCATCCGGAGTAACAATAAGACCAGGTTTAACTAAATGGCGACCTTTATGACAACAGTAAGATTATCTCAAGGTACGGAAGTTATTGCTTTTGTGTATGTAAGCATAGGTAGGTGCCATCAACGTAAGCAATTATTTTTGGTTGTGGATTGTATAAACCATTGACAAAATCATTAACATGTCTTTCAATGAATTCATTTCTCGTTATTGCCTAAAAAATCAATATTTTGAGGCACAAATTGTTGCATAAGAGATTTTCTCACTGTTTGTATAGTTAAACTAACAGTCTGTCTGCTAGGATAATGAAAGATGACTTTTAAAAATTCATTACTTAAACCCTGACGTAGTTTACAAAGAAACAACAAAAGATCTCTTTTTGATACATACTTATGACCCTTTTCTCGTGGTATTGAATCACAAAATGTGTATAACTTGCGGAACTGATCTCTTGATAAAGGGGCTATCGATTTAAATTCTTCATTAGTAAAACTATTTTTATCATTATACGAACAACCATTCTGACAAACTGTTTGCAATTCTTGCAAAATTATTTGTAATTGCTGTCCACATATCACATACGGTCTGTTAACAAATCTCAATCCTTCCAACAAGAATTGTAATAACAAGACATTATCATCTAGGTGGATTCTGCAACATTTAGCCGTCTCAGATATATAAATATTCCTTTTGATAAAAACATTTACTCGGCACTCAACTGATAATCTCTGTATATTAGGATATTGATTACAGATCATTCAGGTATAATTAGAAGTTTGTGTTAATACGTTTAATCGTAAACAAGTTGGATCACGCTCAATAACTTCTATTTTATTGAGAACAAAACGATTGCAATTAGCGCAAAGTCTAGTACGATCCGTTATATCAAGTGCTAACAGATTATTTGCATCGCGTCTAATAATGGCGATTTCACGTTTATGCAAGTTATCCTCGCCGTCAATTCGTGCCGACTGTATTGGTCGTACGACGGCATTACACACAAAACACTGTAGTCTAGTCCTATTTCTTAGTATCATAATTTTATTGACTTTAAAATATTTACTAGATGCAGAATTTAAAAATTATTTTTTCACTACGTGACAAGAAGTTGGAGAACGGAATAAAGAAGGATGAATTTCTCTTCAATTCTTGACTGTACTGGTGACAATTAGTTAAGTCGTGTAAAGACAACAGATGCGATGTGGCCCATAGTCCAGTGTATGTGGATTTTTAATATATCCGTCAATACAAGATACATATGTGTATGTATGAGTTACATATACACTCATAAGTGTTACAGATTATATGTGATATATGTTATCCAAGTAAGCAGATAGACCGTGTGTACTTGGATAGAGCAATTTTTTTAGTACATGATATAATATTATCTAATGATGCATGTTGAATTGTTTGTCTTTTAATATACTTTGTCCATACTTTGTGTGCTTATGTTTGGAGTCAAAAAATACTATGGGAATGACGAACTGTGGGGTGCTTATCTCTACTGTGACACACACACACACACACGCTCACGCACACCCACTCACCCACACCCACATCTCACCCACACACCCCCACCCACACACGTACACACCCGCATGCACATTCGACTGATGATCACATATATCGAGTCGAAAAACTTATTTATATTTTTTATGTTAAATCTGGACATTTTAGGACTTGTAACTCGGAAACTGCTCATTGGATCAAGTTTTGCCCATTGAGACATTTGTTCAGAATGATAAGAACTACAACATATCCAAAAACTAGCCAAATCTACAGAAAGATATTTTCCCATAAGAATGGTGCGTGGTCCTTTCTCAGCAATTAGGGTCCATTCACTCTAATCCCTTTACCGTGATTATATACTCGACACGCTTTTTCAAATGAGCTATGTGTCGATTCATATCTCATTTTACATCTCGTGCCATCTCCTTGTGAGTTGCACTATAACTTATTGCACCAGTTCAGCAGTGCTGCTCCGTCAGTGCAGATACCGCGTAACAGTGGTGCTCTTATGTTAAAAAAACGAACCTGGACATTTTTCCATCTCTAGCCAGGGCAACGACAACGACGAACGACGACGACGACGTTTCTTAAATGAAAATTTCCCATTTTAGACTTTTTTAAACTTTACCTCGCGATATCTCCGCTCGTAGTTCATGTAAAATAAAAATAAAAACATATGATTCGATCCCAAGCTTTTGATTAAGCCTACTTAGATTTCGATCGGTTCAGTCGTTAATGAGATCCGATAATCTAAGGATTTCTCAATACGACGTTTCGCATAAAAGAGGCACGGCTGTGTCTCGGCGCCCTGCAGCGCGTAACTTGGCGCACGAGACACTACCGTGCCTCTTGATTTGTATTTAACTGTTTGTGTTTGTGGTTAAAGTAGAGAATACTTTGTATTTATAATAAAAAACTATTCTATATATTAACGATTCACTGCTTTAAATGATTTAGTTTCGTTTGGACATGTACCCTAATAGCCAAGTCTGCTAAAGGCAGGCTTTGCAAAATGTGTATTGCATGTTATATTGTCATAATTCTGACAGTAGCGAAGCATGAGCTGCCCTGTCAGATAATGTACTTAGAAACGAAACAGAAATATAAGAACATCTGCATTAGGATATGATGGCAGAAATGCGGCAAAAGTCAATCTATGTAAGCATAGGAAAAACAAAGTTTAAACATTATGTGTTGATATGACATATCAATAAGAATCAAGCAAAAATTAAGCAGAAAACGACATCACATCGTCTGGGCAGAAAGTCACTAGAAATTCAAATTACTAGATGGCATACTATAATGGCAGAAATGGGGCAGAAATCAAACATGCTTTGCCGTCTCAGATGGCAATAGCATAAACGCATCAGAAATACTGCATGCTTTGCCGTCACATAATATATTTTATTTCAAGATATTTAAATGTAATTTTTTCATTATCGCTAGATGGCGTGATAAAAAGTAAACTCGAAAGTAAAAACAATGTATTGGAACTATATAAGAAGTAATTCAATTCGCCTTAATAACTAAATTCTAGCAGAATGCTGACAATACTTATGCCAACAAATCGAAGCATGAATATTGAACAGATTCCTGTCCACTGCGTCTGCATTATGCTTATTTTCTGGCAGTACTATCTGCTGCCACAACATATCAGCAGAAATAAAGCATGGTGTGCCGCCACAAGGTGACATTAAAAACACAATTAATATTAAAGAAAGCCTGCGATATCAGTTATCGATAACAGATGAGGAGCAGAAATCGAGCACGGTCTGCTGTCACGAAATAATACCAAAAACACGGCAGAAATGGATATACACATGTATTGTTTAATATTATCTGTGTTTTTAACATTATCTTGTGACGGCTCGCCATGCTTCATTTCTGTTGCGTTTCTGCTGTTACGTTATGGCAGCAGATAGTACTGCTAGAAAATAAGCTTAATGCGGACGCATTAGACAGGAATCTGCTCAATATTCATCAACATGCTTGGATCTGCTAACATTTGGCTATTCGGGTGTTTATTAATATTAGTCGTTCATGTCTTTTAATATTCAAAATAACTGCTACATTTTCTAAACCTTTTTGTTAATAACTTTTTAATAAAAAACAAGCAACAGCTAAAACCTTCTGAAGATCACTTAGGAGGGTGACCTTGACAATATATGTTAAGGTCGTCATCGGGGCTGCCTCTCCTAAACGACATTTTATTTTGTTTAAGTAATAGTTTTCTTCAGCTAAGAATTTTCTTAATAATAGTTTAAGACATATTTATTATAAGTTTAGAATATATTTTAAGTAAATGTGATGCTTATAATGATTTTATGATAAATTTATGGATTTATAAACTTACTAAATACTTAGAACAAGTATATTTACTCGTAGGTAGTATATATTTTTCTGTGTGTAGGCGGTTGTTAGCCCTCGCTTAAAAATGTAAGACCCCCGCTACTAGACGAAGTTGTCCGTGTGTATTCTAGCCGATGCTGCGTCCGAATGGCACGTGGCGCGAAACCGTATGATGGGTGATTTGCGATGCAGGGAGCGATAATGTCGGAAAATGATAAATTACCGGTATCGGTCGAAAGGTTTATTTGTCAGGAAAACTGCATGGTATCGGTAGCGCCCGGTGGAGGCAGGAAATGCCCTATCCTGTTTTTTTTTTCGTGAAGATGATCAAATAGGATCGGTTTGTTCGTATCGCAGCTGGGAACGCTCGGCGGAGACAGGGAGCACCCTATCCTGGTTATTTGTGATACAACGGTGCAGGAATTGCCGGTATCGATGCCAGAAACGCCCGGCGGAGACAAGGAATACCCTACCTCGTTTTTTTACAACTCTATCGGGTCAGGAAGCGAGTTTACCTGAAATGATTCTCAGAGGTTGGCTCGTGGTGGAATCTGCTTTTCAGTGGAGGTCATCGTATTTTTATATTCGTGTTACGAATATTTGATGCAATTATGTATATGGTGGAGATTCCATCGGCGATCGTGCGCACCGCGGTTTCGAAACGGAACGGAGCGGCATTATTGGCGCCGCGCTTCGCTCGATGGAATTCGGTGATCGAAACCGTTCGGCTTTCCGCAACAATTTGTACGCTAAGTCTGGCTTGCTGTACGGACTTAGACTCTGGCGCTCTTAAAAATAATCCGGGACACACTGCGCCCCGTTTTCTCGCCCGACGATTGTTCAGTCGGGTGGTATCTGACTAATGTTCGCCGGGAACTTAGGAAAGATGTAGTAGGAGCATCTTTACAATTTGAGCTGTTTTATCTCAATATGTAGAGTTTTTCAGAATTATTGTTATGGAAAGATGTTGACAAAAATTTGAGTAAAATTAGGTGGCCCTTTTTTCCCAGAGAGTATATTTCAAGAATTTCTTGAATTTTTTGGTTTTAATGAATTTAGTTTAAATAAATTTTATAAAATTTTATTAATAGTTTCCGTAAACAACTATAACATCGGACAAATGGCGCAATATAGTATTTTTATTTCTAAATTTATATAACATTCACCACGGTATGTATAAAAAAATAAAATTCTGTTGAAATAATATCAATTTTCATTGAATTAAAAAATTTGTAAAAATAAATATTTGTTAACCCTTCTGAGTGTGTCCGCTCTTAAATAGATATATTTTTAAGGGCAATGAACTATAATTGAAAAAGTTACCGATAAGCGAGTCAAAATAAACAGTTCTAGTATAAAACTATATTATTACATTTGCAATACTAAATTTGCAAATTTAGAATTAATAGCGAATTAAAACTTAAACTATTGTTATACTATTGTTTTTTTAATATAATAGTATAACAATAAATAAATTTGAGCAGATCTTTTATAAACTAAGGTGCCGTAAGATAACATTATCCATTTAAAAACGCAAATAATAAATATAATTCCAATTATAACTTCACGATTACAAATAATAAACGCAAAACATATTTATTTATATCTGTTCACTGAAGGAAATATTAATTTTTAGATATAGAACAATATTCATAATACCTCATATTGAAGATTGAAGTTCGTGTCACACTATTATTGCGGACACGGGTTTTTAAGTTGGGTTTGAATGGCTTAAAGAAAGAAGCTTTTATTTGACATCCATTGAATGACCATATAGTATTTCGAGATCGCACATAAGACAATTTTCAAATATTGTATTAAAAATACCATCATGTTTTAATTGTACTCTACTTCTCAGAGAAATATGCACTATTATATTATTAATTTCCTTTGCATATTATTATTTTTGTGGGTACGTACGTACATGCGTGTTACTGGATGTCTCATAAACGTATAAGTTTAACATCAGAAAAAAATTAAAAAGGCATAAGAAAAACTTGCGTAATCTATTCAATATGCCATTCATTCTTCTCAATAAAGTGTGTTAAACATTTTATTTAAACAAGGAGCATGTAAAGAAATTGTATTGTACACATCAATTTTTTTATTTATATGTATGATTTATTTATACGTGTGCGTGCGTGCATGCGTGTGTATGTATGTAATTTAGGTATACAAAATTAATTTAAGAACATTAGTATTTATTGCAACATTATTTTTTTATGTAACTGTGCTACATTGCAAATATCCTATATTATGCATGCGTGCGTGCATGTGTGCATGCATATCATATTCTTATTATATTTAATAGACGAATAAATTAATATAATAAAATGGAGAACAAAGAGATCAAAATTGTGGTATATAGAATTGCATACAGAATTATTATTGCTATATATTTTTTTCTTATAATATCAGCTGGTCTGTTATTTTTTTGTTAATGAATATAAATTCTATTATTTCATATAAGTTAGGACAGTTAGGTAATAAATTTGAGTATCTATAATATAGTAATAATATTAAATTGTAATTTTTTTTTTCAAAAAGTGCAATATTCATGTTAGTTACCCTAGATTATAATGTTGAAAACAATGAAAATAAGAAAAAGATAAGAAATCAAAATAATTAATCATTTATTAAATAATCCTCCATCAGTCAATTTTATGATAGGGCGACTTCGTAATATGTAATTATTTTTTTACAATTTTCTTGCTATTTTTTCGTTTTTAATATCATAATTGAAGACAGCTATAGTAGATTTTATAGAAGATATCTTAAAATCAATCATCAATTAAAATCAATCATATTTTTATAAAATGTTTTAATTTATTGATTTTTATCACATATTTTGTCCTTATATGAATAATAATGAAACTAATTATAAATTTAGATATTTTATATTTACAGAATTAGTTTATATTATTAAGTAAGATATTATATTGGCATGTAATTATATTATGTATATTACGATATCAGGTAAACATAATATGATGTACATTTGTGTACACACAGAAATTATGTTTAAAAACAAATATTCTATGCCCCCATAGCAAAAGATATCATAGTGATATTACAAAACGGTCACAAAAGTGTCACAAGGTCATGGAAATTGTGATGTCACTGTGAGATTATCAAAAGATAGTGAGATCATTATCTCTTTTTTGTGATTTTTTTTTTACGATCAAGTATATGTTACAGCGATATTATAGTAAGGTACAACTTTTATTACAACTATAATGTTGCTGTGACAGAATATAAGTACAATGTTAGAATTTCATAATTTGTATATCACAAAACGACAAAAAATGTACTAAAGTTTGTTAAAAGAAAACTTTATTGGAATAATTATAAAATCCCAAAAAGTTTAATTTGTTTAATTTAAAATGCACAAGTTATATACATATATATATGGGGTATTCTCTGTCAATTGGACCCCGCCCTCCTTCTATTACAAAAAAATCTTAAAAATTTCTGATGGTGAACAAAATGTAGCTCATAACCTTAACTTTCGGAAGCACTCTGGCTTTGAAAAATCCAATATGGCGCCTGGAAACTGTGTACACATCAGAAAATTTCACTTATATGTGAATTTATTATTCGATACATGATAAATTTCTTTTAACAAACTTTAGTACATTTTTTGTCGTTTTGTGATATACAAATTATGAAATTCTAACATTGTACTCATATTCTGTCACAGCAACATTATAGTTGTAATAAAAGTTATACCTTACTATAATATCGCTGTGACATATACTTGATCATAAAAAAGAAATCACAAAAAAGAGATAATGATCTCACTATCTTTTGATAATCTCACAGTGACACAATTTCCATGACCTTGTGACACTTTTGAGAAAAGCATTTTTAAGAGTATTCGAGGGTGCCTTTCGGAATCTGGCATCAATTTTTGATTTCATAGATCCTTAAGAATTGTAAATAAGGATGGAAGGCGTGATTTCACGATTTTTCAAATTTTCCGTTATTAATCAGTGAAACAAAAAGTTTCTATTACATATTTCAACTAGTTCTTGGAGAAACCATACGTTCTTTAGTTTTTTCGACCCTCTCAGAGGGAAAATGGGGGATAAGGGATGGGTTTCTTAAAAAATAATGTTGATAATAATAGGTACAGAGCGTGTGATATATCATTTTCGACATACTTTGATTGCGAATGTCCGATCGCGACGCGATCGGTTTACACTTTTTGCCGGAACGACTCCGCTCTGAGCCCGCGAGGTGCGAGGACGGCGTTTCGAAGCTTGTGCGTAACGAAGAGTGGGGCACCAAAAAAAACAAGTCAAATTTTCTTTAGGATGGACACTACTCTCCAGACAGACGGACAATGTTTTTGCTCGTAACGAGCTGGCGTAGATACATGCGATTTGGACGTGCTTCAGAAAACCCGGCGCTCGTTGCACCGAGCTTGTAATGCGATTGTTCTTGAGCGTATGACAGAGAGTCACTTGCACCACAGTTACTGAGAGCACAGAGAAGTGATGCAGTTTCGAACGTAACGGTTCCGTCGCGGGCGAAGCAGGCGTACGGAGACCTGACAATGCAACGAATTGCGAGAGAGTCTCGAGATCCCGTGCTGGCGAGACGTGCTCGAGAACTGAACGCGGAATTCGGCAGCGAGTCGTTCGCGGATCGACTGGACGGTTTTTATAAAATGCTTTGATTGGTCGTAACGATGGTCGAAAACAAATGACGCGACGTTAGAAGCAGGTGTTTGTGTCAAAGGACACACGCAGAACAAGTGATCGGCGAAATATTCGGAGCGAGATAAACGAAAATTTCAAGAAAACAAAATTCTCCGAATATTTCGCCGATTTACATGAAAGATCCGATTTCGAACATACCGCCGGCCTTGAAACGCTCGTTTCAAAAGTTACATAGAAGACCGAATAGCGCAAAAAGGGAAAAAAATACAACGATGATAAAATACATGAGAACGACAGAACGATACAGAAATGTGCGCGACGCAGATCGACTCAACGATATGAAAAAAATACACATAATAATAAAACAAAAAATTTTGTTCACACGAGATTCAATTCGAAATGTACGCAGGTACGCAGGTTCGTCTCACTAACGGGAAACAGCTGAATTAATTGGCAGAGGGCATAACTTTGCGATAGGCCGCCGAAGTGTAAGTCCGTCAGCGCCGGGATGGAGTTGGATAACTTATCCAAGTTCCCACTTGCACGGAGGAAGAAGCGGGTTGCGCAGTAGGACCAGCTGACCGATTGGAATATCAGGTTGAACTCTTCGCCATTTGTTGCGTTGCTGAAGAGTGTTGACGTAGTCACTGGTCCATAATTTCCAGAATCGTTCTGTTATCTGGCGCACTACTTGCCATCGCGAGAGCCGATTCTGGTTAAGCCCCAGCGTAGAGGGCTCCGGCGGAAGCGTGAGGGACGAACCAACTAAAAAATGTCCTGGGGTGAGGAAGTTGCAGTCATCGATTGAATCAGAGAGGGGCGCTATAGGCCGGGAATTTAGACATGCCTCAATCTGGCAGAGCAGGGTGCTCAACTCCTGACAGGGAGTGATCACCGGTCGTTCGACGAAGGTGGTGCTTGACGCTACGCATGCCAGCCTCCCATATCCCTCCGAAGTGAGGAGCTGACGGAGGGATAAAATGCCACGAGATATTGTCTGAGGCAGTGGCATTAAGAAAGTTGGGATCCTGTAAAGCAGATCGATAGGCAGACGTTAACTCTTTATCGCTCCCCACAAAATTAGTACCGTTATCAGAGTACATCGCGGTAGGAAGGCCTCGCCGGGAGCAAAATCGGTTAAATGCGCCAATGAATGCGGGAGTCGAATAATTTCCTACGAGCTCAAGGTGAATAGCCCTTGTGGCTAGACAGATAAAAAGTGCCAAATATGACTTTTACGATTTGATTCCTCGCCCGGAGGGTGCACGAACTTTGAAGGGACCGGCATAATCAATCCCGCAATGAGAAAAGGTTTTAAGGGACGGAGATACACGCATCGACGGGAGATCTCCCATCAATTGCGAGGGAGGTGATGAACGTTCTCGAACGCATTTGATGCAGGCACGAATTGCCGATTTTACTAGATTTCTCACACGCAAAATCCAATATTTCTGTCGAAGCGAACTTAGTGTAAGTTGCGTGCCGCCGTGCAAGGTCCGATCGTGCGCCTGCATCGCAATCAGACGCACCAGAGGATGAGGAGCCAGGATGATAGGATGACGAACGTCATATGGAAGGGGGGCGTGTCGGAGACGTCCTCCGACTCTCAGCACTCCACTATCATCGAGAAACGGATTCAACGATGCCAGGGCATCTCTCGACGCGAGCGAACGACCAGCAGCGATTTTCTGAATTGCGTCCGAGAACAGCTCGGCTTGAATTTGTTTATACCAGTAGATTTTCGCGAGCGAGCAAAATTTCGTCGAGAGTATCCGCGCATCTGAATTGCCGCCGAGATCCGGACCGATTCCGCGACACTCGTAAACAAATTTATACAGGTACGCGGTAACGCGCACCAGTCGAGCCCACGACGAAAATCGATCCGCCAATTCCCATCGAGCGTGCGAGAAGGAGGTCTGAAAAGCGCGGATCTTCTCCTCGAGAGGAGATTCAACGATGATTTGTTCGGGTTCTGATGGCCATTCTGTTTGATCGGAACGAAGCCAGGGAGGACCTGACCACCAGAGGTCATGGTTGAGAATGTCATCTCCGAGCAAACCTCGCGAGGCGCAGTCCGCCGGATTGCTAGCGGTCGGAACATGACGCCACGCGGCGTCTGGAACATTTGAATGAATTTGCTGAACGCGGTTAGCGACAAACGTGGTCCATCGGGACGGATGCGATCGCAACCAAGTCAATGGTGGAGTCCGTCCAACAAATGCACGAGATCGACTTGAGATTGAGCGACTCTCGGACAACCACCATTAATCGAGAAAGAATGAGAGCGGCCGATAGTTCGAGACGAGGTATTGTAAGCGGCGAAATCGGCGCGACCCTTGATTTTCCGGCAAGAATGGAAATAATGACGTCGCCCTTTTGATCGATAGTTCTTAAATAAACGACAGCGGCATAGGCGTTATTTGACGCGTCGGCAAAACCGTGCAGCTCAAGTTGAGAGCCACCTTTCGCTCCGGTCCATCGAGGGATGGAGATATCGTTTAAGTATGACAATTTAGTGTAAAATTGTTGCCATTTCACTAGAATGGAATCCGACAGGAGCATCCCACGAAATTTGCAATCGCCACAAATGCTGCATAATAATTTTAGCCGAGACAGTGACAGGAGTGACTCATCCAAGAGGATCATATAATCGAGCGATTATCGAGAGAATCTGTCGTTTAGTCGTAGGAGTAATTTTATTAAAAACAACTTTGAACTGAAACACGTCGCGAGCAGGATTCCAGATAATCCCGAGGACCTTGATTTGTTCATCGGTCGCGATGGATTTGCTGCAAGCAAGACCGTGATTGGTCGGATCGATATCCGCGAGTAACGCAGTCTCATTACTGGCCCATTTTCTTAATTCAAACCCGCCACAGCGGAGTAAAGACACGAGTTGATCGCGGAGGAGCCGCAACGAGTTGACATCATCGGCCCCGAACAATACGTCGTCAACATATATTTGTTATCGAACGACCTGCGCTGCGGCCGGATATCGAGCACCCTCGTCATCGGCCAAGCATTTCAACACGCGAAGGGCCAGGAAAGGCGCGCATGTCATACCGTACGTGACAGTAAGCAACTGATAATCGTGAGGCATCGCGTCAGAATCTGATTGCCAGCGAATCCGCTGGAAATCTAAATCGCGTCGATCAATCAGAATCTGGCGGTACATTTTTGCAATATCCGCAGAATAAACGAATTTGAATTGTCGCCATTGTAAAATTATCGAAGGCAAGTCGGATTGCAATTTTGGCCCGGCGAGTAAGTGATCGTTGAGCGTCGAACCATTTGACGAGACGTGAGACGCGTTGAAAACGACACGCAAATGACTCGTAACGCTGTCAGCGCGAAATACCGGGTGATGCGGTATATACACCGGCATAGATCCATTGAGCGACGGGCTTGACACGCGACGCACGTGACCGAGATCTTTATACTCCGTCATAAACGATTGATACTTAGTTTTCAGCTCCGGATTTTTTTCAAAGCGACGTAACAAATTCTGAAGCATGCGATCAGCAGATTCGCGAGTATGCCCGATAGCGATTGGAGGAGGAGTTTTGAAGGGAAGGCGAATATATCGCCCTTTTTCATCCCGCGAGTGATTCGCTCGAAAATGACGTTCGCACTGCTCGTCTGGCGGCGAGAGAGATTTCGAGGTTGGGAGCTCTTCGATCTCTCAAAATTTCTGCATGTCAGTTGAGAGGGTTTGCAGAATCGTACATTGATTGAGCGAGAGGTGAAGAGAGAAACGGTCATTCTTGGAATCGAGCGGACCGGAAATAATCCAACCGAGAGCGGTATCTTGAGCACTTGGTTGATCGGAGCGTCCTTTCTGGACACCCTCTAGAATGAGGGAGCTGTATAACTCCGCACCAATAAGAATATGCACGGGTTCAGAGCTGGTCGGATCAGCGTCTGCCCATTGTAAATGATCGAGATGAGCGAGCGCGGTACGATCAATCACTCGCTCAGGAGGATACGAGGTCAGAGAAGGAAGAATGAACGCTGTCGTAGTAAACGACGGAGTCGATGAGTGGATCGGGCAAATAGTGATGTTGGCTGCATGACGGACATCACGAATTTGAGCGCCCCCGAGAGCGGAAACCGAGACTGGCATGCGAATTCGTTTAGCTCGCAATGATTGCGCTAACGATTCAGATATGAAAGTAGCCTCGGAGCCTTGATCGAGCAAGGCGCGAGTAATGACAGACCGGCCGGAAGCCGTTTCAATTTTAACGCGAGCCGTAGCGAGGAGAACCTGCGAACGCGCGCGTTGAATCGAAGATGCAAATAATGTATTAACGTTTGCCTGAGAGGCCTCTGAATTGATCGGCTCCTTCGCTTGAGAAGCCGCGGTATGTGGATCAGAATCCGAATCGACGTGTAATGACGAGTGATGTCGTTGATTGCAAGTTCGGCATGAGTACTTGCTTTGACAATCCGACAATGCGTGCGAGGCACTTAAGCAATTAAAGCAACGCTGGAATTTCTTTATGGTGTCGCGCCGTTGATTCGGAGTCTGAGCTAGAAATTTTGAGCATGCATTAATATAATGCCGAGATTTGCAAAGCGGACATGCAGACGCAGTGGCAGCGGACGCAGTAGCGACGGTAACGCGCGGGTTAGATTTTGAAAGTTTTGAACCGGAAGTTAATGAGCATTCCTCCAACGCTCGAAGTCGGTTAGCCATGAATTTGCTCAATTCGTCGAACGTTGGCGGGCTGTCACTTTCACTTGTTCGCAAATTCCAAGCTTTTCGCGAGGCGGGATCTATCTTTTGCACGCTTAAATATACAAGAATATCGTCCCAGAGTTCGCTGGGCGTGCGATTCAAATTTTTTAGCGACGCGACAATAATTTTGATTTTGTCGAACAGAGTCTGGAGCTCGCTCGCGGACTCCTTATTAACGGCCGACAATTCGAGTAACGTTGAAAAATGAGAAGCTAACAGGCGTCGCGTATTTTCGAATCGCTTTGACAGTGTTTCCCACGCAATCGGGAAGTTATCCGCGGTAATCGCGATATCACTTAGTGTGTCGAGCGCACGGCCCTTCAACGACGAAACAAGATAATGCATACGCGCAAAATCGGATACCGACTTATTTTCAATAATTAAAGAAGTAAATCGATCGCGAAAGCTTTCCCACTCGGAGTAATTGCCATCGAACGGCGGTAATTTGATATGTGGGAGATGATTTAAAGAAATCGCGGCCGCGTCGTGACGCATTTCGCTGTTATCAAAAGAATGATTCTGGCTCACGACAGGTTCCAGCTCCTCCAGAGACTCTGAGAGATGCTCCCACGCTGCTTGATACGTCTCCTCGAGAGCATCGTAGAGATTGTCCTTGAAGTAGTCCATCGTTGCGCGGGAGCCGGCCGGAACAGATTTGAGCATCAGCACGTGTCCGTCTTGGAACTGCTTCCAGGTGTCCTTCAGCGCAGCGATCCGAGTACGGATCCTCGACGCAGTCAGCTTGGTCTTCCCCAGCTTTTTGAAGTTCTCGATAGTTCGCTCGATCGAGCGTTGAAGCAGCAACTGCCTCTCGAGAATCTCGCTCATTGTATGCACACTTGATTGATATACCCGTTACAGTCACACTCACGATCCGGCTCGAAGGACCAGCAATATGATTGCGAATGTCCGATCGCGACGCGATCGGTTCACACTTTTGGCCGGAACGGCCCAGCTCTGAGCCCGCGAGGTGCGAGGACGGCGTTTCGAAGCTTGTGCGTAACGAAGAGCGGGGAAGGCACCAAAAAAAACAAGTCCAATTTTCTTTAGGATGGACACTTTACTCTCCAGACAGACGGACAATGTTTTTGCTCGTAACGAGCTGGCGTAGATACATGCTATTTGGACGCGCTTCAGAAAACCCGGCGCTCGTTGCACCGAGCTTGTAATGCGATTGTTCTTGAGCGTGTGACAGAGAGTCACTTGCACTACAGTTACTGAGAGCACAGAGAAGTGATGCAGTTTCGAACGTGACGGTTCCGTCGCGGGCGAAGCAGGCGTACGGAGACCTGGCAATGCAACGAATTGCGAGAGTCTCGAGATCCCGTGCTGGCGAGACATGCTCGAGAACTGAACGCGGAATTCGGCAGCGAGTCGTTCGCGGATCGACTGGACGGTTTTTATAAAATGCTTTGATTGGTCGTAACGATGGTCGAAAACAAGTGACGCGAAGAAGCAGGTGTTTGTGTCAAAGGAAACACGCAGAACAAGTGATCGGCGAAATATTCGGAGCGAGATAAACAAAAATTTCAAGAAAACAAAATTCTCCGAATATTTCGCCGATTTACATGAAAGATCCGATTTCGAACATACTTATATATTCGATATATTCGACATATATTGAATTTGGATAGAAAATGATCACATCTTGTTATCCTTATGAAAGAAAAATTATTTAGCCTTCAGAAGGGTTGAAAGTAGGAGTGGAAATTTCATTAACTAAAATTTCTGTATATTTCGGGAATACAACATTTTAGTTAAACGCTATTACTGTACTTTAGCGGAATCAATGTTGATAAATGTATGACGGAACAAAATCAAAGATTCACATCAGTTCGTTTCGTACCAGAAATCTTGAAAAACTGTTGTTCCAGTAAATAATAAATAAAAAATTTTACGACATCATTCCATTCAAATTGAAATGATTTTTTACAGAAATCTACTACCGCGTTTAGCATCACTCAGGATCGACGACATGGACGTAGCGGAAATCCGATTCCTTCGGGGTGCTTGATTACCTTGCTTGATTACCGAGTTCCCTTGCCTCTCACGTTCGGCGTGCTTGATTACCGTGAGTCCCTTTGCCTCTCACGTTCGGGGTGCTTGATTACCCCGTGAGTCCCCTTGCCTCTCACGTTCGGAATGCTTGATTACCGTGAGTCTCCTTGCTTCTCACGTTCGTGGTGCTTGATTAGCATGAGTCTCTTCGCCTCTCACTGTGTAAATACAAAAATTTTAGTACTCATATCTTCCCATATTCTGCATCTGAATATTTTTTGATAAGTAGTTTTTTATTTGCTAGTACACTGAAAGAATGGTTTATCAAAATTTGTGGCACGAACGGAGCTGATGAGAATCTATTATTCAGTCTCCTCACATATTTATCATGATCAGTTTTACTAAAGTAGGATATTTCAGTCTTTTTGAAATGTTGTTTTCCTCAATTATACAAGGATTTTGGTGTTAAAATCGCATCTTTAGGTTTGGCCAACAGACTGGCACGACTTGCTTTTCTTTTGAACGTTGCCCCAATACCATTACATGCATTCTTACCATGAGCAGTAGCATGAAAATGCCATTCTGCAGTCACACCAAAGTCCTCCTCATGATTAACCAAGTTGATTATTTGAAACCGGTTTTTGAAATGTTGTTTCGCTCCATCACTGAAATAAATGATTTTCTTGAGATTGTTGATAGTATTCTTCAGATGAGGAACTAGAGAGGACTGTATAGTGTATAGTGTAAACTGCTGCCGTATTATGTTTCAAGCTATCCGATAAGAACACGATACTTTTATGCTTTAGCGTCATCCCTTCTTTGTAATAAAACACAATCAGAAATACTGTACACTGATCGTTATTGAAATGGAATGCTTGTGATGCATTCTGGACGATAAAAGCATTTCTGAAAAATCAAATGAACCGAGTACTTCACTCTTAGAAGGATTTTTCTTTTTCTGCTCCATATATTCTGATTGTTTTTTTGCTATGAAAGAATGAGGCTTGAGAGTTTTGAGTTTGTCATATAATTTTTCAACAAACTCCGGCGTAGGCAGAATTCGAGTCAATACAGTAGATCTATCCGTCGCAGTCCATGAAGTAAATTGCATGTCAAAAACTGAAGCATTATCCAGAATCTTTGAAAGATTTTCTGAAAACAGAATTGTACCAGGACATCTATCACAATCATCCAAATAACAAGCTGGGATAGGTTTCTGGCACATCAAATGCTTTAAACACAATCTGTAATCTGTCATTGGTATTTTCTCGTCAATTTCTCCATTTTTATAAGTTCTAATATCAGCTTACAATTCTCATGGATCTTGCAAACACACATATAATGAGTTCCTCTATCTCCAGCAAGAATGCAATGCTTAGGTCGTAACTTCGCGAAGGTGCTAAAACCTACATCACAATCTGGATTCTCTTTTATGAATTTGATGTAAAGACCCCTTAAATCTAAAAGTAGGAGACGTTTCTGCATCAATGTACGTTCTCCATCAATTTTAACAGATACAGTTCCTTTTTTACTGGCCATTGATCTACTGTTGATGTCATTGTAAAATTTATCAATTTTTTGAACAGTAGAATCAGATAGTTTTTCTCGCTTTTTGCTGTTTGTGCAAACGTTCCATCAGATTTTTTTCAAACTCTTTCCTTTCCGAGCAATACGTTTTGACATGTTGAATTCTGTAGCAATCTTATTGAAACTCCATGATAACGGAGCAATAGTGAGGATAGATATTCGATGGATCGTTCGGTTTGAGGGACGAAAATTTTTCTTTTAGCTCTGTAAACAGTTTTTCTAATTCAATTTATCTATGAGAACGCTGTTGATTAAATTCAGACTCCATTGATAAGTTGTGTTCTTCGTGAACTTCTAATAATTCATTAATATTTTCGATCCTTTCAATGTCACTTATATTATCGATGATTACCTCCTGATCATGAGTAGTTCTTTCAGTTATAGGTTGGTTTATTCTACAAGTAGAGCCTATCATTGCATTGGATGAAATTTGAGGAAATTTAGAAAGGAATTTATCAGAAACACGTCTCAGATTACGACCGAGATGTCTTTTTTCCCCAAGCTTTGCATATACAGGATGAATCTTAATGGATGATTCAGCTTTTTACCATGAGAGCTGGATTACCGACTCTATTATACACACATTTATATCACACTTAGGCATTTAGTACACACAAACGGTCATTATAAATATGTGTGTGTATAGTAGAATCGGTAATCCAGGTAATCATGGTAAAAAGCTGGTTCATCCATTAAGATTCACCCTGTAGATTACAACATCGATCTAAACGTTTCATAGGTATTTTCAAAAATTTCTAAACCAGACTAATAGAAGTGTGGAAATTGTTATCAATGAAAAAAACACTTTATCTAAGTAAAAAATGTATGTGCAAAGCAGCCTCCGGAGCTTAACTGCGTTACGTAGCTCTAAAGAGATCTTTTCAAATAAATAACCCCAAAAATAATGGATGGAATTTATGAATCAAATGATAATATATTTTCGAAATATATCGTATAAATTGAAGCACTGAAAAAAAAGTTCTGATTACAAGTTTAAGCACTGAAAAAAAAGTTCTGATTACAAGTTTAATCGTAGGCAGTTCTCGAAAATAAAACAGCACCAATTCAAATCCACATGTGAAAGTAAATCAGTCCACATATATGTTCTAAGTGGTCGATATACTTATGAGCTGTAGTTGGCATTTTTACTTGCTGAAAGTAATTTTCGGAGTTGCTGATTACGAATCTGATTTCAGTTTTCCAAAATTCAAAATGGCGGATCTAAGATGGCAGACAAGAAAGTGAAAGAGGTTTCAATCTTCATAAAACTTAAAATGTGGGGGTTTCTGGAAACTGATGATCTGATAGTACTTTTCGAAAAACCCAAGATGGCAGACAAAACAGTGATAACGGAAAATTCGAAAAATCATGAAATCACGCCTTCCACCCTTATTTCCAATCCTTAGAGATCTATGAAATCAAAAATTGATGCCAAATTCTGAAAGAGTACTCTCGAATATCCTTGAAAATGCTTCTCCCGTAGAAATTCATCATGTATTGAATAATAAATTCACATATAAGTGAAATTTTCTGGTGTGAATACAGTTTTCAGCCGCTCATATTGGAGCGGCCATATTGGGTTTTTCAAAACGCCATAGTGCTTTCAAAAGTTAAGCTTATGAGCTACATTTTGATCACTATCGGAAATTTTTAAGATTTTTTGTAATGGAAGGAGGCGGGGGTCCAGTTGACAGAGAATATCTCATATACAGGGTGGACCATTTTAATCCATCCAGTCGAATATCTCGAAAACCAAGCCCGGGAAAGAAAAATGTTTCAGACAAAAGTTGTTTGGTTTCGAGGGAACCATAATGGTACTATTGGTTTGACCTTGAAGAGTAATTTGAAGGTCACTTGAAGGTTACCTTCAATTTCTTAAATGGGACATACAATTTCTCGTTACATATTCTTATAGGTTGTCTCGCTTTCCAAAACACTATAATAAAATAACTTTTCATTGAGTAATTTTCGAGTTATGAGGCTCCAAAGCAGTCCTTCGCAGTACTTTGACATAAAGTACAAAATATCTTGTATGTTATCATGTTATGGGGTCAAATTGATCCTTAGATATCATTTCAAGATCAAATCAAATTTTCATCCAAATCTCTGTAGTCATGCATGTTTACAAAAATTCGGATTATTCTACTTTTAGCGCTATACAGGAACAACGACGTGTACGTAGTAAAATTCTGTTCCCTTTGGGGTGCTTGATTAACGTGAGTCCCTTTGCCTTTCTCGATCAAGGTTGATCTGGCTAGCAAAAGCAAGATCGAGGTTGATCCGGCTAGCAAAAGCAAGATCGAGGTTGATTCGGCTAGCAAAAGCAAGATCGAGGTTGATCGGGATAGCAAAAGCAAGATCAAGGTTGATCTGGCTAGCAAAAGCAAGATCGAGATTGATCCGGCTAGCAAAAGCAAGATTGAGGTTGATCCGGCTAGTTCATTTCTTAACCTTCATGTTCAAAGTGCCCTCCTTCATTATTTAAACACAAAGTTAATCTCCGCCTGAAATTTTGTATAACTTCTACAAGTATTTCTTGCGTAACTGCACGACAAGCTCTTCTTATTCTATTCATCATGTCAACTCTTGTTGTTGGAGCTACTTGATACACAAAATCTTTTGCATATCCCCAAAAGTAAAAATCAAGAGGGTTCAAGTCAGGAGATCTTGGAGGCCACAATACTGGACTGTTGCGCATGATCAGACAATCCTGATACCGCTGTCGAAAAAATCTGCCAACACGTTGATAGTAATGAGCAGGAGCACCATCCTGCTGAAACCACATTCTTTGTCGAACATCTAAGGGGATTTCCTCCAAGTAACCAGGTAAGTAATTTCGGAGGAAATCCAAATATATTTCACCATTGATCGTTCGCTCAAAGAAATGTAGTCCAGTAATATAGCCATTTAATATCCGTACCCAAACGTGATACTCCATCTGATGTGCTGATTCATTTGCTCTCTCATCCATTAACGGGCGACCAATAATGACAATTATGCCTATTCAGACTGTCAGTACTATGAAATATAGCTTCATCGCAGAAACAAACAAACGAAAAGAAATCTGGATTTTCATTTAATGTATTAGGGCCCATCTACAAAAATTGACTCTCAACAGTCGATCATTCTCACTCAGTTCTTGAACAAGTGTAGTATGGGATGATAATTAACGGAATGTAACATACGAGCGGTTGATCAAGGAATTCCTAATTCATGTTCGATGTGCCGAGTATTAATGTGAGGATTCAGATGAACCATACCCAAAATGGCGAGAAGCCTTGGGTCATTATTATTATTGTTTCTGTTTCGCTGTCTCTGGCGACGATTTATTATTTCACGAAATCTTTCAATATTTATAATTTGTTGCGGGCCTGGATGACGACGATCGGGATAATATTCAGCATAAAGATGTGAAGCATTCCCGTAATTTCTATGGCTTTCGCCAAGAACTAACAAAATATCAACTATTTCACTTGGCGCATAGTTTGCCATGGTACAAGTTTATAATGTTGTTTTCCGTTATTCCTTATAGCGCTAAAAGTAGAATAATCTGAATTTTTGTAAACATGCATAACTACAGAGATTTGAGTGAAAATTTGATTTGATCTTGGAAAGATACCTAAGGATCAACTTGACCCCATAACATGACAACATACAAGATATTTTGTACTTTATGTCAAAGTACTGCGAAGGACTGCTTTGAAGCCTCATAACTCGAAAATTACTCAATGAAAAGTTATTTTATTATAGTGTTTTGAGAAGCTCTCGAGATAACCTACAAGAGTATGTAACGAAAAATAGTAGGTTCCATTTAAGAGATTGAAGGTAACCTTCAAATTACTCTTCAAGGTCAACCAATGGTACCATCTTATGTCTCCCTCGAAACCATACAACTTTTGTCTGAAACATTTTTGTCTGCTGGGCTCAGTTTTTGAGATATTTTACTGTCCCTGTATGTACAGGGTGTCCCATTTTAAAGGACCCACTCAAATATCTCAGAAATACTGCGTTAAATCGAAAAATGTTTCATACAAAAATTGTAGGATTTCAAGGGAGACATGTGACGGTGACCTTGACTTTGACCTTGAAGTCAAATTTAAAGGTCATTTAAAGGTCAACGCTAAAATTTTAAATGGAAACCCCTATTTTTTATTTGACATTCTTGTAGCTTATCTCGAGAGCTTTCCAAAACACTGTAATAAAATGATTTTTCATTAAGTACTTTTCGAGTTATAAGATTTGAAAGTTACAGTACCGCCGGCATTAGCATTACCTAAATGTTCGGAGAACGATTCTGCCAATGAAGGCAAGATCGATAGTTGATCCAACCAATGAAGGCAAGATCGGTGGTTGATCCAATCAATGAAAGCAAGATTGATGGTTGATCCAACCAATGAAGGCAAGATCGGTGACTGAAGTGGCCAATGAACGTTAAGTGTAAATAGTTAGATTCAATAATAATAAGTAAGAACTAGTGATGAGCATGCTACATTACGAAATTCATCGAAAAAAACATCATGTAGTTTTAAAAAAGGCTGATGTTGATTATCTGGCTACAGTAATACTTCAATTAATTAGATGTTCGAAGGTCGCACCATTGACTTGTTGGCAGTACTGAATGCGTCGTTCGAAATGTCTAACAGTACGCAAGAGTACATTACGTGGAATATTGCACGCAGCTCGGATTCTCTCCTTCATGTCATCTCTTGTCGTCGGTGTATTCTGATAGACTACATCTTTGAAGTAGCCCCACAAATAAAAATCAAGAGATGTTAGATCAGGCGATCTTGCTGGCCATCTCACTGGCCGCCTCTACCAATCCATTGATTAGGAAAGATATTATTGAGAAAAGTTTTGACTATATTGGCAAAATGAGGGCCTGCTCCATCTTGTTGCAACCACATTCTCCTTCTCGTATCGATGTCAACATCTTCAAGTAAACCCGGAAGTTCGTCCCTCAGCAATTGTAAATAAGTCTCACCATTAATCATAGCATCAAAAAAATAAGGACCAATTAAATAGCCATTAATAATTTCGCACCAGACAGTTAGGCTCCAACGATGCTGGTTATCAATCTGCTTCATTCAATAAGGATTAACTGCAGTCTAATAATGACAATTATGTCTATTCAATATTCCAGTACTGTGGAAAGTAGCTTCATCACTGAAAAGTACATAATTGAAAAATTCGCTGTTGTTTCGGATTTGTTGTGATGCCCACTGACAAAACAATAGCTGATCTCTGTGATCTTGCTCAGTTAAGGCTTGGTTAAGAATTATGTGATAAGGATGATATCTCACGGCTCTTAGATATCTACCAGCAGTTGATTTTGGAATACCCAACGTTGGATTTCACGCAAACTTACATGTGGGTTTGCATGTACCATTGCCACAGTTGCCAAAAAACGAGGATTCATTACGTGATCATTGTTATCGTATCTTCTTCGTTGGCAACAAAGATTTCCTCTCCGAATCCTAATTTCAATTTTGCGTATTCTAGAACGATCAGGGTGTTGGCGTCGAGGAAATCGTCTACGATACAATGTTGCTGCTCTTCTGTAATTGCGCCGACATTCTCCTAGGATCAAAAGAATATCGACAATCTCGTTAGGTGAGTAATCAGGCATTTTTTCCGAATTCTGATTTTACAATCGAAAAAATTCAGTAATGTCTGAGAATGTCCCGAAATTGGGAACAAGTGAGAGATAAGTTATATTTAAGATAAGATTCCGTATCCGCAACAGGGTACTTGAATAGAATTATTGGTTCAGGACTCGTGACGTCTTTCATTCGAATGCCGAAGAAGTTGTCGGTATGTCTATTGGGCTCCAGCAGTGTCGGTTTTATCCTATACATAGGCATCATAGACAATTGCCTAGGAGCATCACGAGAAAAGTATTGCCTACGACCGAACGGATTCTAAAATCGGCACTGGGTTCCAGTTAATTCTTTTTGGATGAGGCAGATTAATAACCAATTTCTGTAAAATATCTTACCATTCGGCATTTTTACGTCAAAATGGAAATAAGAGAAACAACTTCCAATGGCCTTGATCTTAACAAATGTTATCAAGATTATAATCTTGAACAATGTTCAAGAAGTTTCAGCCTTTAGTCGGTTGATCATTTTGTGTAATGCTAATGCCGGCGGTACTGTAACTTTCAAGCCTTATAGCTCGAAAAGTACTTAATGAAAAAACATTTTATTACAGTGTTTTGGAAAGCTCTCGAGATAAGCTACAAGAATGTCAAATAAAAAATAGAGGTTTCCATTTAAAATTTTAGCGTTGACCTTTAAATGGCCTTTAAATTTGACTTCAAGGTCAAAGTCAAGGTCACCGCCATATGTCTCCCTCGAAATCCTACAACTTTTGTATGAAACATTTTTCGATTTAACGCAGTATTTCTGAGATATTTGAGTGGGTCCTTTAAAATGGGACACTCTGTGTATATATATACACGCACGCACGCACGCACGCACGCACGCACGCACGCACGCACGCACGCACGCACGCACGCACGCACGCACGCACGCACGCACGCACGCACGCACGCACGCACGCACGCACGCACGCACGCACGCACGCACGCACGCACGCACGCACGCACGCACGCACGCACGCACGCACGCACGCACGCACGCACGCACGCACGCACGCACGCACGCACGCACGCACGCACGCACGCACGCACGCACGCACGCACGCACGCACGCACGCACGCACGCACGCACGCACGCACGCACGCACGCACGCACGCACGCACGCACGCACGCACGCACGCACGCACGCACGCACGCACGCACGCACGCACGCACGCACGCACGCACGCACGCACGCACGCACGCACGCACGCACGCACGCACGCACGCACGCACGCACGCACGCACGCACGCACGCACGCACGCACGCACGCACGCACGCACGCACGCACGCACGCACGCACGCACGCACGCACGCACGCACGCACGCACGCACGCACGCACGCACGCACGCACGCACGCACGCACGCACGCACGCACGCACGCACGCACGCACACAGGGTGTCCCATAAAGATCGTAACATACATGTGTGGTATGCGCGTACCACAAAGGTAGCTGGCCGCTCCGAGGTAGGGTAAGGATCTATATTTGGCGGATCTCCGCCCAAGGAGCGGCTGGATTTTTTGGGCCTTCGATATTGGGAGGGGGATCTCAGTTGTCCCCTTATTGATTCGCCATTTGCGACGGACTGGGATGCTGGCCCGATGACTCTCTCATTTATGTACATAGTAGTCGCCGGCCGCAGTAAGGGGGCCCTCTTCAAGGGCCCCATAACCGGGGAGGGGGGGGCCTGAGCTTGCTTACAGGCGTTTCCGGCCCTCCTCGCCCTAGTAGGTTTAGGTTCGGCAATACGCCAAGAGAGTAATCGATGCATCGATAACCGGATGTTTTGACATCAAGATTTCAGTCGCATCGAATCTTTTATAATCCCGTGGCCGGCCCGGTGGTGGTTTTTTGAAGATTTTTTTACCTCTCTCGTAAAAAAGTGTGTAATAATAAAAGAATTATTTTGCAATCATAATTAGAACCGTTCATTTTTGTTGTATAGCACAATAAACATTTTTATAATTTGTGTTCTTTATAAAATTAATCATTACATATTATCATTTTACAAGGGAAGGTCACGACGTCCGGATCACCGATTTGGATAAAATTTTGTGAACGTGTAGTACTCGGTATTAAACTTAACTATGTAGAGCACTAGGACCAGATGGCCAGGCGTTTTCGAGAAAAAAATTTTTAAAGTTCGCGAGGTCGTTATAAGAAATTCGAATACCATTGAAATCACGAACCGAGCGTAACTTGGTGAGTAAGGCGCTAGCGTGCGAAGCGCTGGGTCTGTGGTTTGATTCCTGACATTTACATATTTTACATATTTTTTTTACCATTTTTTTGTATTTTAATTATTCTTTTATTATTATTAAACGCTGAAAAATGAAAAGAATTAAATAAAAATTAAAAATACAAATTATATTAAGAAACTGTATTTTTTCGAAATGTTAAAGTTTATTACAAATACTAATATAATTTATTAAAAATATATTGAAATAAATTACATTAATTTTTACAAACTTAACTTACAATTAGAACATACATTTAGGTTATATTTATCATAAAAGCCTACAAAACATATGTCTAGCGCATCGGATAAAGATTGATTTTAAACCCTTGTGTCCACGATAATAGAATTCGGTCCAAGAAATTTGTAGCCAATCGAATTTGCAGCTTTTACGGAAAAGTGGCAATTTTATTGACTACACGTTTCTCGGACCGAGATCTTGGATTAAATTCTAGCATTCTAGATCTAGATCTAGCAATTCTATATCGAGTTCTATATTAATTTTAAAACTAGTTCTAGCGAATTAAGCTAAAAAATCAATTTTGAATCTTGGGGGTGCTAACTTCACAAAATAAAAAATCAGCTAAATCTTTTGAAATGTTGGTTTTAGCGCTGCGTGTCTCGGAGTATTTTATATATATTATTTAATTATTTTTGTAATTTTTTATAATTTAATGTTTTTTTGTTATTTTATAATTTTAAGAAATTGCGATGTCATATAAAATTTGCAGATAATTATGCGTAAAATTCTAAGTTCCGATAGATGAAATATTTTCTGTATTCCGATGGTTTTTTTCGAGTTCTGGATAGCACCTCACGAGTTCTAACAATAACTCTCAATGGTCGAGGCGCTGAGACCAACATTTCAAAAGTTCTCGCGATTTTGCGAAAGTCCGAGCGAAAAATTCGAAGTTTCGATAAATTGTTGATAAATGAAAAATTGTTTTCGGTATTCCAGTGATTTCTTTAGAGTTCTAGGTAGCACCTCAAGAGTTTTAGAAGAAATTCTAATGGCAACATGATATTTCTAATGGTTATAAAGTTATCGCTGATTGAATTATTTCATTTTGTGAAGTTAGCACCCCCAAATATTAGAAAAAATTTTTTTTAAGTTTTGGAATTGGTTTTCTATTGGGAGTTCTGGATAGCACCACAAGAGTTCTACAAGAAATTTTAATGGCAAAATTAATTATGTCTAACGGTGAAAAAGTTATAGCTGATTTAGAGTTTTCATTTTGTGAAGTTAACACCCTCAAGATTCAAAATTGATTTTTTAGCTTAATTTGCCAGAACTAGTTTTAAAATTAATATAGAACTCTAGAACTATTCGGGGTGCATTGAGAACTTTAGAAAAAAAATTAATTTTTTTAAAGTTGAGGTGCTAGCAGAGGTTAGGGTTCCATTTAAAAAATCGAAGATGACTTTCATATGACCTTCAAATAATTATCCAAGGTCAAACTAATGGCGGCGGTCGTGCAGTCGGTGATCCTCTATGGGACCCCGATATGGGCAGACGATTTTGCCTACAGGACGAGAAGGGCGCAGATCGTCATGCGTGGTGCACAGCGCAAGATGGCGATCAGGGTGTCCCGAGCTTATCGCACAGTTGCCCATGCGGCGGTGATGGCTCTGGCGGGCCTATTTCCCTGGATCCCGTTGACCACATCCCTGTCCTGGTCATATTGGACAATCAGGGATCGGATGGCCCGGAGAGTGGGTAGCCCTGCGTTGGCTAGGGCCAAGGCGGAAGCGAAGAGCCGAAGTCGGCGGTTTCTGGTGGAGGAGTGGACGAGGCAGCTGGGCCTTATTGAGCCCGGCCAGTCGGGCCATCGGACCGCAGAGGCCCTTGTCCCGATTCTACCAGACTGATAGAAGTGGGCAAGGGGGGAAGAGGAACCTTCCACGTGACACTGGTGGTCACCGGACAGATGTTTCGGTGACTACCTGTGCCGTATAGGGAGAGAGTGCGCGGCGTTATGCCACTAATTCCTGAGCCGAAACAGATTCGGCCCAACACACGTTGGCCGAGTGTGAGGCCTTCATGAGGGAGCGACATGCCCTCGTGGAGGCGAACCTGTCGCTGCCCTCAGTCATGAGGACAGTGGCGGGTGACGGAGAGAAGTGGCAGGCGTTCGTCTCCTGCGGCAAGGTAATGTTGCGGAAGGAGGCGGACGAGAAAGTGAGGAGAGGGGAGACGCCGCCGCCTTTTTCTCCCGGGAAAGACATGGAGACGAATCATCCTCCTCCCTCTCCTCCCCCAATCGTTGGGAGAGGGGACAGAAGGAGCAAGCGGTTCGCACATCTGCGGTAGCCGTGAGGGGGGAAGCGGTAGTAGTATTTGTTCTTTCCCTCCCCTTGACAAATCGAGGAGGGATGGAAGGACATAGGGGTGCGGAGAGGGGGGCCCCAATAACTCGCGTCGGCGTAAAGGATCCTTCCGATCCGATACATCCTGGACCCAGTGTCGTGGAGATTAGGCTGGCGAGGAGAGAAATTGTTGGCGGACAGGAGAGGGGTTGGGAGGTGGTGTGATCCAACCCTTGAGAGAAGTGGGCGTGATAACTGCGTGCCCGTGGGCGGGTATGTTCCGGCAATAGTGCGGAAGCAGGTGCTCGGAACACACCCTTTGCGCTGGGATGGACACTCGGAAGAGTTTTAGTGCGGTATACTGGGCCTTGCACGGAAGGCAGCGGGCTAGTCTCTGTCTCTCCAAGCCCGGGAGTCTCACATAACCCACCGCCGTAACTACACTGGCGGTGGGTATGCATAAAGCATTTCTCTTCCGTTACAAAAAAAAAACGAAAAAACAAAAAAAAAGATCAAACTAATGGCCTAATGAAACCTAACCATCTTATGTTTCCCTTGTAGTGAAATAACTTTTGTAGGAAACATTTTTCTGTAAAAGACATAGGAAAAGAAATATTCGGCGTGGGACATTGAAATGGCTCACCCTATATAGTAATGTAATATATGTATAATAATAAATGTGCTCGCGTGATGCTCACGCGGTGCGCGCAACGTGTTTCTTAAAGGAAAAACGTGAATATTAGAAGGAGAACCGCCAAAGGTAGGTCCATACCTCACCTCAGGCGAGACACGTATAGAGACACCGCGGTTTCTCTATAATTATCTCATCTGCACGCTCTGCATTCAAGCGGCGAGGGTAAGACAGCTATAGGGATACCACTAGCCAGCAACACGTTTTGTATTGCTTTTTCTCCCGATCATGCATCTTGCGCAAAAGATGCAACATCGGATTGCCTCCCACTACTTTTTCCCTTCGCTCCTCGATCCGCGCGTCTAAAGACCAGTGATGCCGTTCGGCAGACGTTTGCAGCACGTCAGCAGCGGTGGTGGGGATGGCTGCCAGTAGTGGTGCCATTGTACATGCGCACACGTACACGGCCTCTGCCGTGTGCGCGCTATCCCCCCCCCCCCCAGACGTGCTGTGCTGCAAACGTCTGCCGAACGGCAATTCTTCTAAAGACACGTATGTACGCATTTCGGTGTGTGCGTTTGTCGCGTTCGGTTGTCACACACCTATACAAACTGCCGAGGGACACTATTCCTGTCGGTGCGTGTACATATTAGTATACAGGCTGCCTCATAACTATTAATTAATAAGTCAGGAGGTAAAATAGAGTGAAATTTTGAATAAAAAATTCCTTTTCCGATATTGGCTCGAACTATTATTGGTAAGTATTTTGTGCGTCGTAATATGTGTTGTCGAAGGTAAATAGATCGCGACGAGCAGGGTTCGGAATCCGCGACGTATGATTATGATCTCGGAATAAATACTTCGGTTCTCCGCGAATAAAAGAAAAAAATAGCTTTATTAAACGCTGCGTGATACGGAGCTTTCGACTGACTTGATCGAAGAGACCGCCATTTGCCCCAATCACTCGACATATAAAGGACATAATGTCCTAGTTCCGATCGTGATTGCTGAGCTATCACTTTCAGTAGTTGATCGGCCTTTTTTATTTGATGTCTTTAAACATTCTTTTCTGTTTGCGCAATAACCTGATTTCATTATATCATTGCTTAATTTTAATTTACTTTCGCAATTTGTTTCACAACATTCCTTCCCCCTAGGGAAAAGAAAAATCGAGATACTTTTAATATAGTAATAAGTTAATATTATTGTATTTATTTATTTATTTATTTATTTCTTCTTTCTAAACTCGATTTTTTTTGTACATTAATATAATAAAACTGGGTCGCGTTGCATAAGCGACGGTTGGACAAGAATATTGTTTTTCTTTTTAACAACCATAAAGCTACGCATATATTACATTACTATTATTACTATGACTATCGCAGTTGTTCCTGTACTAATAGTATATACAATTTTATTATCCGCGAAAATGCTGTTCTTATTTTCTATTTCTTTATTTATTTTGCTTAAGCTCACAAGAGGAGGTCGCGGTGATTTTGAAGCGCTTTGGCATGGTGAATATACATTAAAAAAAAGTTGTTCCGAGTTCAAGCTTTTCGTCCAATGCGCCTTGTAAAAAAAGTTTTTTTTTCATAACAGTCGGTAATGTGGTTTATATAGCATGAAGAGAGGCTCGTTATCGACCAGTGCCGTATAGCGTAGTGAGAAAGCGCGAGAGTAGTAATAGCGAATGGGGGTCCAGTCAGGTTCAAAATCTGACGGTATTTACTTTTTTTTTATATTTTAATATTTTTTAACAATCAGAATAAAGTACAGTAAAGAACAGCAACGAGCAATTGAGGATGCTTTAAATTAAAATATATTTATATAATCTACTGTAATACAACGATGAATACAACAATATACATTTCGGACTACACGGAGTCTTCTTCAGTTATTAAACAATCATTCATCAAACATAAAAAATTTAAATTAAATAAATAAGGACCACATTATACTATTCGTACACGGTATCATGATACATAATTAATTGTAAGTAATTTCATCTGATTGTGAGCCAGTCATATTTACAAATCCTATAGATATAATAAATTAAAAGAAATTATTTCCTTTATTTTATTATATCTATAGAAATTATATATACTAAATTATATTATTTCCTCCCCTGTCAGACTTAATCGTTGTAGTTCAGTCGTGTCTTTTTATTAGTTCTAATTTTATTCTTTTGTCTGATGCCGGTTTTCACCAATGTTATATTAATCTACGTTTATCTAAACGTCGGTTAAAGTGAAAGTTGGTTTAAGCTTCGTTTAGATATAATCGGATTCCACCAACTGTTGCAAAGATTCGTTTAAGTTTAAACTTATATTATACTCTAGTTTAAACTTATACTATACAGTTAAAATTATACTCTATGCGAAAAAACTTTTTTAAGGGGATGCTTAAGTTGTCTTATTTTACCGATTAATGTGATTAGTTTTTAATTCATTAATTTTTTAATTGTTTTTACAGATTTAAAAATCCTTTTCCAGAGAATCAAAATACAGACAATAATACAATGTGTACGTGAATTAATCTATTACTATGTTTTACCGAAATTTTCAGACATGAAACTTTTTTATTAAAGCATCTAGGCTCATTCTAAAAACACAGTATTATTCTTTAATGTTGAGTCTACTAACTTGTTTTACATAAATGATTTCATGAGAAACGAAAAAAATGATTACACATTGGCTTCTGGCGTTCATTTCACTCGAGTTATGATCGTAACATTTGCTTAATGTAAAAGTTTTACATCTTGTACATGTAAAACAAATTAGTTCGGCACTAGAGTTAACATTAAAGAAAAATACTGTGTTTTTAGAATAAGCCTAGATGCTTTAATAAAAAAGTTTTGTGTGTCTGAAAATTTCATATGTGAAAATTTAGTGTTTGCATACGAAATCGGTAGAAAGGTAAAACAAAGCAGTAGATTAGTTCACGTACACATTGTATTATAATCTATACTTTGATTCTGGAAAAGGATTTTTAAATCTGTAAAGGCAATTAAAAGATTAATGAATCGGAAATTAATCACATTTGATTGCTAAAATAGGATACTTTATGATCTCCTTAACCATCAGTGATTGATAGATTATGGGCATAAATTTACGAGATAATGCGTAACTTGACTGAGTATTAATGCGCGCGAAACATTTATAACCTTTCAGATATGTACATCCGAATTGGAAGAGAAACATGCTATGGAAATAGAAATGTTAAACACGCAATTGTAAAGAGAAAAATTGTACAAAATTGATACAAAAAGAAAAATTACAATAAAAGATTGTCTTTTAAGTCGATTACAAAATACTGAACAATTTGAAGACGAATATTTAAATGTGTGGTACTTTTTTAAAATGGAAACTTGTATTTTTTTTATTATATATTTGTTACAGCCATGCGAAAAGTACCGGGAAAAATTATTGGTCAAACTTTTGCCAGTCGATTCTACTCGTCAAGATCGCCAACATTGCATAATAAACATGGTGCCGCAAAATTAACTTTCAAGGTCATTTTCAATGTCAATTTTTTTTATTGGCTTAGTTGATTCTACTCGACGAATTGAACAAAAGGGATCATATGCCGGAAATCAATATTTCATGGAGAAATCTTCGTTTCAAGTTTTTAGAAGTCAAAAAATTTCGTAAAATTAATTGTCATGGGTGTAAAATCTGTTTAATTTACTCTTAACGTTACCCAGGAACAACGAAGTTGGCGTGGTAGATTTTTGTTCCTTTCGGAGTATCTTGGTACCCAGTAACATTTCAACGGCTGTTGATTCCTTAAACGCTCATTTGCCTCGGAGAGGAATAATATATCGCTCTATAAGACATTCGTTATTTGTGCTTAAGAAGCTTTTCATCCATATCCAGATCTTTTTCGTGATTATTAGAAAACCGCCGCTGATCTTGAATCAATTTTCAGTGTAAAATTAAAAAAAAATTGTTTTAATCTTTTACCAAATTTTTTCTAAGAATAACGTTGCTGTAGCATGCCTCGACGTGGTGGCCGTGATCGTATCGGGATGGGCGAGACCAACGTCTAATGCTTCAAGCAATTGATCATGTTCATGGTAGTTACACACGAGCACGAGTTCTTTATGCTAGTTGGTTGTGACGCCAAGTTAATGGCAGACCATTACATTCAGGGTCCCTGCCTGATCGTCGAGGATTTCAACAACTCGATGAACGATTCCATAATTAGGAGCAAATGAATTTTGCAGATGCTGGCCACCGTAGGGCAGGTCGTCCTCGCGTGTCTTTGAGAATTGAGCAACGTGTGATTGCTCTAGCTCGAACTTATCCTGTCATGGGATCACGACGCATAGGCGCGCGAGTAGGGGTTGATCATAAAACAGTCTTGTGCATTCTCTGTGAGGAAGGCTTACGACTTTACAAAGTGCAGATAGTGTATGAGTTATGACCTGATGATTGCACAGCTCATCTTCGTTTTTATCGGTGGATGCTTCGCAAGATCCGAAGAAATCGGCACTTTCTGAAAAATATAATGTTCACTGATGAATCCAGTTTTTCCAGCACTTCCATTTTGAACTGACAAAATGTTCGCATCTGGCGCAGACGCAATCCACACGCAATGGTCCAAAGAGTTCAGCAGGGCCGTTTCTCAGTCAATGTTTGGGCAGGGATACTTGGGAATGATTATATTGTTCCTGTGTTTCTCTCAAACCGATTGTCAAGCGTTGAGTATTTGCGGTTTCTACGTCATACTCTTCTGAATTGATTGTGACGTATGGTTTCGAGGAATGCCCATAATCGAATTTTTTTATGATGGTGCTTCATCGCATTTTGGCAGGCAAGTCCGCGCTTTTTTGCAACGAGTTTTTGGAACTCGATGGATTGGTCGTAATCCTGCGCCACACTTATGGCCCGCCCGTTTACTTGAACTTTTGATCCTCTGGACTTTTATTTCTGGGGAGCTCCGAAAGCGATTGTTTATGGATCAGATAGGGCTTTAAGGACGGATCAGGATTTACGAGATTGCATTGAAGAGGCGGTTGCTACTTTAGCACGAAATTGAGCTGTGATCCGTAGAGTGCGAGATAATTTGGTGGAGAGACTGCAAACTTGCATTGATAACGGTGGTGATTACGTTGAAGCTGGCAGACAAACACAATAGAGCTATTGGGGCTGATGGGTCAGTTCTGTTTGTTCGTAGGCAGCATCGATGACGATAAAGTGAGAGGCAAGGGGAACTCACAATAATTAAGTCACCCCGAAGTGAGAGGCGAGGGAAACTCACTATAATCAAGTCACTCCGAAGTGAGAGGCGAGAAGAACTCACAATAATCAAGTCACCTCGAAGGGAACAGAAATCTACTACGTCCACGTCGTTGTTCTTGGGTAGCGCTAAGAGTAGAGTAAACAGAGTTTTGACTTTGAAAACGAATTTTTCAGGATCATTTTTGGGGGGTGATTTTCGCTAATCATGATCAGGATATTCAAAACATGATTTTAAGAACTTTATAAGCATCAGATATATTTTATGACTTCATAAAAATCGATTTTTTGGAAATTTCAGGCAAAAAAACTTGAAACAACGATTTCTCTATGAAATATTGATTTCCGGCACATGGTCCCTTTGAGACTTTTGTTCAGTTCGACGAGTAGAATCGATGAAGCCAATAAAAAAATTAGACATTGAAAATGATCTTGAAAGTTAATTTTGCGGCACCATGTTTATGATGCAATGTTGGCGATCTCGACGAGTAGAATCGACTGGCAAGCTTGACCAATAAATTTTCCCCACCCGGTACATACCTATTATCAGCTTTCCAAAAGTCGAGATAATTGCAAACAGAGTAACGTCTAAAAATAAAATATTGGACATTATTCAGAATTTCATAAAAAAATATTAAAGCTGATACAAAGCTGTATAAATTTTCATCAATGTAGTGATATTTCACATTTAGAATTTCACTGATTGATTCCTTTTTTTTTTGTAGCTAAAGCTGGATTGCACATTCTTATGAGGCAGAACCTCAAAAGAATCTAAAATTTTCCAAAAATTCTTTCATTGAGTGAAACTGAGCGTAACACTCAAAAAATAATAATACCACATATCAATAAAGCATTGGTTTACCGTATTTCGAACGTCGATATGATTGAATTATTGACATCAATTGGATTAGTTGGTACAATATAATAATATAGTGGTTATTTATTATACAAACATAAATATATATTCCTTTTTATGTTTATATATGTGGGATAATGTGTGTGCACCTTGCCCACTATTTGTCGATGGAGAGGAAGCGGAGTTCTGAGATTGCGGCAAGAATCGATAGTACACGGCTTCAGTATTAATTATATGATATATTTACATGTATGTACAAGTTTTATGTTTTCATTGGTTTAGGCGGCGTCTGCCGACGCCTAGTACAAAGTACTTGTTTAAAACAGTTCTCGTAGCTGTGCTACGACTTTAGATCGTACGCGGATATGCCCAAGATCCTCGTCGTGGTGCGGATCGTAATGAGGAGAGGTGTTATTATTGCAGTTCAGCGTCTTTCCTAAGTCAAAGACACTTCTCGTTCTGGCGGGTCAGTCTGAGTATTGACGTCCCTTGACTCTCTCTCCGTCTGTGTCCTCACGGACGTGGAAGCGACGGGGCGATTGACTCGGACGTCACCGGGCGCTAGGACTCCTGGCGGTCGAGTACGCCTCAGTCTCTCCGCCGGGATGTCGATACGGAATAGTCTCCAATTTGGATCCTGGGGGGACTCGAGCTTTCGCTGGCCGGATGACTTTCCTCTTTGGCTACGGGTCCGACGTCTTTTTTTTTGTATTGGCACGGTGGAGCGTCTGGCGGGCTCGACGCGGTTTGACTGCGGAGTAGCGGACTCTACCGTGGCTGCAAAAGGAAGCTCGACGCTCTTAAGGAACGGAGCACTCCTAGTGACTCAACGCTTGAGGCGCGAGAGCGCAATTCTGTATCCGCGCTGCTCTAACGGAGTTGGTTATACTCGACGCTTAAGGTGGGAGAGCATAGTTTTATATCCTCGTTGCTCTAGCGAAGCACTTTATACTCGACGGATACTAGAATCCGGAGCGATTGGTAGTGAATCGGTATCAGCAGGCTCGCTCCTTATATAGCGCTTTCAGCCGAATTCTACGTACGCAAAACTCCTTTGTCTCGCGTCTGCGACGCGTCGCGGCGGGTGGTCGAGTTTCCGTGCTTTGGTGGTTGTCTCCTCCTGCGCCGGCAGCATGTGTGATTACTACGGGCGCCACTTGGCATTGTGGTGATACTATATGAATCGTCATAGTATAATAAATAATCACTATATTATATACATTAATCGATATTATACACATAAATTGTATCATAGCTTTAATATTTCTTAGTGAAATTCTGAATAATATCCAATATTTTACTTTTAGATGTTTACAACTATCTCCAATTTGGAAATTTGATAACAGTTTAGTGATCAGCGACGCAAAAACCCACTATGTACAAATTTTTATAAAAATTGAAGTATTTTGAGAATTTTTGTCCGCCATGTTGGGTCTGCCTTCTTGAATTCGGAAAATCTGACAACAGATTCAAAATCAGGGACCAAGAAAAATCCCTATATACAAATTTTTATAAAAATTGAAGAATTTTGAGAATTTTTGTCCGCCATGTTGGGTCTGCCTTCTTGAATTCGATAAATCTGACAACAGATTCGAAATCAGCAATCCAAAAAAACCTATATATACAAATTTTTATAAAAACTGAAGAATTTTGAGAATTTTTGTTTGCCATATTGGATCTGCCATCTTGAATTTGGTAAATCTGACAACAGATTCGAAATCAGCGACCAAGAAAAATCCCTATATACAAATTTTTATAAAAATTGAAGAATTTTGAGAATTTTTGTCCGCCATATTGGATTCGCTATCTTAAATTCGATAAACGTGATAACAGATTCGTAATCAGCGACCAAAAAAATCTCAATAGAGAAGTCGCTATGCGTCTCTATAACGATTTCTCTCTGTACTCCTCTCCACTCTTTATAGTGTGCGAGAAAAAGAACAAGACTTACAGACTATCTTTATCTTTTGCTCCAGGCGCAAGCTGACCCATAAGAACACACAGTCTATCTTTTAAGTCTATGGGGTGAATATTATGAAATTCAAAATGCCGACACCGATGTGGCGGCTCCAAGCCGAAAATTTTCGATTCTTCCGAACACAACAATTTCCTTTGCCCGTGTAAATTGGTGATAAACGTGATAACAGATTCATAATCAGCGACCCAAAAAACCTCTATTGAGAATAAAAAAAGATTCGAAAATTATCGGCTTGGAGCCGCCACGTCGGTGTCACCATCTAGAATTTCATAATACCCCATAGATTTAAAAGATAGACTGCACATTTTTATGGGCCAGCTTGCGCCCGGACCAAAGGCTAAAGATAGTCTGTAAGTCTTGACATTACAAAGAGTGGAGAGGAGTACAGAGAGAAATCGTTATGGAGACGCATAGTGATTTCTTCTCTTCGCATCTCCATCACTTCGCGTGTTAGAAAGATACATAAAGAGTGCGTTCGTTTACGCAGTTGCTACTGTAGATTGCAACCGACGATTCGGTCAATACAGACGCTAAGGCCGGCAAGGATACCAGTCGTGATGGCGGAAAAAATTAAGGAAGCTAAGATGGCGGAGGACCGCCATAGCGAGGAGGGATGCCATGACGAGGCGTGCCAAGGAGATGAGACAGCGTCGCAGCAGAAGAAGGGACACGGCGAAGTTGAGGAGTCGTGGGACAATGGGGAGAATCGGGAGGAGAGCCCGAGATCAAGGACACCGACGCCAGCGCGAGGTACTACAAGGACCATGGCGGAACGCAAGATGGCGGAGAAGAAGGAGACATAAGACTCTACGAAACAATATGGCTATGGCTAACGACGGCCATGTTGTAATTTTATATGTTAAATAAGAGCGTTAAGAGCATGTAACCAGATTTAAGATATAGGGTAAATATCCCGACAAACGTTTAATTTACATTTCCAAAATGGCGGAATGATTTCCGTATTTTAGATTGATTTAGAGAATTCAATTTTATTTCATTATTATTTTATTTCGCGTATGATGTAATAAAAAACTATACGTACATTGTACTTACCGTTATATGAAGGGGTGATCCGTAAAGCGGGAATCTAGAAAACAGAAATTTTATTTGATTATTAATATAGAAAAATTATATTTTATATTTACCTATTAGAGACATAACAGCATCCAGACGATGTTGTAGCAAACGGGGTTACCAAGTAGGGAAACTGAAATAAAAAGAGAAAGAATTATTATAATTTTATTAATTATGATGATCCGGGAAGCTGGAACTTGGAAAAAGAAATAAATATTAATAAAGTTTAGTTTTATATACGATTATAAGTTATTCGAATTACTTACCGGGGTCAAGATGGCGTCACAAGATGGCGAAAGAAAGTAAGACCATATTCCAAGGGAGACAAGATGGCGGCTCAAGATGGCCGAATGAAAAGGGTCTGCGAATGCAACAGCAAGATGGCGGACAAGATGGCGAGCGTATGGGTATACCGGAGGAACGGTAGATGGCAGGCGCAAGCCACGGTGAATGGAATATACCGCACGACAACGCGGGCAAGATGACGCAATCGCGCGCGACGACGAAGCGTGCAGCGATTGGTGGAGAGAGAAGGAGAAGGGGCCGCCTAACAACAGCTCCATTACATGCAAGCGAGCGATCGGGAGATTGTGCCGGGCTCGAGGAGTTGCGTGCCGGATAACTGCACGGACATATATAGAGCGCTCGAGACAGAAAGTTCGAGATCACGCGAAGCATACGCGAACGCGATTCGTGTGATAATTACGATGTGCGTAGATACGTTACGAGGGATCGTTTCGTTTATTGTGTGCGCATTAGACGCGAGAGCGTACAACACCGAAGCTCTAACGCAATCCCGCGGACGCGCGTAAAACGTGAGACGGATACACGACGTCGAATAATTGTACGCGAACGGGTAATAGACATTACTACGGCGTGTCGGAAAAATACAAAGGTGAACTTGTAATTACACGTTGTTGCGTTACATGTAATGAGTGCGACTATATGTGCCATAATAAACTATACCATACTGTTGTGTTAAACAATTCGTGTGGACTTAATTATTTCGCTACCTACGTCCTGTACGAGGCGAGTGGCATATGCGTCGAGGAAACGTATAAAGGGATAAACATCCATTACTACAAGAATCTACGTATCCGGAAGGACGAGGCCCACTGGAAAGAAAACCTTCTCGCTTGGAGGAGAAAGCGAGTGGCTACTGTGAGTTCAATATTTCCTTGAATATTTTACTGTACTATTGTGATCCGGTCACAAGATGTCGTTTCTTTACGGCGCCCGCGAAAGTGACTGCGGCGCAGTTTGTTATTTGTTTACGCAGTATAGGGATGTATTACTATACATCCCATCTGCGCAGCTGAGAGGTCCTGCTTTAGCTGTTTGCAATACTGCGTAATCGAATATAAAACTGTAAGAATCTATTTCATTTCATACGCGTCTACGTGAGTTGTGTCTAAAAATGTTGAGTTATTTTATTAAGGTTGAAAGTAAGAAAGGAGAAGAACAACTTCTCAAAATTGATTCTATAAAACTAATGTACGGTACGCGAATAGGATCTTGGAATCGGAAATAAAGCTCCGTAGAATTATACGCTCAGTTCGTGGAAGTAGACTGTATTTACAAGAAGCTGAATATGTACAATATTTACAGAGTTCGCGCAGTGAGCAAAAACGCTGGAATGCATCTGAAAAAGGGAAATTCCCGAACACCGCGAGACGGCGTCGATTTTCAAAGCAGTAGAAATAATCGCACGAAGTTAAGCAAATCCGCGAAGCGACGGATCAATTCGAACGGTCAGATTTAATAGATCACTCGAAATTAGGCGAATCCGCGAAGCGACGGATCAAGACGAAAGAACGGTTTTGAAGCAGGTTCCTCACGAAAAGTTCTGTAACAAGAGCGTCGAGGAGACGAAGGAACGGAGTTTTATAGCCTCGCTGTTTGTCTCAATTTTCGATCCTTCGCCCCACTCGCTGTTTACTAGAAACAGGAAAACGTCGCTCCGCGAGGTCCCACAGTCTCATTAGCTGATTTGTTGAAAATAAGCTTCCGTGGACTATCAGCTGTTTTCGAAGAACGGTGACCTTGTCGTACGAGAAATCGCTCGAGCGAAAAACTATCTGAGGACGTTCGATCTCGAACAACTAAAAATATTACAAGGTAAATATACAACGGAAAAGTTGTGATGTTTGTCTTTGCGACCTAAAAATAAATCTAATTAATTAACTGAAATAAACTTAAAAATGCACACTTATCAAGAATGTAAAAATAATCTCTAGCATAATCCGTATTTAAAACATTCTAACCTTTTAGTAAACAAATTATGTAATTTTTTTGTGGTTTTTATAAAATCTCAGGTGCAGGTTCTGTTGCAATTCCTAGCAAAATGACTTCGATTATAATTGATGTAGAAAAATTTAATTAAACTATTAAATAAAATATACATAATACCGTAACATCTAATAATAACAGTTCTTCATCAGAACTATCAGATAATAAGTCGGAATCTGATGCACTATCGCTATTTATTACGTCCATTACACCATGAATAACATTTAATCGTGCATCCGTTGCGTTTTCTAAAAATCGAATTATTTAAATCAAATGTAGGGGAAAGTGGGGCACCATGGGTCACAAAAATTCATTTTTTAAAAAATGTCTTTAAATGTAAGATTTTTATCTCATTTTTTTATAATTAAAGCACAATGTATATATTTTAAAATTTATTTAGTGTTTTTGGTAAATGTTGATTAAATTTTCAGAAAGAATTTAAAATACCATTTTTAGAAAATGATCCATAGTGCCCCATACTCGGGGTACTATGGGTTTGTCACTGGGGCACCATGGGCCACCCACAAAAACTATGTTTATTAAAAAAATGAGCTAGGTTTATTTAAAAAATAATAGAACTACACTGTAAAAAATTTATGTAAAATTACACCTATTATAGCGGGTAATTTTGAGACCCACTCTAAATTGTAAAGGACCCCGCTACGGTCCTTATGGATTTTGGGTCCCAGTCAAATTTAACAATAATGTCAGATAATGTAGTTCATAACATGCTGATAAAAAGTGTCCATGGGCACCAAGCCCAAAAACTGTCCATTTTTGGACTTTGTGACCATTATGACTTTTGATTAGCATGGTAAGAACTAACTTTTCTGAAAGTTTCAGACGATTCGACCGAAATTCAATTTCCATAAGGTTATGTGTGTGGTCCTGGACCCTACAGAAAATAATTTTCTGTATGCAGTAAAAACTTAAATCTGCTGAATCTCGGTGAAAAAAAAACCTATTTGGATGTTTCAAAATGGAAATTAAAGGGCAAGACTTGTACTTTACGGTATTTTGTTTAGTTTTTGTCGGTAAAATTCTCTGCAACCAGGAATGAACTCCAATAATGCCCTAAAACAGCCATTTTTGCACATTTAGGTTAGAATATCTCAAAATCCTGACGTGATGGCGCCATTCTGAGGCCAGATTTGAATTCAGCGCACCAAATTTCTTCGGAAATAAATATAAAGTTTCATGATAGTAAATATCCTTTAATTTGTAGACCTGTGTAATTGAATGCCTTCGGGTACTTCAATAAACCGCGCCTACCTACGGCATAATGGCCGTTCGAGATGGATGCATAAGGTCGCGACAAGCTTCTACGCACGAAGTTGCACCATTTCTGCCATGCAGACACATTTGAGGACAACGGTATTACCGTGCGACTCCGCATGGTAACGCCTTTACGCGCCGTGTACACCCATCCGCCGCCGCCATCACGGGCCGCCCGCGCTCGCCGCCGCGCGCGGGAGTAGTGCGAGGCGCCGCGTACCGCCTACGCTAACTCGACTGCAAATGTCGACACACACGGTTATAAGTAGGGGAGCCCCAGCGGAGCTCTCCACTTGCTCTGTGGAGTGTGCTCTAGGGCCTCCACTCTCTAGGAAGCGTACTTTCGGGCCTTCCGTGTGTTGCGTAACAAAGAAGCGTGCTTTCGGGCCTTCTACCAAGTAGCACTTTTTTTACCTAAAGTCTTACTTGTCTTGGGAAGAGGAAGCCCTCACAAGGCCTTCCTCCGGAAATCCTACAAAAAAGAAGTATGCCTTCGGGCCTTTCTGGAAGCGTGTTTACAGGCCTTCCACTCAGTGGAAGCGTGCCTAAGGGCTTTCCGGATACATCGCTGCCAAACTGCCGCGGAAAACCTTCCGTCGCCGTCCAAAGAACGCAAAAGTCTCTCCGCCTACCGCGGTCATGACGCCATTAGCTCCAACGCGACGGAGCTACCTAGACCCAGGTATTTCCCTGGCCCTTTGGCAACTCCAACGGATTGCATTCGGGACCAACCAAGGAACGCAGACCGAGTAGACACCCATCACCCAGGAAGCCGCAGTGCTGTTGGTCTCCCGCGTCAAGACATCACGCCACTACGCAAACCGGAGACTACAGGCAAACATCTCCACCGCCTTCAACACCTCCGCGGCCTATAACACCAGGACGCAACATCCCGACAAAACCACGAACACCGGGGAACACCGTTAAGCGACTCAGTCGCACTAAGAAGCTCCTGCTCGAGCTCTACGGTCCGGAATTCATCGTGGAGCTGTAGAAGCCAGAAAAAGGACGAAGAACAAATCCGCCATTGTCAGGGCGCCTAAAAATCTCCCCTCGCTGCAGCATGGATTCGAGTGATGCAGAGCGAAAGTTACAAGGACGAATTAAAGGCTATCACGAAAGGTATGCCAAGCAAAGGCTTGCTAAATTAACTCCTTTCATTGATTCTCAGGGCATACTCCGTGTTGGAGGACGAATACGACATTCTCTCCTGTCATTCGACAAGAAACATCCTGCAATTCTGCCCAGCTCGTCTCACTTTACGAAGCTCATCATAGAAGCATGCCATCAGCGCACGCTACACGGCGGAGTGCAACTCACCCTTGGAGTAATTCGCCAACAGTATTGGATTCCTCGAGGTCGCGCTCTGGTCAAGGCTATCATACACCGCTGCATCACCTGCGTGCGATGGCGGGCGGCAGCTCCTCAGCAGCTCATGAGCGACCTGCCGCAACCACGAGTTACTCCTTCGAGGCCCTTCCTCCATACCGGCGTAGACTACGCTGGACCCATCATGCTGAGAACAACGAAAGGCCGCGGGCACCGCGCCTACAAGGCATTCATTGCTGTCTTTGTTTGTTTAAGCACAAAGGCTGTTCACTTAGAAGTTGTTTGTGATTATACTGCTGAGGCCTTCTTTGCAGCATTAAGGCGATTCACCGCACGCCGGGGCTTGTGCCACTGCCTCTACAGTGATTATGGCACCAACTTTGTCGGAGCTGATAAGCAATTTCGAGCCTTCTTTGCTGCAAGCAGTCAGGAACAACGCAGCATCGCTAATCAGCTTGCTAATGAGCAAATCAAGTGGCGTTTCGAACCGCCTTCAGCGCCACATTTCGGCGGTCTGTGGGAAGCCGCCATCAAGTCCTTCAAGCACCACCTTCGTCGAGTCTGGGTGAAACAACCCTGACATTCAAGGAAATGAGCACGCTTCTCGCCCAAGTAGAAGCTTGCCTCAATTCAAGGCCGCTTCAAGCCTTATCTGATGATCCAGAGGACACGGCAGTTCTGACATCAGGACACTTTCTGATAGGATCGTCACTCTGCGCCATTCCTGAACCAAGCCCTCTGGAGCCACCCGACAATCGCTTAACTCGCTGGCAACTTCTCCAGAAGATGCGGGACCACTTTTGGGATCGGTGGTCTCACGAATACCTTCAATCGCTTCTTCAGCGTTCAAAGTGACTGATTACTGACCAAGTTAAAGTTGGTCGACTCTGCCTTCTACGGAATGAGAATACACCGCCAACGCGATGGCCACTGGCTCGAATCATCCTAGTACACCCCGGAGAAGACAGAAGGATTCGCGTAGTTACCGTACGCACCGCTACTTCTGAGTTTACGCGTCCTATCGCTAAGCTCATCCTTCTACCAACCAGCAACGCAGTCGACATGGAAAAGCAAGCCTCATCACCGCAAGACGTCTGCAATTGACAAGGAACCTAGTTCATCACTGCAGCAACATTTCGCCGAAGCTTCCGGCGAGACGGGCGGGATGTTCGAGAATCAGCAACAACCATCTTATCGCGTATCACGCCGCAGTTTTGAAAGCATTAGAGATAATTATTATATCGAGTTGCATCTTGAATTGCGAGATGCTGCTCGCCTTTCTTGACTTTGCATCTATCGATCCACTTATGAGTCACGAACACCTACGCGTGAATCATCTTCTTTCCACCGCTAAGCTTGCATGCCTTCTAAGAAGATTATTTTTAGAGCTTGAATACCATATAAGACAAGAAACTGGCAAGTGCGGGTGATTCCCCATCAAGACAAAGGATTTGCCACGTATAAAAACCCTCAGCGGACCGAGCTCGAGGCCTTTTTGCCACTATATCGCGTACAGTTAACGTAGCTTTGTCGTCGTTTAGCCTCCGACGATGGCAGGTTCCATGTCACGCGAATTACATATTTTCTAAATTACGTTAATCATGTTATATTGTAACCAATACTTTATTAAATTCGCATATTATTAAGTGGCGTGTTGTGTGTCTTTTGATCAACGCTGTTCGTGCCCGACTGCTGCCCCTCACTCACTCACTCGTCCCCTCCACGTCGCTGTACCGCGCGTTCTCGCTAGCGCGCTCCGCATATACTTTTGAACAGTATTTTTGTGTAATAGAGGTATACATGTATTTTTTTAGTATAAAGCAATATAAGAGTTTATCTGTTTATAACAATATACTAGACAATAATTGTTGCAACATTACTATAATATACCTTTTCTAATGTATGGATATGTACGTATTAATTTTTTTTCTTTTAGTATAAATGTTGGAACTCTTGTAGTCAGGACAACGAAAATACGGTAGAGTAGCTTTCAAGAGAGGGCGTGAAAAACGAAATTACTAGGGCTATAGAAAGTAATGCCCTCAACCGGTCACGAGTCGCAAGTATTAGCCGCGGTTTATAGAAATAAACTACGCGAGTTCTGACACTCCCCCTCGAATCGTGCTGGGTGTTCATATCCTGCTGCATAGTGGGCGCATCCCAGCCTTTTCCAAGCAATCGGTGTGCTTCCTTCTTGGCAGTCCCTTGGTGAGAATATCGGCAATCATATCTGCCGTTGGGACGTGTTTGATCCTTAGGTTTTCATCTCGAAGAACTTCTCGAACATAATGATACTTTATATCAATATGTTTACTCCGTTGATGAAAGACGGGGTTACTTGCCAGCTTGATGGCTCCCAGGTTGTCCCCGTAGATAGTAATGTCACTCAGGTCATTGAAACCTAATTCCCTCAGGAAACGTTGTAGGAATATAGCTTCCTTGGCTCCTTCGGCAAGTGCCATGTATTCGACCTCGCATGTAGACAAAGCTACTGTTTTCTGCTTCTTCGCGTCCCAGGTAACAGGGCATCCGCTTAGAATGAACACGAATCTAGAATGCGAACGTCGATCAACGTGGCAATTACTCCAGTCCGAATCCGTGTAGCCAATGAGCGGTTTTGAGTCAGATCGATATATGAGTCCAATGTCTTCTGTTCCCTTCAAGTACCTTAGAACTCTCTTTGCCGCTTTCCAGTGTGATTCGTCGAAGCAGTTGTTAAACTGTCCGAGGTAACTGGCTGAGAATGCTGTATCCGGCCTGGTAGATGAAGCGATGTACGTAAGACACCCCATGAGCTCCCGATAGGGCAGATCCTGCTCCCTTTCAAAAAGCTTATCAGTTCCCTTTTCTAGTTTCATGCTCGGGTCGAATGGTGTGCTCACTGGATTGCAGTCATCCATTCCAAAACGTCTGAGCACCTCGTTGATATAGCCTTTCTGGCTCATAGAGATGGAATCTTCGTCACGTTTAAATTCGATTCCGAGACATTGGTTAACTTCGCCAAGTCTTCTAATAGTAAAATGTCGTGAAAGGAAATCGGAGACACGTTCTATGTCTTTCTCGTTTCGTGATGCGATGAGCACGTCATCAACGTATATGGCTATCAGTACGGCGTTCTCACCTTGTCCAATACGGTACAGGCATGTATCAGCATTTGTAGCAGTCGCACCGCATTCCTTCAGGACTTTATCGAGTGTAAGATGCCAACTCCGCCCAGCCTGTCGTAGTCCATATAGCGCCTTTTCTAATCTACAGATCTTATCGCCTGCGTTGAATTCTTTCAGCATCTCTTCTGCTTTCTTTCGGACGACGTCATCCTTCTTCGAGTCTGCGATCGCTTTCGGTAATTCGGGCAATTCTTTTGGTGGTTCCATTAAGATGTTTTCCTCCAGGTGTCCGTTGAGGAATGCCGTGGTAACATCTAACTGGATCTTCATACCATAGTGTGCGGCTAAACTGACCATTAATCGGATTGAACCGATCCGTGCCACAGGGGCAAAAGTTTCATTAAAATGCACTCCTGGCCTTTGAGTGAACCCTTGAGCCACCAGTCTCGCCTTTCGCCGCTGCAATGAGCCGTCGGGGTTGACTTTATTTCTCAATACCATTCGGCTGCCGATAATGGTTTGGTTATCAACTCGGTCGACCAATTTCCAGGTATTGTTTCTGATGATTGATTTCAACTCTTCGACCATTGCCGCGCGCCATTCATTGGCTTCCGGACTGGACATAGCTTGTCTCATGGGAACTTCCGCCAAGTATGCCGTCTCTTCTTCCAAGAACGCAGTTCCTTGAGGATGATAGTGGTATTCTTTTCGAGGTCTCCCCCTGTCTCCAGTTCTTATGATCTTAGGTCTTCCTGGTGCTCTTCGACGGTCTTCATTTTCCTGGTTACCGGGAGGAGGGTCTTCTTGATTCTCTGGAAGTTCCTCTCTAGCGTTCTCAGCGGCTGGTTCACCGCGCTCTTCCGCAGGTGCTTCAAGTGTGCACTCCACAATGATCTCGTTCGGAGGATTCATGATGTTAGGCGATTCTAATTCTACATTTACGATTTCGTGATTACCCTTCTGATGTGTGCTATGCGTATCGTTACTCTTTCGTGCTTCTGGTTGGAAATCTTCATACGGTTTTCTCGTAGGTGATCCAGTGTGTAGGAATTTTACATCCCTTGACACGACGATTTTCATCTCCTCCGGGATCCATATTCTATATCCTTTTGAGGTGTCTGAGTATCCCACGAAGATTCCCGCTTTGCCTCGCGAGTCAAATTTTCCGATACCGGGCCCTTTGTTTAGGATGAACACGTGTTGTCCAAATTCTCTAAAATAATTTACGTCCGGAACACTTCCGCTCAGCATTTCAAATGGGGTTCTTCCGTTTAATGACTTTGATGGGCATCGATTACGTATGTGATTTGCCGTATTAACGGCTTCCGCCCAGAAACGCGGAGGCATTCCGGATTGTAGTAAAAGGTACCTGGCCATCTCTACCAAGGTACGATTCCTTCTCTCAGCTACGCCGTTCTGTTGTGGACAGTATGGGACGATTAGTCTTCTAATGATTCCGCGTTCTTTCAGAAAATCGTCGATGGGAGCGTTTACAAATTCCTTCCCATTATCGGACTGGATGCATTTTATTTTTCTGCCGACTTGATTCTCCATCGTTGTGACAAAATTTTGGAGTGCCTGAAAGACCTCAGACTTACATTTTAAAAAGTATACTTGTCCCCATCTAGAGCTATCATCAATAAATTGTAAGATATACTTAGCTCCGCCGATGGACTCGACTCTCATTGGGCCGCACAGGTCGGTGTGCACCAGGTCTAGCGTGTTCGTCGATCTGTCGGATTTTATCGGGAACGGACTTCTTGTCATTTTTCCTTCTGCGCAGATACTGCAATCATCGTCTGTGGAGTTTCCTAATTCTACCCCTTCTGCTCTGCCTCGGCGGATGACTTCCTGAAGATCCTTTGCGTTAAGGACCGAATCTCCGATGCTAATCTATTTTCGATCGGGATGTACAATTGTTGCACATTTCTTCAGCGACGGTGATATTATTAATTGAATCCTCGACGACGTACAGACCATTTATTTTATTTGCGACTATCTTCACGTTGCCATTTTTATCCAGTACGAGCCCCTTCTCTCTGTCAAATACCACGTCGAATCCGTGTTCTGTAATCTTGGAAACTGACAAGAGATTCATGCGCAGTTCTGGAACCAGCTGAGTATTCTCGAGACAGATAGATCTTGACTCTCCATAAATGTTAATATTGAGACGTGCCGTGCCTTGTCCCTTGATTTTAGTTGAGTCTTTGTTGGCAAGATTCAATTTTTCGTCCTTGACGCACATGTCTGCATCAAATTTACTTACCTCATGACTGAAATGCGGCGTCGCTCCGCTGTCTAGGCACCATTTACTTGTCGCAGTCGTGCTGGCCAGGTAGGCTTCTGACGTAAGCATCGTTGCATCCGTCGTATTCTGTGCGACTTGTGAATCCTTCTTCTGGTTTTTGCAGTCGACGGCCTTGTGTCCAACGAGTTTGCATTTGTGACACTTAAATTTGAACGTACCGTTACTGTAACCTTCGTTGGAATCCTTGGGCTTCTTTTGCAACTTCCTATACTGCTTCTTTGCGTACATTGCATTCGATGTCTGACCACTGGCTATGCCCTTCCTAGCGTCCGCTTCCTCTATAATTTTCACGTGAAGTACATCCAGGGTTGGCAACGCGTCACGTGCTTCCACTGCACAACGAAAATTATCGTATTCGCCCGGTAGACTGATTAGTAACAATGTCGAGAGCAGATCCCCATCGATTTCGACTTCTATTTCATTTATTTTATCGACGGTATCAAAGAATAAATTGAGATGTGTACGTACGTCGGTATTTCCCTGCATTTTCAATGTAGTTAGTTGTCTCAAGAGCGCTGCCTTTCGCGCCGGTCCTTTTGACTGATACGTGTCCTTGAGCTTCAGCCACACGTCACGTGACATAACGCAGCCTTTGATTTGTTTTAGCTCTGTTGAGCTGATTGACAATATAATATCCGAGCGGGCCTTCGCATCGTTTTGTTCCCACGCTTGTGCTGCGTTCACCGATGCCGCGTTATCGCCCGCTACCTCGGGCTTCACGCACGTCCCGTTAACATATTGCCACAAATCATTTTTTACGAGCAGCGCTTCCATGAACATTTTCCACGTGTCGTAATTGTCCTTATTCAGGGACTCGAATCTTCTTATCTGAGCCATGTCCATTCCTTCGATCACGTAAATGGCGCCGTGCACAGAAGAAAATATTATCGCGCGTTATTTCTAGCGGTGAGTCCTGGGCCCATAACCTGTTGGAACTCTTGTAGTCAGGACAACGAAAATACGGTAGAGTAGCTTTCAAGAGAGGGCGTGAAAAACGAAATTACTAGGGCTATAGAAAGTAATGCCCTCAACCGGTCACGAGTCGCAAGTATTAGCCGCGGTTTATAGAAATAAACTACGCGAGTTCTGACAATAAAGTTATGTGATATACGTTTGTAATTTCTTTTACTAATTTGTGTAATATAAGAGTGTAGTTTTTATTAAAAATAAAAGATTAAAAGTAATTTATTAATATTTTATTTATTTTATAAATCAAATGTTTTAAAAATTAAGTTACTTTATAACATAAGTTCATTCTTAACAATATATTTTTATCTCTTAAAACCATAATTTAAGCAGCATTACGTTCTCTTTGAATGTATTCATACTTCCACGGTACTTCGCCCTCTGGAGCTAAAAAATATTGTGTCAAAGCGTCTCTTTGTTGAAACGTTTTTTGCGCCGTCGCAAGTTTGCCAGATCTCTTCTTATTGTCTGCATATTATTTCCTTCAAGTCTCCACGTTCCTGGCGTCACATTGCCATTTTCGTCTTCACAATCAATAAAATTTGGAGGACAATATGTTCTTCTTAATGGAAGTTGTTCATCATTCACGGATTTTAAAAAATTATGGAGACACACGGCACTTATAATTATACTGTCAACAGTGCAAGGATTAACAGCAATTGGCTTTCGGAAAACTCTCCGAGCGAGCAGCTAAAATGCCGAAAGTATTTTCAATGGTACGTCTAGCACGAGAAAGTCGGTAATTGAAGATTTTTTCTTCATCGCTAAGATGTCTTCTTGAATTTGGTTTAATCATATTCTCAGTAAGAGCGAAAGCATCGTCAGCAATAAATAAGCATGAAGTTTGTAATTCAGAGCCACGTAATTGAGGTTCCCTTTGGTAAATTCAAACTGTTATCACGTAGTGATTTTGAGAAATTGGATTCAGCGAACACTCGACCATCAGAATCACTACCGTATGAACCTACATCTATCAAAGTGAATTTGTACTTGTAATCACATGCAGCTAATAATATTACACTAAAAGTTTTTTTATAATTATAATATAAGCTACCGGAATTTGGTGGTGCCTGAATTTGTATGTGCTTTCCATCTATCGCTCCAACACAATTGGGAAAATTCCAGTTTTGTAGATATCCGACACAAATTTAATCCCATTCTTCTTTATTTGGAGTACGTAAATAAATAGGTGACAGTACCGTAGTTATCACAGCACATGTTTCTTTTATAATAGCATGAGCTGTTGACTCGCCTACACGATAAGCTAATGCTACTGACAACATCTGATCACCTGTAGCTAGATATCTGGAACAAGTATAATTTAAAAAATGTTATTGTTTAACATTTATTCCATGTTTTAAGTAATGCACCTCTAAAAGAAGTTACCTAAGTGTAATAGCAAGACGTTGCTCAGGTGGCAGAGCTTTCAGACTTCTCTTCAACACGTATGGAAAAAGCGTTGTTAACAAAATAGAGAACGTATTTACATCCATCCTTGCATAACGAAAAAATAAATCTGGATCTTCTTTCATCCCTTGAAAAAGATGTTCAAAATCTCCTTGCAACTCTCGACGTGTATTGATCGGTCGCACAAGCCATTTTCTATTTCTCCATCGTTTGGATTTTCGTTTTTTTTTAACATGTACTTTTTAATATAACTTAACTGAAAAAATATACATGTTATTAGCTTTTTTTCTCTATCCATTGTACTGCAAAATTTAACAGAATGTACATTTGCATAGGTTTATTTTAAAATACACTTATTTACAAATTGAAAACAAGTAATAGTGTTTTTTAAGTTTATATATAATGACTATGCTACAATTACAAAATATACTTACATTAAGTAAGCACGTTAGATACATTAAAGGTTATGTATACGTGATGGCACATCAATAACCATAAAATTCCAGCATCTTGCGATTACGATTCTGGCCTTACGATATTATAACGTTTCACTCGCATTGCGCCATCTGTTTGTACGTGTTAGAAAACTTACGGCTTTACGATTATGACTAAAACTTTTTACGTGTGATGGCCTTAAACGAGTGTTATTGTTTTGCCCCAGTGCCGCACTATTTTAATGTTGCACCAAGATTGATCATGGTTGATCACATCTGTCTAGTACTGCACGAAAATAATTCTGCACATGCACGTGTCATGGCAGCACCAGAGCAGAGTCAGCGCACGTATGCCGAATTCGCTATTAGATTATGGGTCGGTTCTCGTTATAACTGCACTGAGTTGCACTAGTTCAGCAGTGCAGGTTAGTCAGTGCAGACGCCGCGTAACAGTGGCGCTCTTGCGTTAAAAAAGTGAACCTGGACATTTCCCTACCACTAGCGGGGGCGGAGGAGACGACGACGACGACGACGTTTCTTAAATGAAAATTACCCATTTTCAACTTTTTAAATTAAATTTTACATCGCGATATCTCGTAGTTCATGTAAAATAAAAGTAGAAACACTTTCATTATATAATTCGATCCTAAGCTTTCGATTATGCCTACTTAGAATTCGATCGATTCAGTCGTTAATGAGATCCGATAATCGAAGGATTTCTCAATACGACGTCTCGCGTAAGAGAGGCACGGCTGTGTCTCGGCACCCCGCTGCGCGTAACTTGGCGTGCGAGACACTACCGTGCCTCTTGACAATAATCTATAGTTTGCCCAGTCCTTTTCTTCTTTTACTGGCAAAGGACAGGAATAGTACTTGTGGCGACCTCTCCGCTCATGCGCACTGACTCAACCATTCAACGCGCTCCTTCTTAATAGAGATGCATCTAGAATAACATGTACCGTGATTCTTCTCTGAATTCAATTGTTTTCTTCTTCACTGTCTGGGAGATCCGTCCATTACTATTGTGTAATAGTCGTATAATAAAGTAATATATATTGAGAGGATATTTACCTGATTCGCACGTACTTACCTGTCCTCCTGCGAACATCTTCCCGTGAGACACTACATACTGGTGACCTCGTAAAAAAAATCCGCAAGGAGTTAGCAATAAAAAAAAGGCGCCATGTCCGTTATGCGCACATCGCCCGACAACAAAATAACCGGCGCGGCACATATTTCACAAGCAGGAGAGAACATCAGCGACATGACGACGCCCACGCACGTCAATCAGATACGGATGGATGCCCGAGGAAATCCCGAGGAATCCTATCAGTTCAGGAGGAAGCTTCGCCGCGGAATTCCGGAACTTTGACTCCTCACCTTCTGGAAAAATCGCCCAAAGCTATGGTTCGTACAACTTGAAAGCGAATTTAGTGCATATCGAATACGGTCCGATTTTTGAGGCGGGTTAATTTTTTAGGCGGTTTTTGAGCGCGTATACTTGGCGCATTTTTTTTACCTTTTTTTGAAAAGATAATTTTGTTAGGATTTCACACATTTTGTAGTAATTATTATATCTTTTTTGAGGCGTAATTTTGTAGAAGAATATTTTTTTGGCGTTTTCTGGGCGCGTATACTTGGCGCATTTTTGTACCTTTTTTTGAAAAGGTAATTTTGTTGTGATTTCACACATTTTGTAGTAATTGTTATGTAAACAATACTTACAAAAAACAGTTGTTGTGTCCATATAAGTAAGAAATAAAAGAGATAATATAAAGTAAACAAATAAGTATTTTTATACAAATAATTATTTTAATACATGTTTAGTATATTTATTTTATTACCAACATTTTGTAGAAAAAGTATGTAAAGATCTTTAGCGCCTCTAGGCTATTGTCTTTTCTTAATTTGTGCATCATCAGCCTCAATCCAACTATTAGACATTCCTTCTCTACATATACTTATGTAATGTCCTTTCTCAATACTCGAACCGTTATGAAATATAGCATTCATTACTTTATACGATTGTCCAGCTATTGATACTTTAGTCGTTGGAATAGCACTAACATTAAATTTACGTATTTCTTTTACTACTTCATCATCTTGTGAAGAAAATAATACTAAATATATGATAATTATATCTTTTGCTAATGTTAATTCATTCTTAAATAATATTTCATTTACAATATGCACATAATCCCTTATTATCTGGTTGACACCAATGTGAAAATGTATCATTTAATATATCGTTGAGATTATAACTTTTCTTTTTTAAATTGTTAATAGATATTGAAAGAATTAAATTATTATAAGTAATTGTTTTTGTGTTCTCACAAGATTTACACCGAGTAGTAGAAGTTACTTTACACTCTACCAAATGTCTTATACAATCATATTTTGCGTACAGAACTGAAAGAAATTCAAATGCATCTCGTTTTATGTTTATCGAAAAATGTTCTCCTAAATATTGCCGTACTGCACATGTGTTCAAATTGCGCATTCCATTTTCATATCGATGCATTATCAACCTTAACCTCTGATTTATCACAATTAAGCAGTTCTTTTCTAATGGTACTTAAATTTAACAGACATTGTAATACTGCATTTGCGTAACATGAAACTCTATCCGTATTTTGAAAACCATGTATAATCCAAATAGTATTTTGCCGAGATTTTTTATCTTGACAGTTCTGTTGAATAGAGTCAACTACTTTTGACAATGCCCATGAAGCATCTTTTACTTTGCGAAAACGTTCTTTTGAAACAGTAATCATTTCTGCTTCTGGTTTGTGGATTTGTCTCAGCCGATTATATTCAATAATGACTTCTTCGTTAGCTGTTACTGTCGAAAGATCGTAGTTAATCAAATACAACCCTTCTAGAGACGTTACTCGTGATAATGCAACGTAAACTTGACCGTAATTAAATATAGAGTTACCTATGTCCATAATAGCATTTTGTAAGCTTAAACCTTGACTTTTATGAATAGTAATTCCATAACTCAGACACAGTGGAAATTGTTTTCTAATAACGTACGCTCTATCTACCACTTCAAATTTAACGCTCACTCTTTCAATTGTATGTTCTGATCCCGATGGCAAAAGAAGTTTGATTTCTTCTACACGATCGGTAGATGGATCTCGTACAACTGAAATTACTTTAGCTATTGTACCATTCACAAGATCCAAGGTAGCATCAATATTACGCCTTATCATCACTTTTGCTCCAATCTTAATTACAATTTCCTTTGAATGTCCAGCAGTTTTAGAATTATCATCGTCATTATTTGACAATACTTTTAATACCTTCTTTTTTACATATGGAATACAATCAATCATATCTTCGGCAACTAATATTATTTCTTTCTCAGTAACGCGATTTAACATTGCAGTATTAAGAACATCACATATATGACAAGTAGGCAATAAACAAACAGCGTCCGACGGTAAATCAGTAATAAAATTACATAATTCGTTCAATCTAGATTCAAAGAAATCACTTTTGAAAGATATTTTTCTACTTTCAAGAATCTCACAATTAGATTTCGTCACTAAACCAATACGAATTCTCGACAACAACTGCTTATAAGACTCATCCCCTTGTTGACGCATATTGATCGTCAATTCATCATAATCAAATAATGTGGTCCACAAATTAACAGCATTTAGAGAACCAATATATTTATTAATTTTGTCATTTGACAATCGCACGAAAACGGGATCTTCGCGTACAGGAGGTAATTGAAGTAGATCATCAAATAAAAGAATATGCCTTCGACCGAACCAACCATCTTCACAGTCATTAGTATCAAATATTTCAGACATTCGAAGATGTATATACATTAAAATCAAATTAGATATCATTGACACTTCATCAATTACAAGAAGAACAACATCCTTAAGATCTGCTCGTAATACTTTCAACACATGATCAGACAATTGCTTATACTTTGGAGTTTGACCGTGTTCAACAGGTAACTGAAGCAATCTGTGAACTGCCAAACCATCTACATTAAACGCTGCTATGCCAGTAGGTGCTGATACGGCGGTATCTTTATTGAGATTTTGTCTTATCCAGCATTTAATTGTTTTAATTAAGAAACTCTTTCCAGTACCACCTTCTCCGCTAACATATAATCGTAGTACTGAATTATCTGAACTTACAGTATCAATGACTCTGTCGAATACTCTTTTTTGATCCGTATTTAATTTTGCTATCATTTCAGACACATCAATCTTCTCATCTATTTTATTACCAAGATCTCTAAAATCTTGCATCGCTTCACCAGCTTCAATATTTTGAACACCTATCGGATTGTCAGGGTCATCCTGAGACACATTTTTTTGTGAATCTTCATCTAAACGTTGTTGAACTAATTCATTTACAATTTCATACGCTTTTTGTAATTCTTCGTGTTTTTCGTGATATTGCAATGCATTCGTAAGATGTAATTTTATGTTATGAAATGATTGTGCATAAGTATCACAATTATCTCTAAGATCCTCTAATTTCCGCCATGGTTTAAACATAAGCAGTAAAGAAAAGAAATAGTCTTCCGGCTGTTTATTAACATTATGTCTATAATGATTTATAAGACATCCACGTTGTCGTTGTTTAACATAATTACTACTATTATCTATTTTATAATATTCAATATTTTTATTTTGCGGTTTGATTTTTGTGATGTCGTACCATTGTACAAATTCATAAAGAGACTTTGATTCTAATTCTTTTGGTCTTTGCGGATAATAATTATCTACAGATGGACAAAATATGTTTATAGATTCACCGTCAAAAGCTTCAATTTCTTTACGACTTTTTAATTTCCTATGCCGTATGGGAGTAACATCTAGCCATTTAATGGTTGTATTTCGATCAGTCCCATATAAAGAAATTCCTAATAATGTATCTGCAGCTTCACCAGAGCACCACATTCTCTTTGTGTCATGGAACGTAAAGTAAAATTCCAAAGATAACTTGCCAATGATTTGTTTTTATTATCCTTACTATCAAGATCAAAATCAGACAGTTCACTTTTTCCAGCTTTATTCAAATATTTAGTAACATACCAAGTAAGCAATGATGATTTTTCACCAATAAATTGTATATCCATATTTCCTTCCCATGCAGTAAGAATAACAGGATTATAATCATTAATATCACCTTCATTATCCGCTCGAGGAACATCATACAATCTACTTTTATGTTTCAATTGTTTTCTACTTGCTATCGAAGTTGCCACATCTCTTATAATCAATGTTTCAGTAACGGGACGAGGAAATCCAAAACGACATCTACGAATAATTTTACGTCCTACTTTTTTAGATCGAAGACAATAATCGTTATGTTTATGTCGTTGATGCGTATCGACACGTCTGTACAATAATGGCGATATATTTTGGTCTGGCATTTTGCAACTTATATATTGTAAAATAAATCGAGAGACTTCTTCGATAGAGGATTCACCAAATATAGGTGCATCTTTAATCCAAATTAATAAATGAAAATGTTGTATACCTCTACCTTGATATTCTCTTCGCCAAAAGTAATGTGTCACTTCTCCAATTGGATGATCTTTAGAACAAATAAAATCAAGCATTGCCTGAAATTTGTTATCAAGAAATCTCGATGTTGATACAGGATCTGCAGCAACAAGTGCACTGATGCTCGACGAAGAATCGTGCCATCCATTAACTTCACGAATATATTCACCTAAATCTTCCCATAACCATTCAGTAGGACTTAATGTTAAAAACCATGTCGCAGGTCCATAGTGTTGTGCCATACATCGTAAATCACTTCTCGGTTTATGTTGTTCCGTATTTCGAAGTGCAGAAAATATTGTATTTAAATTGGACTCCAGCAATTCTTTCGACATTGCTTCTAAATATTCGGCAGCCATGTAACGAATCCGTGGATTAGTTATATTCATTTTATGATAAATTCCACGACTTAACTGGCGAATATTCGCATTATTTAACAAATAAAATAAGTATTGTTGATTTAATCTATATTGTGGATGCTTAGATTTCAAACGAGATTTGATAAATTCATGCTCTTGAAGTTTAACCGGTCTAGTTTCATCATGTTGTCCATTAATACCGTATGGAAATAAATCTGGAAAACACATTAAATCCAAATTTCATTCGCGATTACCCAAAGGTGAATCTTGAATTTTTAACATTTGATACAAAGCAGTCGCAGTCTTATTAAACTTTTTTTCATACAAAGGATAAACAGTATATTGCTCGTAATAACTATCATTTTCATCTTTCTGCGTTAACATTGCTACGCATTGATCGTGTAATGTAACTTCTGCATGAGTTTTTATCTCTTGAATTTGTAGTTCGGAATTATTACATTTATCATTAAATGAATCTCTTGTATCATTTTCCGTTTCTTCCACCATGTGAAATTCAGGATTATTCAACTTCTCCAAACGTATCTCATCATAAGTATTGGGCAGTATAATATGAGAATACAAAAGATTATTATTTTTCAACCACATTAACGCTTCAAATATTTTTTTAATATCCACAAAATCTTCCCAGATAATTTTTGATTTAGTCGGAATATTTCGAACTATAATATACAGTTCGTGATTTACATTTATTGGATCAGTGTCAGAACATAATTTATTCCAAGTCTGTTGTAAAGGAAGTGGTAAATGAAACGTCCTACCTTTAACTTTTTGTATCTTTTGTCTTTCAGGTATTTTTTTATTACTAACTGTTCCCATTTTATGAACAGTTTGAAAGGCTTTAGCTCTCTGTATAAGCATTTTTTCAAATGTGTTAAGAGACGATATTACCTCGGGCACATCGTTTACAAAAAGATTATTTAGAATACAATACGCAGGCATGAAGCCGCTACGAAACTTCCCTTCACAATAATTACATATATATTCTGGATTAATTTTTCGTTGCTCTACATACGCCATTAAGTCTCTCCAAATTGGAATATCTCTCTGTACTTGAAGTTGACTAATTTTAGAAACGTTCCTTTTAAAACAGAGTCTTTCACATGACACACAAATATACCGTGGTGTATCTACAGAACGTTTAGTCAAAGCCTTAAATGCATTATGATATTTAGAAATAATATCGTCATCATTTAAAATTGTACCAGTTTGCTCATGTTTGTACATATCTACTTTCTCTTGTGCTGAAGTTACTATTTCATTTAAAGTATCTAGATCAGCAGAAGTTAATGCCTCACTGACTTTTGACGTCTTTTCGTGGAAATCTTTAAGTCGATAAATCAAATGTCTGATATACCTTACTTTTGGGAAATGAGGAGCTAACAATTGCATTGGAACGAACATTGCTTTACAAAGATTCAAATCAATATAACAGCTATTCGGATGGCCTAATTTATCATTCGAAGTTTTCACAGTACATTCGAAAACTTTTTGTAATAATTTCGATACATTCTTCACACTTCATGCATGTATTTATAATTTCCAAAAGTTTTTGATATCGGTCAATTAAAAGAGGATTAATTTTACATAAACTATTGCACAACCATGCACTTTTTGCTCGTGCTTGTATCAAAGATAATATATTAACAACTTGCCCCTTTACATTCATTTTGAAAGATTCAGTTATATTCACTTCAGGCAAAGCTATATCATAACATATAGAAATGTTCTTAATACGTGTTTTATCCTTTATGAAAGGCTTAGTTATACTGGATTTAGATGAAATAACGTTGTCGTATGTAATGTCAACAAAGTAATTTTCAGACGAAGCTGTATGTCTAGATGTACCACACAACGCACGTAGTTTATCGTCAAATATAGAACATTCTTCAGCAACAGTCAAACATACTTCTGATTTCTTTTTAAGCTCAGATAACGTTTTGTATATTTTACGAATATAATTGTCTCTGATATTCATGCACCAACGTACTATTTTTTCAGCTTCTAATCGTTTTTCAATATAACTTTTATTGCTGTCTGTAATATTAAGTTTTCGTAAATATTTTCAACAAATATTACCGAATTACCATGAATTTTTATAAAGTCTTTTGACCGAACCGATTTCACGTACTTTTTAGTAATATTTTTAGCAATATTTGTAATAATATTATTTTTCTTTTCAAGTATAGAGTTAGTACTTTTTTTCTGATAATATTGCTTATTATATAGCCACTTACGATCAAAAGGTATGGTATACCTCTTTGTCTCTCTCGTTCACGTTGGCTATTCTTGTTATATCGACGACGCTGTTTAACACGATGATTTTCTGGATCTTGTTGATACTGACATCGTTTTTTAGCACGATGATTTTCGGGATCTTGTTGATACTGATATCGTTTTTTAGCACGATGAATTTCTGGATCTTGTTGATACCGACATCGTTTTTTAGCACGATAACTTTCATTTTTATTTATGTTCTTCAGAATTAATATGTTCTGGGTATTTGTTTTCCTTTTCATTATTCATACCTTGAACTTCTATTTTCTTTTTCTTGTTGTCACTACATAAATCATTATCCTCTCGAGTAATACCATTTTGAAACTCTTTATCAACTTGCGCAATATAAATATTTCTCATTATTGATTGTACGTGTTCTTTTGATGTACTCAACGTTTTCGAAAAATTATTTAATTTTTCTTTAATTTGCTGAGAATTAAAATTTTCTTGGAATTGACTCAGTTTCTGTTGTTCCTTGTCATATTGACATTTTGTATATATCGTGTCAATTTCTTTTGCTTTTACTTTTACTACTTCTAGAGCAGCATTGTAGATTGATAAATCTTGAGGAAAGTGCTCAATTACATTAAATTCAAAAATTTTTATTAAATGCGAACTCATTAAGTTAATGTTACTTTATCTGGTTTAATATCAAATAATAGTGAAATACCAAAAGCTATTGCAAAAACACCGCATCTTACTTTATCTGATTTAATATCAAATAATAGTGAAATACCAAAGGCTATTGCAAAAACACCGCAATCGTTGAAATTTGGTTGTCTTGCACAATAGGAAATTGAATAGGACACTTAATAAAGTTATACGATGGAAATAATTTTTCCAAAAACTGTTTCTGACACTCGGTTAATATTTTGTATTTAAAGAATCATAAATAAATATATTTTTTGTATCGTAATAACTGCACACCCAATGGCTACCCAATAACTTAGTAAGTAATATCTGTATATGCTTTTTATTTCTTGGTATGGGTTGTATTGTGTTCATTAATTGTATTCGCCATGTATCAATAGGTCTATAATCTGAGTACATTTTTAAAAGATCATTAAAATGATCCATATGCAAATCATTTAACCATCTGCCTTGAGCAATAATACTTTTTTGTCGCACCGATAGTGTCATTTCTCGTTGACGTTTCTGTTTAACAAAATTATTTCTATATTGCATATGTTCAGCAGCGTCTTCATTTTTTTATATCTTTGCTTATATCGTGAATGTTGACGCTATTTTTCTCCTTGTTATCATAAATATTTTCAACACACGACACATTTTGAAATTGTTCATTAAATTGCCTAATATAAATATTACTCGTTACTGATTGTACGTACTTTTCTGATGTATTTATAAAAGAATTGTTATTTAATTCTTTCTTAATTTGTTGAGACTCTTTTTGTTTATTCGACGATTCCTGTTGTTTCTTTTCATATCGACGGTTTGTACGTTTACGATTGTATCGCATCAGCCTCTCTTACTCTTATTACTGCCAATGGAAACACTTTCTGAGGCACACCATATTTTAAATCTTAAGGAAAATGCTCAATAACATTCGATTCAAAAATTTTTATTAAATGCGAACGCATTAAACTAACGTCATATCTTACTTTTTCAGGCTTAATGTTAAATAATAATGAAATAGCGAAAGCTATTGCAAAAACACCGCAATCACTACAATTTGGTTGTTGTTGCACAGTAGGAAATATAATAGATTTTTTATCAAAGGGATAAAATGGAAATAATCGTCTCAAAAATTGTTCATGATGTTTATGCAACTTCCTTTTATTAGATGAATTGTAAATACATGTATTTTTTGTATAGTAACTACTCACCCAATGTCCATTCACATTCAATAATTTATTTAATTTACACAAATCCAGTGAATCAGATTCATAACTATGTAAATCAAAATCAGAACTATGTAAAATCTGTATATGTTTTTTACTTTCTGATATAGATGGTATTGTATCATCAAGAATATAACTTTGCAATGTACTAACTGGTCTATAATCTGAGCAACTTTTTAAAAGATGATAAAAATGCTCTATATGCATGTCTTCTAACCATCTACCTTGAGTAATAATATTTTTCTCTTCTATCGGAAACGTTACTTTTGTTTTTATAGACATTTTTATTATATACTACTCTTGAAAAAGGCGTGTTAAATCAACAGTTGAAAGTCTCGAAATATATTGTTATCTCTTTTCCACAATGCTGATTGGTTCTTTTACTTGACACATTTCGTGTTGCAAGAACAACTATCAGCGCGATATCGTAACAGTTTTGACAATTCAACTATTGAAAAATTGAAATAATTCAATGTTTTCTTAAATCTAAAATCTAAAATTGTAATTAAAATTGGCGCACAGCAACCTGGTATTGGCGCACAGCAACCTGATATTGGCGCACAGCAACTTGGTATTGGCGCACAGCAACCTAATATTGGCGCACAGCAACCTGGTATTGGCGTACAGCAACCTGGTATTGGCGCACAGCAACCTTCTGATTAAAAAAAGAAAACAAAACGAAAAAAAGAAAGAAAAAAGAATAGAGAAAAAGATAAAAGAAATAGAGACAAGAAAAAAGAATAGAGAAAAAGATAAAAGAAATAGAAATATAGAAATAGAGACAAGAAAAAAAGAATAGAGAAAAAGATAAAAGAAACAGAAATATAGAAATAGAAAAAGGAAATAGAAATAAAAACAGGAAAAGAAATAATAGAAATATAAAAAGAAATACCTGTATAATGTGATCCTGAAACAAGAAATAACATTTTATGATGATATTAAAATATTTCTATTATATTGTATAATTACTGAAAATTATAGTCTATGGCCGGTATTCATAGTCTGTTCTTATATTTAAGTTCATCTTAAGTAAAAATTTAATATGTTGTAAACAAATTGCAGGGTTGTATTTGCATCTTAACCCTTTGAGTCACGCAATTAAGGGAGTAGTTGAATCATTACAAAAACCATGATTATGTACATCATTGAGTTTGCATCCGCCATCAAATGTTTGGAAAAATGAGATCTAAGATGGCTGACGCAATATGGCGGATTAAAAGGGTACTTAATCTTAATGTTACGTCCAGCTCCCGGAAAAGTTTTGAGAATAAAGGGAAGCGAAGGAAAGGCTTCCCGCGAGGGAGAGAATGGAGGGGATAGAAGGACGCAACGGATACCCTTGTAATATCACCCGCTGTGCGGGCGACTTGAACACACTTTGATGATTCCGAATTTGAATCAACGTCTGGAACAGACGCTACGATACCAAAATCGGAACGATGTGTTCGGGGTCTTTGTTTCGAGTCAGAGAATTTAATCTCTTTTACTCGGGGATAGGACCATGTGCGACTCTTCAGCGAGCGGGAGCGGAGAGAAGTTAAGGGTGATTAAGATTTAATAACATGTGGAATTTTAATTACATTTATTATAAAAGCAAAAATAGATGGTTATAAATTTATCGATACGTGTATATAATTTTAATTGAAACCTAATCTACTATTCTTATAATCGCATAATACTGCTCGTTTCTGTAAAATGAAGTTATCCCGACTGTGTGTATGTATACATAGTTATAAATGTGTAAAAACGCTCACGTGTGGAAGGAATTAGGATATTTCCTAGAGAGAGACCGTGGAAGGGGGAAATAGATTGTAAAAATGGGTGGTTTGATCGAGGTTTCTTGGAGTCAGAAAGGGGAATAGTTGAGAGCGCGAATCCGATTCCAGAGCGTTTAACCCACCTGGTTGCCCAGAGAATCTAGCTTTCCGGATACGGAACGACGCGAGGGAAAGAGTCGCGGATCCGATTCCAGAGCGCTTAACCCACCTGGTTGCCCAGAGAATCTAGCTTTCCGGATATGGAACGACGCGAGGGAAAAGGTCGCGGATCCGATTCCAGAGCGCTTAACCCACCTGGTTGCCCAGAGAATCGAGCTTTCCGGATACGGAACGGCGCGAGGAAAAGAAAGGACTTACGGTCGAAAGCTTAACACGAGACGGTTCGCGATGATCGAAATAAGTAAAATGGAATGATGGAGACTTACTATTGTTGGATTTTTCAACGTAGTCGACTCTCGTGAGAATTAGCTCGGCTCGGCCTGGTAGATCGGGTGCAGCGTCCAGTTGGCTCGCGGAACTGAGTTTAATACTTTGACTGGCACTGACCGAGAACGACTTGATGTCACGGGGAAAATACTGTCCAGAATACTAGCGAGAGTACTAGTGAAAACACTGGCGAGAGTAACGGCGAGGAGACTGGACAGTACCGGCAAGAAGACTGAGAGTGCTAGTCCCGAAATCGTGGGTTTATATACAGAGAAATTAAAGGGAGTGTCGGAGCGTTTTTCGTTTTTTCTAATATTGGCGGGAAAATCAGTTGGGTCATAGTTCTTAAATATTGACATTGATAATCGGAGAAAAACGGAGTTTTTACGCTGGAATTAGGCGACAATGTCAATAAGTTCGGCGCTCGAGCGTCTAGATAACCGTTCAGGTATTTCGACATCGGATGATTTATTTCGATTTTTGTCGGTGATCGGCTGAGTTATGTTCTTCAAATATTGTCAATAGATGAAACGGAACGGAGTTTTCTAGGCAATAATTTGGGCAATAAATTCGGCGCCCGAGCGTTGGGATAATTGTTCAAGAATGTTTTCGATTTTCCTCGAAGATCGGCTGAGTCGTGTTCTTCAAATATTGACAATAGATGAAATAGAGCGGAGTTTTCTGGGCTTGGGCAATAATGTTAATAAATTCGGTGCCCGAGCGTCCAGATAACTGCGCTCGCGATCAGTGTCGCAACGGCACATCTTGATCTACGTTGCGCAACCTTGCCCTTGTCGACAGTGTAACAACGTCTTTGACATTGATACATGGTTCTTATTATTTGAAGATCACACGTCTTCTATTTGCTTTTGAGGGAAATATTATGTCTGCTCGAGTAGCTTAATCCCGCTGTCGACATGCGCCGGTTCTTTTCCTTAAAAGATAACTTTTCTCCCGAATGGAAGAAATTGTGGAGTCCGCAGGAGGTAACACTAAATTTTCACAAAAATTAGTATTCTTTACATAAAATTCAATATCTAATAGTCTTCAGTTTCTGAATCCACTACCAACCATCAGATTTGAAAAAAATGACACTGGCACGGCTTACGTATACAATACTACTTCTCGAAGCACTCGGCCGCTAAACGCGCGTGGAGTGAAGAAAACGACTCCGCGATTCGGTCTCTAGTAATAAACGATCTCAAAAACATAAATATAAAATGAAGAACTGTATGTTTGTAGAAAAATAACGTTCAGATAATCAAATTTTTACATAAATTCTAGAAATTCTCATTTTTTGCTATCATATTTTCCTCAATATTTTGTTTATAATGAAAAAATTTCGCAAATTTAACAACGGATTTATGATTAGCAACCTCAAAAACATAAATATAGGTAAAAAAAGCAGTATGTTTAAAGAGAATTTTTTTCAGTAACAAATTTAACGTAAAAAAAACAGATTTTTTCGTCTTACATTGTTTATAACCAAAAAACTATTAACAATATTAAAAATAGTTGTACTTTAAAAGTATATTTTTTAAATTTATCAAAATTGTCATCTTCATTAAAAAAATGGCAGCTAAAGAGTAATCTCAAAAACACGTTTTTTGACCCATTTTTTCGTCCTCAAATATCAAATCGAACTATGTGCCAAACAATTCTATATGATGGGACATTAATCTCAGAAAAAATTGAAGTTGAGCATAGGGGTAGTTTTGGAGATACGAAAGGTTAAAGTGACTAAATTCTTACTATTCTCAATATTGTCCAAGCACTGTAGACAGAAAAAAAATCAATACTTCTTTGATAACAGTGGGGATTTGATTAAAATTAGTCAAAATGGTTTTCTGACTCCTCCATCCCTGTTGTTTAATATTTTAAGGGTTGTTTAATATTTAAAACTAGTCTCAAAACTTTTACTGAATTTCTCGAAAACGAATGCAGATACGGAAAAATGTTTTAGATAAAAGTTGTTTGTCTTAAAATTCTGCATAAAAAAGTCTCTTATATTTTTTTAATAGGACTAACACTTTAGTCGAAATTCGCATCTGAAAAAATATAGTTTCTGAAAATAACGTTACAATATGAGCAGTAATTTTTTTTATATATGTATTTGATGTAAAAAAAAATTCTAAATTATTATAATATCATTTGTCACTATGTACTGGAATAGATAGAATTAATCCTTTAGTCAGAAATCGTGGAAATTATATCTGATTCTGTAAAAATATAAAGGATTAAAATAAAGAGTTGCTAGTTGCTATGTTGAAAAATTGACGCAAGAAAATGTGTGAAAGGAACAATGAAAGAAAAATTAATTGTTTTTTTTTATTTTTTAGGAATAGTAATTCTTATTTTTGGAAACTGGAACTATATCTTTTCAAATGCGATTTTCGACTAAAGGGTTAGTCCTATTTAAAAAATAAAAGAGACCTTTTTTATGCAGAATTTTAAGACAAACAACTTTTATTTAAAACATTTTTTCGTATCTGCATTCGTTTTCGAGAAATTCAGTAAAAGTTTTGAGGCTAGTTTTAAATATTAAACAACCCTTAAAATATTAAACAACAGGGATGGAGGAGTCAGAAAACCATTTTGACTAATTCTAATCAAATCCCCACTGTTATCAAAAAAGTACTGACTTTTTTTTGTGTCTACAGTGCTTGGACAATATTGAGAATAGTGAGAATTAATCACTTTGACCTCCCGTCACTCCAAAACTACCCCTATGCTCAACTTAAATTTTTTCTAAGACTAATGTTCCATCATATACAATTGTTTGGCACATAGTTCGATTTCAAAATCGAGGGCAAAAAATGGACTAAATTTGGGGTTACTCTTTGTTTATTCGTAAATTTCAAATAACTAACGGCTTATTAACACTGAAAATAATGGGATTGATATCATAGTTCATTTTCGATCAAATATGTAATTTTCAAAATGACGGATATATGTCTATTCATACTGTGGAGAAAATACGACAGTTCGTAAATTGCAAATAAAGTCGCTAAAAATGAAATAAAAATAGACTACAAATAATGGCCTATATATTTTTTCTTTATTTAATATCTCAACTATATAACCTAATTAAAACAAAGTAAACATTAATTATTATCCCCCCCTTTATTAATTATTATCTTCCCCTTTAGAACATATGTCAAAATCAATATCAAGCAGAATCATTAATGTTTACATTGTTTTAATTATCTTGTACGGTTGAGATTCTAAAGAAGAAAAAGTATACAGACTATAATTTTCACTAATTATAATAAAAATTAATTTGATTTGATTGATTTGACGAGTTGCCACTAAAATAACTAATAACATTTACTTTGAAATACGCATCAATTACGCATTACACGACACAATAACCTCTATTGAACGGTCAAAAGTTGTTGTAAATTAACCCAATAATAACCTGATACAGCCGTGTGTAAAAGTCTTAAGCACCCCCACTTTTTTACGCTATCAACGCCGTGAGGTCAAGTTCCAGCAAAATAATGTTTCGCGCCATAAGTCAGCACTCACAGTGACGTGGATGCGCGAAAATGGTATTGAATTGCTCGACTGGCCCGCACAGTCGCCGGATCTCAATCCTATTGAGCATCTTTGGAATATTTTAAAGAAAAATGTACGGCGTCACTCTATGACATCCAAACAATCACTTTTGACTGCTTTAAAACAAGAGTGGAACATGATAAGTCTGTGCCGAAAAGAGTCACTGCTGTAATTAAATCAAAAGGCGGACCTACTAAATATTAATTAAAACAATATATATAACATTTTAAACAAATAAATGCTGTTATTTTCATTTACCCACACCCCATATACACATTACTCACGTTATTACAGAGTGCCTAACACTTTTGCACACGGTTGTATACATACATGCATATACTGAGATATTTATTTTAATTGATACTTACTATATTATTAATGGAACTTCAAATCTTTTTCAGTGTATCTACGTATTCACAGTGTATCCGCAATCCACAAAACACAGGGCTTAAAGATTGCCTTGAAATAAAAATGGACTATAAATAATGGTTTATATATTTTTTCTTCATTTAATATCTCAACTATATGACCCAATTAAAACAAAGTGAACAATAATTATTATCCTCCCTTTTATTAATTATTATCTTCCCTTTTAGAACATAAGTCAAGATCAATATCAGTCAGAATCATTATTAATGTTTACTTTGTTTTAATTAACTTGTACAGTTGAGATTTCAAAGAAGAAAAAGTATACAGAATATAATTTTTACTAATTATAATAGAGATTGATTTGATTTGATAGAGACATAAAGGTGCCATTAAAATAACTAACATTTACCTCGATCAAATTTACGCATCACACGACGCAATAACCTCTATTGAACGGTCATGAATATATCAAAAGTTGATATAAACTAACCCAATAATAACCTGATATACATGTATATATTGAAATATTTATTTAGATTGATACTTACTATACGTATTAAAAGAACTTCAAATCTTTTTCAGCGTATTTATCCTGCGTATTCACAATGTATCCGCAATCCGCACAACACAATAACTATCTGGTGAACGGTCATGAATCAAACATTACAATAGTCGCATATCAATAATCGATCTATCTATCAAATCCCTAAGGGTGTTCTCAAAAACATTACCCAAATGTAAATAGATGCATGTACATCTAGTACCTATACAATGTCAAGGACGAAGAAGTGAAAAGGTGAAGAAAGTGCGACGACCTTAAGAAAAGACGATCTTAAAAAAGAAAGATGGCGGCGAGTAGCAAGCAGCACGATTACTCGTAAGTATAAATAAATAGATTAAACTAAGGTCTTCTTAAATATAATTAATAAAATAATGAATAAAATTTAATTTTTTTCAGAGACGAGATGGAATTTGAGGACGACGCATTGATAGCACGTGCAGCATCTGAAATATAGACGCTGCACGTACAGCCACTGCCGGCTCTGCCAGTGCCAACGACGATGGCACCGCCGCAGCAGCAGCAGCCACCGCAGCCTACGCTGCCGCTGCAACAGCCGCCTCCGTCAGTAACGTCGACCATATCGGCGGCAGTGATACCATCAATGCCGTCGACGTCATCAGCAGCATTAATAACGTCAGAGCCGTCGACGTCGACGGCATTGATATCCTCGACGACATCGTTGCCGCTTCCGCTGCCACAGCAGCAGCAGCCGCCTCCGTCACCGTCACCGGATAACCAGATGGATAAAAAAAGACGTAAGTAAAAACATCAATTTTACTTATATATGTACATACATATCCATGAAAAGACATTAGAAATGTAAAAAAAAGCGTCAAGTATGATAGGTATACGTGAAAAAGAAATGAAATCGAAATGTTAAAAAAAATTTTAATGCTTGAAAAAGAAATAAAATCAAAATGTTAAAAGACAATTTAATCAAATAAAAAAAGAAAAACTAATAAAATAACCACAACTAAATAAATAAAAAAGGAAAACCCAATAAAATATAATGGCATGAAAAAGAAGTGAAATCAATAAGTCATTTCAAGCATGTTTATCAAATGTTGTAATAAAAAAGATCACTTTCCTCTTCCTAGGGCCTCTTCCCCAAGGAGGAATGAATCCAAACTCACTTTCTGCCCCTTTCGTGGGCCTCCTATCCAAGAGCAAGTGAATCCAATCCCACTTCTGAAACAGCCTATTGGAGGAGGAAGAAGAAAAAGCAAAAATCGAATATGGGAAAAATCTCCAGCAGTACTACTCCAGCACTACTCCAGGGCTACTTGGCGCGCCCGTTTTTTATATATAAAAGAAATTTATTATTAATTAATTAATTATTTATTTATTATTAATTCATTTATTAAATTGTTTTACATAGATAAAGAAAGATATTAAAAAGATGTAAAAAAGATAAAAATTTTATATAATAAATGTTAATATATATTATACATATTGACATATCTCATTATAAATTAAACAAATAAACATACTATTTCAATTAACACATTGAGACAAATTTTGTACATGTTCTATACGCCACAGTAACAATATCATTATTAGAACGTAAAAGTTTATAATTTTATTGAATTTGATTAAAATCTTTTGTAATACATTTCTTTAAGTATTCTTGTTTATCTGTTATTATTTTTAGAATTACAAATAGTTTATAATTTCATTGAATTTGATGACCATTTTGTATAATACATTTCTTAGAGTATTTTCGTTTACATAAATTTATTTGTATTAATATTAATACATTCAGGCAAATTTTACACATGTTTTGTACAGTAACATTATCATTATTAGAATCATAAATAGTTTATAATCTTATTAAATTTGATTAAAATCTTATATAATACATTTTTTTGAGTATTCTCGTTTATCTGTTATCACTTTTAAAATCATAAATAGTTTATAATTTCATTAAATTTGCAATATCATCTTAACGATAATGTTATCACAAAGAAAATTTGTAAGTACATTTACAGTTGTATCTTAATAATAAATTTTAAATTCAATGAGTTGTAGTATATTTCTTTGAGTATTTTCATTTATCATTTATTTGTATTAATATTTATCATTATTAGAATCATAAATAGTTTATAATCTTATTAAATTTGATTAAAATCTTATATAATACATTTCTTTGAGCATTCTCGTTTATCTGTTATCACTTTTAAAATCATAAATGGTTTATAATTTCATTAAATTTGCAATATCATCTTAACAATAATGTTAACACGAAGGAAATTTGTAAGTACATTTACAGTTGTATCTTAATAATAAATTTTAAATAATTTTAATGAGTTATAATATATTTCTTTGAGTATTTTTATTTATTTGCAACATTATCATAACAACAATGTTAAAAAAGAGATTTATAAATATTTTTTTATTACAATTTATTTACAATTGTGTCTTAATATTAAATTATTTATACGCATATTTATATTACATATAAAATAAACAAAATTTAATTATAAATTGGATGTATAAGAAAATCTTTTTTATATATGTAAAACAATTTAATAAATAGGCTTCCGGAAAGATGGCGGAGGGTGTGGATGGTCGGGAGGTAGTGTCTGGATAGATAGGAGAATTGGGAGTGAGTTAAGTGAAAGTAAAGGGAGTGGGTGTGCTGGAAAGGTGAAGGAGGAAGAGAGGAAGATGAGCAATTGGAGGGAAGGTTGAGGAGCAAGGACAGGAGATGTGAGAAGGAGTTGAAGTTTCGGAGTAAGGTTGGGAAGGAAGCAAGAAGGAGGATGACACGAAGGATTGGAGAAACATAAAGGGTCGACCGAGAAGATCTCGCACTGGGACGTGTAGTGGTGTAGTTGGAGCAAGGAAGGAGAGGAGATGATTGGCGGAGCGAGGACGGATCGACAAATCGGCAGCGGAACGATGGATCGAATGGAGAAAATGAGAGGGTCGATCAAGAAGTTCTCGCACCGTGATAAGTAGAGTGGAATAGATGGCGCAGAGAAGGAGAAGTGGCAATTGGCGGAGCGAGGATAGATCGACGGATCGGCGGGTGATCGATGGATCGAATGGAGAAATAGAGAGGATCGATCGGGAAGTTCTCGCTCCGGGACGTGTAGCATGGAGCAGATGATGTAAGAGAGAAGAAGTGGTGAATGGCGGTGCGAGGGCAGATCGACGGAGCGACGGTAGACTGGCGGATCGGTAGAGACGGAGGAGGGTGAGGAGAGGTTAGGAGGAAGTGAAAAGTGAGAAGCGGAAAGAAGGTGAGAGAGTAAAGAGGAGTGGAAGGAGTACGACAGTGGAGAGTGGACCGGGAGGAGAGCGGATGAGAACGATCGAGGTTCGAGAAGGAACGAGAGACTGACTCCGGAGGACACGAGGAAGCGAAGAAAGCGGAGGTTGGAGAGTGGAGTGAGAAGAGCAATAGGGAGCGGACAAAGGGAAGGAGCGGGAAAGAAGGAGGAGCACCGGGAAGCGGAGGGAGCAACAGGAAGCGGACAAAGGGAAAGGAGCGGGAAGGCAGGAGAGCACCGGGAAGCAGAGGAGAGCGAGGAAGAGAAGAAGAAGGAAGGATGAAGAAGGAGGGGAGAGGAGGGTGGAAGGAGTGGAGAAAGAGGCGAGGAAGGAGGGAGGAGGAAGCAAGGAGGAGGAAGAGAGAGAGAGAGACGGCGCCAAGGGGCAGGAAGGAGATGGATTGGGGAATGAGAGATCGTTAAGGGCGGTAAGAAGACGGAGAGATATCCTTTTGGCAGCGTGGGGAAAGGGGGAGGGAACGTGGGAAGGGAGAGGGCGTTTAGTATGTAATGGCCAGCGAAGGTCAGGTTGGGAGATGAAGAAGGAAAGAAATGTACATACGTAAAGGCGGAAGTAGGTTTAAGAGAACGAGGTATGAGAGGGAGAGAGAGAATGGAGAGCGAGAAATGGATGAGGAGGGAGAGAAAAGTATGAGTGGAGTGGAGAGCGAAGGCGTAAGGTAAGGGAGAGGAAGAGGAGAGCGCAGTGAAAAAAGGGAGAGGAGAGAGGGTGAGAGAGGAGTGCGGAGATAAGAGAGAGAGGAGGGAGAGGGTGCTTAGTATGTAATGGCCAGCGAAGGTCAGGTCGGGAGATGAAGGAGGAAAGAAAAGTATATATGTAGAGGCGGAAGTAGGTTTAAGAGAACGAAGTATGAGAGGGAGAGAGAGAATGGAGAGAAGTGAATGGGCGAGGAGTGAAAATGTAAAGGCGAAAGAGAGAGAGAGAGGTGTGAGTGAGAGAGAGAAAAGAGAGTGGTGAGAAAGGAATAGGAGAGGTGCGAGAAGGGAAAGGACCTTTAGAATGTATCGGCCAGAGAAGGTCAGGTCGGATAGAAAAGGAGAAAGAATGTAAAAATGTAAAGGCGAGAGTAGTGAGCGAAATATGAGAGAGAGAGGAAAAGGAGAGAGAGAGAGAGAGAGAGAGAGAGAGAGAAAGAATAGTGTGGAGGAGCGAGGAAGGAAAGAGATGAAATTGTAAAGGGAGCGGGAGTCCCTGTGTACCCCGAAAAGGGTTTAATAAACTACTACTACTACTACAATTTAATAAATAAATAATAACAATAAGAGTAAAAATATTTTCTATTTTTTCCACAAATTACAAATGGATTATACATAGAAAGTAGAAATAAATTTAAAATGTTTTTTCTTATTTTATCTACAGGGTCATGATACTGTAGCAATGGGTCTGACTTATGCAATATTAGTGCTAGCTGAACACAAAGATGCCCAGGTATACCCAATAATAATTTAGTCAACCTGTAGTAGTAGTTTATTAAACCCTTTTCGGGGTACACAGGGACTCCCGCTCCCTTTACAATTTCATCTCTTCTTTCCTTCCTCGCTCCTCCACACTATTCTCTCTCTCTCTCTCTCTCTCTCTCTCTCTCCCCCCCATTCCTCTCTCTCTCATATTTCGCTCACTACTCTCGCCTTTACATTTTTACATTCTTTCTCCTTTTCTATCCGACCTGACCTTCTCTGGCCGATACATTCTAAAGTCCTTTCCCTTTTCGCACCTCTCCTATCCCTTTCTCACCACTCTCTCTTTTCTCTCTCTCACTCACACCTCTCTCTCTCTCTCTTTCTCTCTCTCTCTCTCTCTCTCTCTCTCTCTCTCTCTCTCTCTCTCCCCCTTTTCCTCTCTCTCTCATATTTCGCTCACTACTCTCGCCTTTACATTTTTACATTCTTTCTCCTTTTCTATCCGACCTGACCTTCTCTGGCCGATACATTCTAAAGGTCCTTTCCCTTCTCGCACCTCTCCTATCCCTTTCTCACCACTCTCTCTTTTCTCTCTCTCACTCACACCTCTCTCTCTCTCTTTCGCCTTTACATTTTCACTCCTCGCCCATTCACTTCTCTCCATTCTCTCTCTCCCTCTCATACTTCGTTCTCTTAAGCCTACTTCCGCCTCTACATATATATCTTTCTTTCCTCCTTCTTCTCCCGACCTGACCTTCGCTGGCCATTACATACTAAGCACCCTCTCCCTCCCCTCTCTCTTATCTCCGCACTCCTCTCACCCTCTCTCCTCTCCCTTTTTTCATTGCGCTCTCCTCTTTCTCTCCCCTACCTTACGCCTTCGCTCTCCACTCCACTCATCCTTTTCTCTCCCTCCTCATCCATTTCTCGCTCTCCATTCTCTCTCTCCCTCTCATACCTCGTTCTCTTAAACCTACTTCCGCTTTTACGTATGTACATTTCTTTCCTTCTTCATCTCCCAACCTGACCTTCGCTGGCCATTACATACTAACCGCCCTCTCCCTTCCCACATTCCCTCCCCCCTTCCCCACGCTGCCAAAAGGTTTTCTCTCCATCTTCTTACCGCCCTTAACGATCTCTCATTCCCCAATCCATCTCCTTCCTGCCCCTTGGCGCCGTCTCTCTCTCTCTTCCTCCTCCTTGCTTCCTCCACCCTCCTTCCTCACCTCTTTCTCCACTCCTTCCACCCTCCTCTCCCCTCCTTCTTCATCCTTCCTTCTTCTTCTCTTCCTCGCTCTCCTCTGCTTCCCGGTGCTCTCCTGCCTTCCCGCTCCTTTCTCTTTGTTCGCTTCCTGTTGCTCCCTCCGCTTTCCGGTGCTCCTCCTTCTTTCCCGCTCCTTCCCTTTGTCCGCTCCCTATTGCTCTCCTCACTCCACTCTCCAACCTCCGCTTTCTTCGTTTCCTCGTGTCCTTCGGAGTCAGTCTCTCGTTCCTTCTCGAACCTCTATCGTTCTCATCCGCTCTCCTCCCGGTCCACCCTCCACTGTCGTACTCCTTCCACTCTTCTTTACTCTCTCACCTTTTTCCGCTTCTCACTTTTCACTTTGTCCTAACCTCTCTTCACCCTCTTCCGTCTCTACCGATCCGCCAGTCTACCGTCGCTCCGTCGATCTGCCCTCGCACCGCCATTCGCCACTTCTTCTCTCTTGCATCATCTGCTCCATGCTACACGTCCCGGAGCGAGAACTTCCCGATCGGTCCTCTCTATTCCTCCATTCGATCCATCGATCACCCGCCGATCCGTCGATCTATTCTCGCTCCGCCAATTGCCACTTCTCCTTCTCTGCGCCATCTATTCCACTCTACTTATCCCGGTGCGAGAACTTCTTGATCGACCTTCTCATTTTCTCCATTCGATCCATCGTTCCGCTGCCGATTCGTCGATCCGTCCTCGCTCCGCCAATCATCTCCTCTCCTTCCTTGCTCCAACTACACCACACGTCCCAGTGCGAGATCTTCTCGGTCGACCCTCTATGTTTCTCCAATCCTTCGTGTCATCCTCCTTCTTGCTTCCTTCCCAACCTTACTCCGAAACTTCAACTCCTTCTCACATCTCCTGTCCTTGCTCCTCAACCTTCCCTCCAATTGCTCATCTTCCTCTCTTCCTCCTTCGCCTTTCCAGCACACCCACTCCCTTTACTTTCACTTAACTCACTCCCAATTCTCCTATCTATCCAGACACTACCCAGTGAGAAATGATTGGTTGAATCGATATCGAAAAGACATCGATGCGACTGCAAAAAACATCAAATCGATATCGAATCGATATCGATTTGACCAACCATTTCTCACTGGGTACTTCCCGACCATCCACACCCTCCGCCATCTTTCCGGAAGCCTCATTTAATAAATAAATAAATAAATAAATTATAATTAATAAATGAATTAATAATAAATATTATATAATAAATGAATTAATAATAAATAAATAATTAATTAATTAATAATAAATTTCTTTTATATATAAAAAACGGGCGCGCCAAGTAGCCCTGGAGTAGTGTTGGAGTAGTACTGCTGGAGATTTTTCCCATATTCGATTTTTGTTTTTTTCTTCTTCCTCCTCCAATAGGCTGTTTCAGAAGTGGGATTGGATTCACTTGCTCTTGGATAGGAGGCCCAGGAAAGGGGCAGAAAGTGAGTTTGGATTCATTCCTCCTTGGGGAAGAGGCCCTAGGAAGAGGAAAGTGATCTTTTTTATTACAACATTTGATAAACATGCTTGAAATGACTTATTGATTTCACTTTTTTTTCATGCCATTATATTTGCTTATTTTATTGGGTTTTTCTTTTTTATTTATTTAGTTGTGGTTATTTTATTAGTTTTTCTTTTTTTATTTGGTTAAATTGTCTTTTAACATTTTGATTTTATTTCTTTTTCATGCATTAAAATTTTTTTTAACATTTCGATTTCATTTCTTTTTCACGTATACCTATCATACTTGACACTTTTTTTTATATTTCTAATGTCTTTTTCATGGATTTCAGTAGTTTTTGAGAAGTACTTTTATTATATTAATATTACAAATCAAACTAGGACCAATATCAAATTTAAATTAAATTAAATTTAATATTGGTTCAAAATTAAATTGAAATGACTAAAGAAATATTATGACATATGATACACATAATTTATCCATACTGCCAGATTATATCTCGCCCATCCCTAGTAGGAAGGCTTAGAGAGTCCACTCCCTGATACGACGATGCAAACCTTTTAAATTACACTCGAGATTATTATGGGTCATAAGAGCACGCTGTCGTGACGATCATGACCGTGGTAAGTTTTGCCACGGACGATTCTTAAGTAGTCTCGCACGTTGCACTTTGAACGCGAGTTAGAAGGACTACCAGCTAGGACTGTACGCCGCGTAGCGCCTCGAACTATGGTGCAGGTGCGCGCGCGGCGGCGGCCGATGTGGCGGCGGCGCCCGATGTAGCGACAGGCCACCGCAATACTATATTATTACATTTGGCGCTTTTTTACATTTTTAATGTCCTTTTTATGAATTTTATAAATTTTTTTAAGTGCTATTATTATATTAATATATAATATATACAATGTATTTTATATAATATTTTAAATTTCGCGCTAAGTAGTGCTGTCATGTCTTGTGAGTGGCTATACTTTTAATGTGCAACTTCAATTTATGAAAACTTCACACTTGTTGTTGGCGCAACAGCAGAATATCGCGTAAGTATTACACAAAACTTTTAGATATATATTCTATACTAAATTTTCAATGTTTCACTTATTTCATAATAGCATTGCAAAGACTTTAGTAAAATGTTCATTATAACATGGAGTAAACTCGTAAAATATATAATAAACGAAGTATATGTAGTATGTATTAGAACGTACTTAGCGCTATTACTTCTCTTTTAACAAATTACGTAATTTCTGTTAATACGAGTTTGATAATTAAATATATACTTATCGAGAATTGTAATTAGAATTGCAGAAATGCGAAAATTCATTTAGCATTTAGTCGTTTGCACAGAAATGAAAATTTTCTATTTTTTTTTAGAAGAAATAAATGAAGCAGTGCAGCGAATGCGTCTGAATGACAACGATGACCAACAAATTCAGTTGTTGCTGCAGCAAATGCTGCACCAACAACAGCAGCAACAACAACAGCAGCAGCAACTGTTAGAGCTGTTGCTGCAACGCCAGCAGCCGCCGTTGCAAGAGCAACAGCACCAGCAGCGGCTGCAACAACAACAACAGCAGCAGCAGCAGCAGCAGCAGCAGCAGCAGCAAGATCTTAATAGTACGTTTTCTTATTTTTTATCAATACAAATGTATTTATAATATTATGTTCAATATTTATTATTTGTATTTTTCATTTTTTTCAAGATTTTTGCGGCAGAGGACGCGGGCGAAGTCGAGCCTGTTGGTACATAAACAGGGGCTTCAATAATGTACAAGAAAGAGGAAGAGGAGGAGGAAGAGGAAGAGGAGGAGGAAGTGGAATAGGAGGAGGAAGAGGAAGAGGAGGGAGAAGAGGACATATAACTAAAAATTATTTTACTTAATTTATTATTTCTATTGTTTTATTTATACATATATATATATTTTTATAACTATTTTTTAACTTAAAAATTTCAATGTATTTAATTTTGTTTTTGTATTCAATTATAATTAATTTTTTGTTTCTTTTTTTTAGTGTTGTATTATTTCTTTCTAATATATAATTAATTATGTTATTCATTATGTTTCTTAAGTAATAATAAGTTTATGTATATTAAGTAATAAATGTATATTAAGTAATAAATAAGTTTTAAACAAAATATATTTCATTTTTAATTCATAATTTCCATACTTTATTTGTATATAATCATAAAGTCCTACATTAGTAGTACTTAATTGGGATCAAACATTTTTCATTATATATATTTTATCTATAATTTTATACATATAAAATTTCTTTACACTTTCATTGATAATACTTAAATGTATTTAATGAAAAAATTTATTAATTTAATGTTGTATAAATATATAAATATGTTGTGATAAGATAGTCTAAAGATGAGTTATTTTGGGTGTGCAAAAATAACTAAAAATTAATAATGTGTGTATATGAATAATTTTTTATTTAAATAAAGTATTATATACAATTTTTTTTATCTAATAATCTAATAAATTTCTATAAATTTTAAAGAAAAAATACATTTTTTTCTTTGATATTTAATGATTTTTCTTACATTCTGTAAATAAAAGAGAAGATATGTTTGGTAATGCTTATGACCAAATTCTAACTTTATTATACCGAATTAATTACATTTTATTATACTGAATCAAAATTCAGTATCATCAAAATGATACTAATTTATAAAATTTAATATAAATTAATTTAGTACGTTCAGCATGAATTGTACGTATTGCATATGTCATTTATTTAATTGCATTGTTCCAAGAAGAAAATGTATGCACCTTTACTGCCACGTGGCCATTGTTTATGCGAAATCGTTTCATCACTAACATGAATCCATTCTGATTTATTTGTTTTTCCGACTCTTAACATATTTGTATAGTGACCTGTGTGTACATTATTTTCATGATGGTATATAGCGCTACATATTCTGTATAATCCTTCTCCAATAGATATTTTAGTGGAAGGTACACTTGTAATACTATACTTGGTAATTTTTTATATATCCTTGCCATCAAACGAAAATAACATCAATTGTAATACAATTATTCGTTTAGCAAAATATAAATTATGTTTGATATTTAATTGACCAGTCTCATTACAATTCTCGCACGTTCCTTCAATGGATGACCAATGTGAAAAATTTTTGTGAAAATGTATTTTATTAAATTTTCCAAGTCCATACTACGCGATAAAAATGTGGGAATTGTAAGTGTTCTAATTAAATTTTGTTCTATTTTTGTTTTGGTATAGCTACATTTTACACAGTGTATAATACTGGAAAGATTGTGCTCTATAATATCTTTAAGAATTGTAATTTTTTCGCAAAGTATTGTTAAAAATTCTGCAGCATCCTGTTGTATGTTAAGTGAAAATGGTTCTCCAAGAAAGTGTCTAATATTCATAGAATTTAATACATTTTTTTCACCAATATAATCATTGATTAAACTTTTCATTGCTTTTGTATTATCGTGTTTTAATAATAACTTCCTAATAATATCATTATAAATTAAACATTGTAAAACTGCATTTGCATAGCATGATACATTGTCTTTATTTGAAAAATCTTTAACTGATGATAGTGACACATGTATTGCAGATTCTGATTCTTCTTGGATTTGATTGACAAGAGATATATTTGACAATGCCCATAATTGATCTCTAACTCTATTATATTGATTCTTTTGTGTATCAATATTTCCTGCATATGGACAATACAATTTCCTTAAATGATTATATTCAACGATGGCTAATTCATTAGCTTTCACAGATGCTGAATCATAATTTATCAAGTGTAATCCTTCAATAGACGTAAGACGTGACAAAGCTACATACGTTTAGCCACAGCTAAATATAGAATTTCCAACATCAACGACAGCTGAGTTTAAACTCAATCCTTGACTTTTATGGATAGTTATTCCATAACTTAGTATTATAGGAAATTGTTTTCGTATAACATACGCTTTATCCATTACTTGAAATTTCACATTTATACGTTCTATCTTGTGTTCTTTTCCATTTGGTAAAGCAATCGTTAAAGTTTCTACGTTCTTGTCACTGTCACGTAAAATTCCAGTAACTGTAGCAATAGTTCCGTTTACGAATCCTAATGTAATATCAATATTTCTTCGAAGTATAATTTTTGCTCCTATTTTAATAATTATTTCTTTCGTAAGTCCTCCCGTTTTTGTATTGTATTCGTCGTCCGTATTAATAGCTTTCAGAACCTTTTTTTTCAGGTATATTGGACAATCGGTAATGTCTTGTGCTAATAATGAAGTATTTTCGGAAGGTATGCGTTCTAACATTGCAGTATTCAATACATTACATAAATTGCAAGTTGGCAACAAACATACTGTATTACATGGCAATTTTCCAATATAATCACATATCTCACTTAATCTCTCATTACATGTTGCAGATTGGAAATTTATTTTTCTGGAGTTTAGTATATCAATGTCATTATTTGTTACAATTCCAAGTCGAATTCTAAAAAGCAATTCTCTATAACTAATGTCGCTCTGCTGGCGCATATTTATTCTAAGTTCATCGTAAGTAAATAAATCATTCCATATATTTGCAGCTCCTAATGATCCTAAATACTTCTCTGCTTTTGGTTTTTTTATCATTACAAAAGCAGGCTCTTCATGCACTGGTGGCAATTGTAATAAATCACCAAATAATAATATATGTTTTTTTCCAAAACATCCATCATCATTGTCAAAAGTATTAAATATTTCAATTAAGCGAAGATTTATATACATTAAAGTAATATTTGACACCATTGATATTTCATCAATTATAAAAAGAGTAGTATTTTTTAATTCTCTCAATGTTTTCGAAACAGCATCCGATAATTGTCTATACTTTGGAGTATAACCGCCCTAGAGAAAATGGATATTTAAAAGGTATACAGAATTTGTGTATCTTGGATATTCATTTTATGTAGTATTTTGGCTTTATCCGTATATAGAAATTAAATATACGTATATTCATATAGGTATATTGTGCGTATTTTATATACACAGATTAAATATAAGGATATTGGGTTATGTATATTCTGTATATTGCATTTATGTATCCTATATTGAGGATAATGTATCCTATATTGAGGATTGTGTATCCAGTATATAAGAAATGAATATACGTATATTTAGGTTTGTATATATCGTATATTGAAGATTGAATATCCTAAATAGATATTCAAAAGGTATACAAAAATTTGTGTATCTTAGATATTCAGTCTGTGTAGTATTTTGGCTTTATCCGTATACAGAGATTGAATATATAGTATATTCAGTCATGGATACGCATAAAACGAGAATACTATACAAACTGAATATTCAGCTGAACACGCCAATTTTTATGTACCTTTTAAATTCATTGCTTTAATTTTCTTGTGGAATACAGAAAAACTATTGGGCTGTGCTAAAAAATAACAAAACAACACTTACAAAATGCAAATATGTATTTTAAATCTTTTTTAAAAAATAAAAATTCAAAAAAACAAAATCACTTTTATATGAAAATTTTTTACTGAAGATTGTATTTATGAGTAATGAATATAAAAATTAAATTTTAAAAAATATTATAAAATGAATAATAAATGACCATATATGATATATATGATAAACCGTACAAATTCAGAATATAGTATAATCTTTAGTTTAATTCACTTAAGTAATTTTTTACTTTTGATTTTTCATCACTTTTGCCAGCTTTTCTTGTCTTGCTTTTTCACTCTTTTTTAGATTAAATGCTTTTCTTCCAATGTGATAGTTAATTTTTGTTGTTGATATTCTTTCACTCTTTGGATCTGCTGATTCTTTATTCAAAATGTAATATCTTCGCTTTTGAGCTCCTGAAAACAAATTCAGCATTTATGTAAAATAATAAAAATTAGTCAAATAAAATACTATATAAATACATGATTTACTAAAAAATACTAACCATAAATAGTAGCTAGAAGATCTTTTTCCAAATATTTGTTTGAAGGCGCAGTTCCCTCACCATCAAGAAATTTTTTTTTTTGCACATTGCAACTACTAATAACGTGAGTTAGCAACTTTTCCGTGCCAAACATATGCTGTGCAAGGGCATAAATATATGTTTTGTCATCATAAATATTTGTTTCATTATTGTCCAATGGGTCCATGTTCATGATTGTAGCAATTTTTTTTATTTTTTCCCAGCCTATTTTAGGCACGCATATTTCAGGATTTTCATGTATCCGTATGTTTTCCTGAAAAAAAAAATAAAAAGATTTAATTTTAATGCTAAATTTAAAAATAATTAAAAATATTTCATTCTTAATAAATAACATTTTAAGTCAATGTACCGTTTTAATAATCTCGTTTAATGTTGTTGCTGTTGGTTGTTGTGTTTCAGTAGTGTCCGTAATGTTGTATTCAGTAATTTCAATAGGTTTAATTTGAAATTCACTGTCAGTTATTAAATCTTTAATATCAAATCTTGTTGAGATATTTGATGATTCAAATGTGATATATTCTGCGTTGTCTGGTAAAACACACGCTGAAGGTCTTACATCTGATACAGTGCAAGTTGTAGTTCCTGATGATACAGGAGATGCTGTACATTTAGAAGAAACTGATAATGAAGTTTTAGATGATGACATACATGAGTCTTGTGCAATAGTAGAAAGTGAAGATAGCATAAGCTGTTTAATATGCGATTTGGTTTCTGGACAAGTTGATGAAAAATGTTCTCTCTGATAAAATATATTCAGTGTCTTCATCTCATCCAGCTCATTTTCTAATTTTTTAATTTTCTTTTCCATTGCTTTAATTTTATTATCTTTGTCCTGTATAGCCTCCAAATGCAATCTCTTAGGCATAACATCATCATCTGAATCATCTGATAATTCTTCGTCCTTTTCATCACTATCTTCATCATCTTTTATTGTAGTATATCTTTCCCTATTACTCCATGAAAGTTTCTTTCTTTTCGTAACAAAATTTTCTGCGAGCACCGTATGTACCGATTCTTTGTTAACTTTTCTATCTGGCTTTTCCTGAAAATTCCACAATTGTAAAATTGTACTTATATTTCTTTGATTAATTATTTAAAATATAGATTTTATTATTTAAAATAAAAAATATAAAAATATATGTAAAATATATTAGCAAAAAATAAAATATATCTGAAGACACAGTAGCAATGTATTTAAATCTTAATTTTACTCTTTATTTTTAATTATTAAAAAAGTTTTCTAAACATTATTTATTTCATGCTAGAAAAATACAAATATTTTAAATAATTCACAATATTTTGTTGAACCAATTTTTGTTATAATAACAGCTTGACATTAGTTTTGTTACATATGAATGCGATAGCTTTTAATGTTATTACTGTCGATATATGAAATACAATATATATAGCAAAATTCATTATGTTTTTTAATTTTGATTCATCATAGATATTTTAATAAAAAATGAAGTTCAACTTTTTTTTGTTGCGCGAAACATGTGTGTGTGTGTGTGTGTGTGTGTGTGTGTGTGTGTGTGTGTGTGTGTGTGTGTGTGTGTGTGTGTGTGCGTGCGCGCGCGCGCGTGCGCGTGCGTGCGCGTGCGTGCGTGTGTGTGTGTGTGTGCGTGTATTTCATACAAAAAAGAAAAACTTAATGTTTTGTTATATTTATTATTTACTATGTATTATTTTGTTTTACACACACACGCGCGCATGCATGCACACAGACAACAAAATAATGTATAACGCGTATATGTGTAAAACAATCCTGTCTAATTTTTAAATGAATTGTAACAAAGCAACATTTATTAATATAAACTTTTTCATGTATGCCTCAGGAACATACTTTCTTTCCAATCCTCGTAACCATTTTATTATTTTTTAATATTTTAGTGGTCTTATTTTTTGTTTTCTGCAACATAATAGAATATTGAAATTAAGTGTAAAATAATTGTAGAATAAAAAATAACTTATAATGTATGTATAAGACACGTTATAAATTTATCATTTATATATTTTTAGAAAAGATAAATACCTTTGTTGCAAAAAAGTTTAAAGGAGAATTAAAACAAGAAGACGTACCTTTTGCTTATTTTTTTGCTACAATAAACCAGTAGCCCGTGACTCTATCACTAAGAGTGAGGGAGTCTTAAACCTTTTGCTTCTTCCGGGCTCATCCAATTGCTTTCCTAATTCTAATTCACTTTCTATGGAAACAGAGAAAATTTATTTATTGAATAAATTATACCCAGACAACATGCCATGTCCAAATGGCGTTTTGACGTCTCAAAGACTTTAAATCATTTACTTAAAGTATATTAAGCGCTCATTAATCTCGTCTCGAGAGAAAGTAAAAGAGGTAATGAATGAAAAATACACATTTTATTAAAAGTATATAATGGTATATTTTTATAAAAATTAACTAAAAAATTTTATTATAAAATTGAGAAATCTGAATAAAAATATGTATTAGCATACCAGCGATTTTGAGTATGTTGGCTTCGTAATATTCTGGTTTTTTGTTGATAGTAGCTGAAGCTGTATAATGAGGGATTTCTGATACCCTTTTCGCCATCAATCTGGGAGAATCATCTTCATCAGGGCTCCAAAATACTTCTAATATTGTCTCAGGTCCTTTATTTTTAATACCATCTGGATTCTTCTCAAACCCGTACACAAATGATAATGGGCAAATCTCTTTTTCCTTGTCCTTAAGGTAGCGAACATATACCGCACACTTTCCACTGTCCATTATTAATATTGAACACGATTCACGAACAATATTTTTAATTAAGCCTAAATCATGATTGGCACCAATTTTAGCCTTAGTAACCGCTAGGATAAATTGTAATAAAAAAAACTTAGGTAGCAAACTGACGTTATTTATCGTCATTCTGACGTCGAAAAGACTTTTTTGATGATATTTTGACGTTAAAATGACGACAAATAACGTCTGCAGCTTGCTTATACCTGGATTACTACGTACTTGATAATAGCCCCTGTACATACATGAGACGCGATGAAATGTTTGTCGCGCGGAAACTGGCGGCAACACGATAACCAATCTTACAGTTCCGAAGAAAAGATGATATATTGATTGGCTATAACGTCGCTTCTTATCGTCACGTGACAAACATCCGCAAATCTCTCGTCCTGTGTGCAGCAGCAATTTTTTTTTTTCTTCAGAGATTTAACGTGCCACTAGCCAGCACCAGGGGCTTTAACGGCTATCGGACACTGCCCTATATGCCGGTAGAACTCTATCTTCTCTCCCTCTATAATTCTTCAAATCGTCTTTGATATAATCTTGAAGAACTTATGCAGCTCTATTAACGGCTGCAGCTCTAGTCTCCTCAGCCATGTATCGATGTTATAGGGATATGGCGTCTGCAGTATTGCCAATTTCCTGTAGAACCTTTCCCTAGCCTTTCCCTCCTGTAGAACTTTTCCCTAGCCTCGTCATACTGTCTACACCTGAAGGTCACGTGGTCAATATCCTGAACCTCACTTCCACACTCGCATCTCGCACTGCCTATCCTTTTCTTTCAAGCGATTCGTTTAAATTGAAATGGTTTGATCTAAGTCTGTTTATCATGTTGACTATCCTTCTGTCCAAATTTATCTTGTTAAACCATGCATTCTTCTTACTGCTATCATAGTAAACTTCGAAGAATCGAACTCCTTTAAATTTTCCTTCTTCTTCACATCTTATTGCTGTCTTGCGGAACATTTCTTCCTTCATTAAAGCCCTTCAGTCCCTGGCTGGTACTTTTATTCTTAGGTCCTTGGGATCTTTAGTCGCTTCTTTCGCCAACCCGTCAGCGTCCTCATTACCTACTACTCCGCTATGGCCTGGCACCCATCCTATCATTACCTTTTTATTAATTTTGAACTCCACTTGTTCTTCGAATGCTTTGATTCTACCACGAATGGTACAGATAATTTCACTCTTATAAAAAGACATTTTGTAATTCATCAATTCTTTAATAACCGCCTGACTGTCGGATAGTATTAAAACGTCTCTTTGCCAATTGTTTTCAATTATATATCCCGTAGCTTTCTCAACGGCTATTAGTTCTCCTGTGAAAACGGAGCATCTTTTATCTATGCTCATATTATAAGCTGTTTCCTCTCCCTCAATTACTAAGCCTATTCCTGTACTCTCTTCCTGATCGATTCTAGATGCGTCCGTATATATAACCCCGAGATTATTTTCTAATTTGTACTTTTCCTTAAAGCGCCGAATAAAAACTTCATCCTTCATTCTTGGAAGCCTGTCTTTCCAAACCTATATCTATTTCAGTTTTTATCATCAAGACAAAACTAGTATTATACAAGTCATATAGTACAAATTATTGAATATATTTCTTTCATAAGATATAATAAAGTCGTTATATTATTATATGTATTAAAATCGTACGCGACTTTAATATTTATTAAAATATTATCAGGATGAGGGGCCCACAATTTGTAGGGCGGCCCTGCAGTGCCTGGTAAAAGGAAATTCGGACGCTCTAGCCGTCTCAGAACATTGAGAATCTTGGCAACATCGAGATTCTTGGTAACAATGAGAGGAAAAGGACGAAAGATTATATATCTATCCTGCTCGTATCGTAAACAATCGAGACGGCAACATTGCACGCACAAGCGCGCAATGTATACATGCTTGAGCTAGGATCGATAATATAGGAAATTTTGATATCATATTCTAGATTATCGACCCTGATCAAGTTTGACCGTCACTCCAGCATCCCCTTAACAGATGGTTATTGTGTTGTGCGTTGCGGATACATTGTGAATACGGAGGATAAATACGCTAAGAAAGATTTGAAGCTCTTTTAGTACGTACAGTAAGTATCAAGCATATCTCAGTATATACATGCATATCAGGTTATTATTAGAGGATTAGTTTACATCAACTTTTGATATATTCATAACCGTTCAATAAAGGTTATTTGTGTTTTCAAGGCAATCTTTAAGTCCTATTGTGTTGTGTGTATTGCGGATACGGATATGTACGCTGAAGAAGATTTGAAATTCCTACAATAAGTAGAGTAAGATCAAATCAAGATAAATCAGTATATACATGTATATCAGGTTATCAGTTATACATGTATATCAGGTTACTATTGAAAGATTAGTTTACATCAACTTTTTATATATTTATGTAATGTAATTGATATTCGATTGAGGTAAATGATAGTTATTTTAGTGGCACCTCGTTGTCTTTAGTTAAATCAAATTAATCTCTATTATAATTAGTGAATTTAAAATAATAATTAATGTTTATATATAAGCTATTATTTATAATCCATTTTTATTTCAAGGCAATCTTTAAGCCCGTTTCAGACTACGGATTGGAATTAGGATTAGATTGAAATTTGACCAATCAGAACAATGTTCATAGACTTACTTAATATTAGCTTTATTTTGATTTTCAAATTCCAATCTAATCTCAATCCCAATCCCAATAGTTTGATACGGGCTTAATTAAGTAACATCCTAAAACCCATTAACGTCCAAACGGATGCATTTTTGACATTTTAGCGACTTTATTATACAATGTTAAAGGTTTAAAAAAATTTGAAAAGTATCATTTCTTATGTAATAAAATTTTACGCTCTTTCAGATCCATTATCAGAATTGGTGTAATCTGTTTCACATCGACACAGTATGAAACTTCAGCTCTTTCCGCAACCATTGGTGCACAAAATAGCTGTATTTTAAGGGGGGTTTTGCAATAAGTTGCAAATGCCTTGTCATTCGCAAACGACATCATTGATTGATTGACGAATTACATCGCCGTATTGCAACATTAGCGACTGGCGACAAGGCATTTGTAACTTATTGTAGATCCCCCCCCTGAAGAATTAAAGTCAAAATTGTTATTTTTATTTAAAAATGGCTAAATCGCAAAAATTTACGAACTGTCATATTTTTCCCACAATATCAATAAATATAAATCCGTCACATTGAAAATTGCGTGTTTGATCGAAAATGAACTGCGAATATCAATTCCACTATTTTCAGTGATAATAAGTTGTTATCGAAATTTACGAATTATTGTGAAACGAATGTAGTTGTTATTTTTAAATGAAGATGAGAATTTTGACAAATTGAAAAATATACCATTAAAGTATAACTATTTTGTGTACCGATGGTTGCGAAAAGAATTGGAATTTCATAGAATATCGAAGTGAAAAAAAAGAAATTAAAAAGCTTCATAACTTTTTTAATTAACACAAATTACACACGTATTTTACACAAATTCTGGTGATCAATTCTGAAAGAGCATAAATAAAATTTTACGTAAGAAATTAACGTCGCAAATAAAGTCGCTAAAAATTATGTTAAAAATGCGTCTGTTTGGGCGTTATTGAGTTTGGATGCAATATAAAATCTGATAAAAACGAATTCTTGAAAAGCGAAAATAAAATTTGCACGATTTTCTCTTACAAATTGGATAGTTTAAACAATAGGGAATGTATTACTTATTGATAATATTATCATCATTTTATATATTTGTAGCTTCCCAAAACTATTTTATTTATATTTGCCTCGTAGTGCAGTTTTAAACATAAAATTGCTCCTGTAGAGTTAAGCGGTCTACACCTACATTTCTTCGTGAGAACAGATCATAGGTTTAAAATTGTTTTTATTCTCAAAATGTTCTGTTCTAACCTTTCAATTTTATAAAATTAGTTGTTTAATATATAAAAATATATTTTACTACTTAAACATTTCATATTATTTCTTTTTATAATACGGTTTAAAACATAAAATTGCTATATAATGATACATTTCTCAGTGAGAATAAAAAGTATAGTAACATAGATCTTATAATATCACCAAAGTTGGCAACTTTTACCTCACTTATTGTAACCTTAAATAAATATGTGTTCCAGTTTTGGAGTCCAATTTCTCAGACACTCTTTTTGACATATGTTGCGAAAATATTAATTATGTACAAAATACGAAATAATGACTACTATACCATTTGATATAAGACACTTTCTAGTTTGTATTTCTGCTATCAAACTTTTATTTTTATATTTTGTTTAAGAAATATTGTTAAAAAACAAACTGGTGTGCCGGTATTGGTGACTTTCCTCTACTTAAGATGATTTTCAGTAATTATATAGACATTTTAATGCATCATATATAAAATGTTATTTTTTGTTTCAGGATTCATATTAACAGGTTATTTTCACATTAACAGGTATTTCTTTTTATATTTCTATTATTTCTGTTCCTTTTCTATTTCTATTTCTATTATTTCTTTTCCTGTTTTCTTTTTTTCTCTATATTTCTATTTCTTTTCTTTTTTTATATTTCTCTATTTCTATTTTTTTGATTTTCTATTCTTTCTTTTTTTTAAAAGGTTGCTGTGCGCCAATATAATACCAGGTTGCTGTGCGCCAATTATAATTACAATTTAAGATTTTAGATTTAAGGAAAACTTTGAATTATTTCAATTTTTCGATAGCTGAACTGTCAAACTGTAACGATATCGCGCTGATAGTTGTTCTTACAATACGAAGTGTGCCAAGCAAAAGAATCAATCAGCATCGTGGAAGAGATAATACAATATTTCGAGACTTTCAACTGTTGATTTAGCACGCCTTTTTCAAGAGTAGTATATAATAAAAATGTCTATAAAAACAAAAGTAACGTTTCCGATAGAAGAGAAAAATATTATTGCTCAAGGTAGATGATTAGAAGACATGCATATAGAGCATTTTTATCATCTTTTAAAAAGTTGCTCAGATTATAGACCAGTTAGTACATTGCAAAATTATATTCTTGATGATACAATACCATCTATGTCAGAAAGTAAAAAACATATACAGATTTTACATAGTTCTGATTTTGATTTACATAGTTATGAATCTGATTCATTGGATTTGTGTAAGTTAAATCATAACATAATTACCTTTTTAAAAAAAGGTAAAAAAAGCGTCAAGTATACGCCCGCAATAAAAAGTAACGATATATCATCAAATTGCGCCAACTATAGAAATGTTTGTATATTTAACAACTAGAAAGGCTATTATTTTATTATTAGTATCTTTAATAGTATCTTTAATAGTAAAATACTATGCAATGATTAATATGATTCCATACAGTAAAAGTTTGGAGCTTATTGTTTAATATATCAACATTTATAGATTAATAAAAAAATATGTTAAATATTAATTTAAAGAAAATATTGAACATTCTATATTTAATTAAAAGTAATTAGATGTTGTAAGATATGTTTATAAAATTCTTGAAGATTGAAATCAATCAGTATTTTAATTGAATAAAAGATTTTATTGAATATTTTATTACAAACAAATATTTTTAACACAGACACAAATACATATATATATATATATATATATATATATGTATATATACATATACATACAAATATTTTATTAAAAATACTTGGCGCTAAATACGGATCAAAGAAGAGTATTCGATAGAGTCATTGATACTGTAAGTTCAGATAATTCAGTACTACGATTATATGTTAGCGGAGAAGGTGGTACTGGAAAGAGTTTCTTAATTAAAACAATTAAATGCTGGACAAAATCTCAATAAAGATACCGCCGTATCAGCACCTACTGGCATAGCAGCGTTTAATATAGATGGTTTGACAGTTCACAGATTGCTTCAGTTACCTGTTGAACACGGTCAAACTCCAAAATATAAGCAATTGTCGAATCATGTGTTGAAAGTATTACGAGCAGATCTTAAGGATGTTGTTCTTCTTGTAATTGATGAAGTGTCAATGATATCTAATTTGATTTTAATGTATATACATCTTCGAATGTCTGAAATATTTGATACTAATGACTGTGAAGATGGTTGGTTCGGTCGAAGGCATATTCTTTTATTTGATGATCTACTTCAATTACCTCCTGTACGCGAAGATCCCGTTTTCGTGCGATTGTCAAATGACAAAATTAATAAATATATTGGTTCTCTAAATGCTGTTAATTTGTGGACCATATTATTTGATTATGATGAATTGACAATCAATATGCGTCAACAAGGGGATGAGTCTTATAAACAGTTGTCGAGAATTCGTATTGGTTTAGTGACAAAATCGTGAGATTCTTGAAAGTAGAAAAATATCTTTCAAAGGTGATTCCTTTGAATCTAGATTGAACGAATTATGTAATTTTATTACTGATTTATCGTCGGACGCTGTTTGTTTATTGCCTACTTGTCATGTGTGTGATGTTCTTAATACTGCAATGTTAAATCGCGTTACTGAGAAAGAGATAATATTAGTTGCCGAAGATATGATTGATTGTATTCCATATGTAAAAAAGAAAGTATTAAAGGTATTGTCAAATAATGATGATGATAATTCTAAAACTGCTGGACTTTCAAAGGAAATTGTAATTAAGATTGGAGCAAAAGTGATGATAAGGCATAATATTGATGCTACCTTGGGTCTTGTGAATGGTACAAAAGCTAAAGTAATTTCAGTTGTACGAGATCCATCTACCGATCGTGTAGAAGAAATCAAACTTCTTTTGCCATCGGGATCAGAACATTCAATTGAAAGAGTGAGCGTTAAATTTGAAGTGGTAGATAGAGCGTACGTTATTAGAAAACAATTTCCACTGTGTCTGAGTTATGGAATCACTATTCATAAAAGTCAAGGTTTAAGCTTACAAAATGCTATTATGGATATAGGTAACTCTATATTTAATTGCGGTCAAATTTACGTTGCATTATCACGAGTAACGTCTCTAGAAGGATTGTATTTGATTAACTACGATCCTTCGGCAATAAAAGCTAACGAAGAAGCCATTATTGAATATAATCGGCTGAGACAAGTCCACAAACCAGAAGCAGAAATGATTACTGTTTCAAAAGAACGTTTTCGCAAAGTAAAAGATGCTCCATGGGCATTGTCAAAAGTAGTTGATTCTATTCAACAGAACTGTCAAGATAAAAAATCTCGGCAAAATATTACTTGGATTATAAATGGTTTTCAAAATATGGATAAAGTATCATGTTACGCAAATGCAGTATTACAATGTCTGTTAAATTTAAGTACCATTAGAGAAGCATTGCTTAAATGTGATAAATCAGATATTTTAAGGATGATAATGCATCGATATGAAAATAGAATGCGCGATTTGAATACATGTGCATTACGGCAATATTTAGGAGAACATTTCTCGATAAACATAAAACGAGATGCATTTGATTTTCTTACAATCCTGTGCGCAAAATATGATTGTTTAAGACATTTGGTAGAGTGTAAAGTAACTTTTACTACAGGATGTAAATCTTGTGAGAATACAAAAACAACTACTTATAATTATTTAATTCTTTCAATACCTATTAACAATTTAAAAAAGAAAAGTTATAATCTCAACGATATATTAAATGCTACATTGTCACATTGGTGTCAATCAGACAATAATGGATCATGTGTATATTGTAACGGAAATGAAATATTATTTAAAAATGAATTAACATTAGCAAAAGATATAATTATCATACATTTAGTATTATTTTCTTCACAAGATGATAAAGTAGTAAAAGAAATACGTAAATTTAATATAAGTGCTGTTCCAACGACTAAAGTATTAATAGCTGGACAATCGTATAGAATAACAAATGCTATATTTCATAATGGTTCCAGTATTGAGGAAGGACATTACACAAGTATATGTAGAGAAGGAATGTCTAGTAGTTGGATTGAGGCTGATGATGCACAAATAAGGAAAAGACAATGGCCTAGAGGCGCTAAAGATCTTTACATACTTTTTTTACAAAAAATAAGTAAAAAGTAAATAGACTGAACATATATTTGTATTAAAATAATTATTTGTATAAAAATATTTATTTGTTGGCTTTATATTATTTCCTTTATTTCTTACTTATATGGACGCACAACAACCGTTTTTTCTAAGTATTGTTTACATAATAATTACTACGAAATATGTGAAATCACAACGAAATTACCTTTTGAAAAAAAGGTAAAAAAATGCGCCAAGTATACGCGTTCACATAACGCCTGAAAAATTACGCCTAAAAAAAAAACTCTTCTACAAAACTAGGTAATTACAAAATGTGTGAAATCCTAACAAAATTACCTTTTCAAAAAAAGGTAAAAAAATGCGCCAAGTATACGCGCTCACACAACGCCTAAAAAATAACGCTTCAAAAAAGAACTCTTCTACAAAACTGCGCCTAAAAAAAAACCTCTTCCAAACCTAAAAAAGAACTCTTGTATTAATTATCTACAAAACTATACCTAAAAAAAACTTTTGTTCAAAACCTAAAAAAAGAACTCTTATATTAATTACCTTTCTACAAAAAAGGACATTAATTTTTCCTACTAAAAATGTGATATTAAGAAAGTTCGCCAACTATAAAAATGGATAGTTTCATAAACTAAAACACTTATTTTTTTCACTAGTATTAGTAGTATTTTATGTAATAGTATTTTAATATCAATAGGCCTTATTCATAGTCTGATTTTATGTATAAAATTGTCTTGAGTTTATCTCCAAATACTAATTATTTCATTGATTACGAAGCATTTGAAGATGAATTCAAAACGATCTTAAAGATACGATCCGACTATGAATACCGCCTATTGATATTAAAATATGGGCTGCTGTGCGCCGATATAAGGCTGCTGTGCGCCGATATAAAGCTGCTGTGCGCTTACAAAAAACAGTTGTTATGCATATAAGTAAGAAATAAAGGAGATAATATAAAGAAAACAAATAAGTATTTTTATACAAATAATTATTTTAATACAAATAAATATTTTAATATATTTTTACATATAAATATTTAAATACTATATACAAATCTTTTATAAATAAATATTTTATTGCACGCACGCACGCACGCAGTGAGAGAGAGAGAGAAAGAGAGTTAGGCAATTAAGATATTTATTCGGTATGAAAGATAATAATTTTAACACATAATTATTTGAGTACAAATAAATTTTTTTTTAAATACTTGGCGCCGCCAAACCGATTAAATTAATTTTCTAACCTTTTTTCTCTTAATGTGTTTGTGCGTGCGCAGATGTGTGTGTGTGTGTGTGTGCGTGTGCGTGCGTGTGCGTGCGTGTGCGTGCGTGTGCGTGCGTGTGCGTGCGTGTGCGTGCGTGTGCGTGCTTGTGCGTGCGTGTGCGTGCGTGTGCGTGCGTGTGCGTGCGTGTGCGTGCGTGTGCGTGCGTGTGCGTGCGTGTGCGTGCGTGTGCGTGCGTGTGCGTGCGTGTGTGTGTGTGTGTGTGGGTGTGTGGGTGTGTGGGTGTGTGGGTGTGGGTGGGTGTGGGTGTGTGTGTGTGTGGGTGTGTGTGTGTGTGTGTGTGTGTGTGTGTGTGTGTGTGTGTGTGTGTGTGTGTGTGTGTGTGTGTGTGTGTGTGTGTGTGTGTGTCTTTCGTATTTTCTTCCTCCTGCGTATATATGTAAATTATTGTTATCATAGTTGATAAGTTATTATATAATTTAGTTTATAAGAAATGATTGTTAACATATTAAAGCAATTAAGATATTTATTCGGTTTGGCGGCGCCAAGTATTTTGAAAAAAATTTATTTGTATTCAAATAATTATGTGTTAAAATTATTATTTTTCATACCGAATAAATATCTTAATTGCCTAATTCTCTCTCTTTCTCTCTCACTGCGTGCGTGCGTGCGATAAAATATTTATTTATATGTATGTAGTATTTAAATATTTATATGTAAAAATATATTAAAATCTTTATTTGTATTAAAATAATTATTTGTATAAAAATACTTGTTTGCTTTATATTATCTCCTTTATTTCTTACTTATATGGTTGCACAACAACCGTTTTTTGTAAGCGCACAGCAGCTTTATATCGGCGCACAGCAGCCTTATATCGGCGCACAGCAGCCCATATTTTAATATCAATAGGCGGTATTCATAGTCGGATCGTATCTTTAAGATCGTTTTGAATTCATCTTCAAATGCTTCGTAATCAATGAAATAATTAATATTTGAAGATAATTATATAAACGTCTCCCGTCAAGTATGTTTTATAGGGCAAAAGTTCTTTTAAGACGTAGAGTACTTAAGAGGGTGTCCTGGTTAAAAAAGTAAAAAAATTTTTTTTGCTTATTTTACTCCCTAACATCTCTAGAATATGGGTCTATATATTACTTTTTCGAAATTCGAACTCCAAGTTTACCTACTGAACCTTTTTCAGAGCAGGTATGTGCACGCGCCGTTGGCACTCAAGTACGTTTTTGGCGTTTTTCTCGAAAACATATTTTCAAAGTTGGCGTACACGATTACTCAAAATGTATTAAACGAATTGACTTGAAACTTAACATGCTTTAAAAATACATAATTATCTTCGATATGAATAGAAAATTATTTAACAAACAATTTTTATAAAAATTGTATAGGTCATTATTACCGACTTTTTAAAGGTAAAAACGCTTTTTTTTCTGTCAAAAAACTGTCAAAAAACTTTAATTTTTCTAATTTTTCAATTTTTGCGCCTATTCATATAAAAAATTTGAGTTTATAGATTACAAAATTATTAAAAATTTTCAGATTGGGCCATTTTTGCGACCAAGGATTCTGCACGCCGATTTGATGCTCGGAATTAACACTCTTTACAAGATTGCTTATCATTTGTCTCAATAACTTTTTTCTTTATAAAAAAAATTTCTCTGTATTGTCTGAGAGTTGCACTAGTGTGCAAAAAAGTTTTGGATTGATTTGGATTATATGTTTTGAATAAAAAAATATTTAAAAAATCACTTTTTTGTGCTCTTGACTAGGACATCCCTTAAGTGATATATTTTTTCGTAATCGTGAGTGATTTTTTATATAAGCTTTTTTATATAAGCGAGACGTTACAGCGTATCATTTAAAGGAAAAATGACACTTCTTAAGAAAGAACTTAATGTTTTTTTCAAATAAATCGGTATTATCAAAAAATGTATATATTGATCAGGAATATAGATTTTTACAACTATATATAACAATGATACACATAAATGCACTTAATGCAAAGATGTAAAAAATGCATGCATTTTTTCCCACGATTTATGTCGTTCAGATATGTTGTTGTCGTCGTCGTCGTCGTCGTCGTCGTCGCAAAAGTTTTCTTGTCCCCTTCTCCTATTTTTCCTATTTTCCAACAACTAACGCATGTAAATGAAAAAGAGCTGTATTACGCGGAAAAATTATTGATCTAAAAACGTGTAACAGTCCCCACGAAGGTGATTCCATAAGGGTTGATGCCAACCCTCCATCCTTCACTCTTTTCTTCTAAGAAAGGGTTGTAATACTTGCGGAGGTGGTATCTTCCGTAAAGGTAGATGTCTATCATGCACCCTTCACTTTTTTCTTGTAAGAAAGGGTTGAAATTTTCGAATTTTAGTTAAGGTTTAATTCGTACTTAGTTTGCTATGATTCGGATTTTGATGTAGGTCCGCGTTCGATTCGCAACCCCTAAGTGGCCTATAAAGGGCTGAAAACGGGTTTTCGAGAGAAGAAGGGGAAAGAGTGATGGACGGTAATTGGTATCTGAGAACGGGTTGTAGTTCTCGCAAAGGTGGTTCTGTAAGGGTTGTTGCGAACCTTTACCCTTCACTCCCCTTTTTTTAAGAAGGGGTTGAAATTTTCGATTTTTAAAGTTAAAGCTCGTACGTGTCATAATTCGGATTTTGATCTAGGTCCGATGTTACGTCTGCCGCCTCCACTCCCCATTCGAGCCCTCAAGCTCCTGCGAAAAGGCTTTCCCTCATGCGCCCACGATCAGGGGAAAGTTGTCGCGCAACCCTTAATACGCGTTATTTATCGAATGCCCATTATCGATCAATGATGCCGAAGAACCCAGCAAATGTGTAAAAATATATGTATACGTATATATACATGTATGTTCACTTAATCGTATTATAAATCACAAAGCGCCTTGTTCATTATAAATTATTGTAATCGTTAAGTACGTATAGAATATAAGTCAGATTAGTCCATACTGCGTGCGAAACATGGACCCGAGCGATCAGCCGCAATAACAAGGCCCTCAGGAATGCGGAAGTAGTTTCGCGCGAGTGAGGAAGGGATGGCCCAGCACACCCTCTCACCGCGCCGGGCTACTAAACTGAAGGTATATAAACCCGCGAAATCAGACCCTCGAAGTACTCAGAGCTTCTGAGTCTAAACCGAAGGAGCTTGCAGCGAATCCTGGAGATTCAGCTCAGCCTACCCTTCGGACTTAGGCTCAGTTCTTAACTCAGTATTAACATATTCTTGTATTAACCACTTTTTGGACTTAGAATATTCTCGCGCATTCGAACTTAGAATATTCTCGCACTTTCGGACTTAATATATTCTCGTGCCTTTGAACTTAGACTATTTTCGTGTTTACGAACTTAGAATATTCTCGCGCTTTCGAACTTAGGAAATTCTCGCGCTTTCGAATTTAGAATATTCTCGCGCTTTCGAACTTAGAATATTCTCGCGCTTTCGAACTTAGAATATTCTTGTGCTTTCGAATGTAGAATAATTCGCGCCTAGAATATCTTCGAGTTCTCGGACTTAGAATATTTTCGCGTTTTGGACTTAGAATATCTTTGCGAATTCTAACTTAGAATACTTTTGCGAATTCAAACATAGAATATTTTTGCGGATTCCACCTTAGGATAATCTTTCTCATTTTTCGTTTTCAACTCAATTCCCAGCTTCGAATTCATCTTTAGGATAGTCTTTTGGGACTCAGTTCCGAGCGAACATTCATTTGCACAACATTTAAATTAAACACTGTACGCATACACTTGTACAATACGCTCTCTTTATTCATTTATTAAAATTCTTTTCATTGATTCTTTTTCTATCTATAATTTCTTCTTTTTCTTTTCTTGTCCTCGTTTCCCTTACTTTCTATCTTTACTTACCGCTAAGCGAGACTGAGCGCTGGGAAAGCAAGGCGCCCTGACCCTCGCTACTTCTAACTCTTCACCTCCTTCCGGAACAGAGCAGAGCGCTAGGGAAACCAGGCCGCTTCGACCTCCTGATCCATTTCTCTCCTCATCAGGTGGAACCGAGCGCTAACATCATAAGGCGCCCTGACCTCCACTTTCCATCGAAATCTTCCGTTCCTCTCTCATTCTAAACCGGAGTCGAGCTCTAGGGAGAACCAGGGCGCTGCGACTCTCTGTATTCCATTTTCTCTCACGAGAACTGAGCGCTGGGGAAACCAGGACGCTCATTCTCTTTCGCCTTTTTCGCCTACTCGTCCTCGCCCTCTCCCTCTTTCTCTTATGTTTTCCCTCTTGTTAAAAATTATAATCCGACCATATCTATTTCGTTCGCTACACACGTACACTGACATACACACATTTCAAAAATGGCTAGACTCTCGCTGCAATCATGGTGCGACGTGGGCGAGCTTCCGACCGCAGAAAGCAGCTGATTCGGCTGAAGAAGGTATTCCTCGAGCACAGAGTGTTCGATCTCTCTGTATTCGACAGAGCAATAGAGGCCGCGGCAAAAAGGGACCTACCATCCGCAGTAAGGCCACAACCTGAGGCTTTGCGCGAGAAAGACACTCAAGAGCGACCAACCGCGGTACCGAGGCCGAAAGCTGCAAACCGGCTGCCTCGTCCACCTGCAACCGAGGCTCCTATACATCGCCCCACTAGGCCCTTGCCGGCCTCCACGCACGCGCGCGCGCCAAAAAAAATTACAAACTTAACATCCGAATTCGAATCGCAACTCCTAAGTGGCCTATAAAGCGGTGAGAAGGGGTGAAAACGGTTTTTCGAGAAAAGAAGGGGTAGAAGTGATGGACGGTGATTTGGTATATAAGGACGGGTTGTAATACTCGGGAAGATGATTCCATAAGGGTTGATGGTAAGGGTTGATGCGAACCTTTACCTTTCCCCCTTTTTTAAAGAGGTTGAAATTTTCGATTTTTAGTTAAAGCTCAATTCGTACGTAGTTTGTTATGATTCGGATTTTGATGTAGGTCCGAGTTCGATTCGCAACCCCTATAAAGGGATGAGAAGGGATGAAAACAGTTTTTCGAGAAAAGGAGTGATGGGCGGTAATTGGTATCTAAGGACGAATTGTAATACTCACGGAAGTAATTCTGTAAGAACTGATGTCAACCCTTACCATTCACTCCCTTTTTTTTAACTGGTAGAAATTTTCTAATTTTTTACTTCTTTTTATGAGAAACTATTTTCACCACCTCTACTCCCTTATAAGTCACCTATAACCGTAACCCTTTTAGAGTTACGAATCGGACTCGAACCTGCATTAAAATCCGAATCATAACAAACTAAGTACGAATTTAGCCTTAACTAAAATTCGAAAATTTCAAACCTCTTTTTTAAAAAAAGGGGACCGGAAGATGGAGGTTGACATCAACCCTTACAGAACCACCTTTGCGAGAACTACAATCTGTTCTCAGATACTAATCGCCGTCCATCATTCTTTCCCTTTCTTTCCTCGAAAAACCGTTTTCACTCCTTTATAGGCCACTTAGGGGTTGCGAATCGAACTCGGACCTAGATCAAAATCCGAATCATGACAAACTACATACGAATTGAACTTTAACTAAAAATCGAAAATTTCAACCCTTTCTCAAAAATAAGGGGGGTGAACGGTAAAGGTTCGCATCAACCCTTATGGAATCATCTCTCCGAGTATTACAACTCTCAGATACCAATTACCGCCCATCACTCCATCCGCTTCTTTTTTCAAAAAACCGTTTTCACCCCTTCTCACCCCTTTATAGGCCACTTAGGGGTTGCGAATGGAATTCGGATCTAGATCAAAATCCGAATCATGACAAACTACGTACGAATTGAGCTTTAACTAAAAATAAAAAATTTCAACCCCTTTTTTAAAAAAGAGGAGCGAAGGGTAGAGGTTCGCATCAACCCTTATGGAATCATCTCCCCGAGTATTACAACCCGTCCTCAGATACCAATCATCGCCCATCACTCCTCCTTCTTTTCTCGAAAAATCGTTTTTACCCTTTCTCACCTTTTTATAGACCACTTAGAGGTTGCGAATCGAATTCGGACCTCGATCAAAATCCGAATCATAACAAACTACATACGAATTGAGCTTTAACTAAAAATCGAAAATTTCAACCCCTTTTTAAAAAAAGGGGAGTGAAGGATAGAGGTTCGCATCAACCCTTATGGAATCATCTCCCCGAGTACTACAACTCGTCTTCGGATATGTATATCATTTACTGCTCATCACTCTTTCTTTTCATGAAAAACAATTTTCAACCTTTTATAGGCCACATAAGATATATGAATCGATCTCGAACCTATGTCAATATGCTAATTATAATAAAGTATATATTTAGTCTTAACTAAAGTACGAAAAAAGTTTTAAACTGTAGATATTTTATACCGTAGCTGTTGTTACGTCCAGACCTGTGGATTTCTTACTAGGTCAAGTGACTGTGATACGGAGCGGGCAGGGAAGGGCGTAACGAGCTGTTTGTTTAGAATCTCGAAGATACTCTATCGGAGTGAGTGCTCCGAGCCGATCGCATGCGGACGCTTCATTTATAGGTCAACGTTCGAGACGCTTTGACACTATAGACAAACTATTAGTGACTACGTTTACACGGCACCGGTAATCGGGTTTAATAACACCTGTAGTTGTCAGGTAGACCAATCGTAACAATTTTTCAGAAGAGATGATAGCTGTGATTGGTCTGTCTGACAACTGTGGATGTTATTAAACCCGATTAATGGTAAATGTAGTTAGTGTTGCTAGACGGGCCGCTTTTCTCGCGCATGCGCAATGGTTGCAGCCGTTAATCCAGCGGTGTACGCAGTGTGTACATGTGGGCCCGAAGCAGTGCGAAATAATGAGTTTTGGCGGCATGTAGAGGTTAAGGATCCCAATTTAAGATAAGTGATTAGTTATAAGTATGTAATTGAATTATTATTAATATTTATAATTAGTATTAATAATAATTAGTATGTGAGAAAATAATATATCTTTTTTATTTCGTGTTTCCTAAATTTTATTTTATATATTATTGTTGGACGCTTGACCGCGGGATCGAAGACGGTACCGACGAGAGGAACAGAGACAGGAACGATTGACACTGGACAACAGCTCTTTCTTATAATAAATCTTTATTCAAAAACTCTTAACTCAAAACACTAAACCGCATGGCATGAACGACGCTCGAGAAGTGGGGTCTTAGGCCCGGCGGCGCGGCAGCCTCAGCGTCGCTGCGCTTCGGCGGCACGGCGTTGCCATGGTAGCACCGCTGCACGCTATGACTCACGAGAGTGTGCCTCGTATATCGTCAAAGCTTCACAACACTCCCTCCCTTTGTCGATTCTCAGGCAGTCATATGAACTCTTCTTATCACTCTTACTCTTGACTCTATCTCTTTATTGGGTGTTTTCTTTATCTGTGAACATTAACATTATATTAATCATTTTATTTAATAAACCTCTTATTTTACATCTTTATACTCTAACTCTTTTCTTTACTCCATTATTATCTTCTAAATTTGCTATTTTGTCTCTTAAATATTTGAAAGTTTCTAAAGGCAAAGGTTTTGTCATAATATCAGCCAGGTTTTCTTTAGTTTCTATCCATTTAATTGTGACTTTATTTTGATCAACACATTGTTTTATGAAGTCTCCATGGGTTTCAGCCATATGTTTTCTATTTCCCGTTTCTTCTCTTTCAATGAGGCTGCTCTTAATTTCCTCTAAGCTGTCATCAAACATCTTGAGTTTGTGACATCCATCTTTCTTGGTACAATCTCCAGCAGATTTATTATCGCACCATATTGTTATTGGAAAGAACGTCTTCCCTGTGATTTGTCTGATGGACTTATCTAAAGAGATTAACTCTTGACAAGCTTCACTCATTGCTAAATACTCTGCTTGACATGTGGATAGTGTAACATAAGATTGCTTGTGGCTTCTCCAAGCCACGGCATCTCCAAACAATTTAATTATGTATCCACCTGTAGATGTGGAATTTAGACAGTCTCTAAAGCTAGCATCTGTCAATGACTCTAATTCGTCTGATTTACCTCTAAATGTTAATCCCATGTCAGCAGTTCCTCTTAAGTACCTGAAAATTCTTTTTACCTCTAACCAATCTTCTTCGGTTGGTTCCATTTGTTTTCTCGCCAAATAGTTAACTGCAAAAGTTATATCAGGGCGAGTTGCGTTTGCTAAATACATCAAACTTCCAATGGCTTCTCTGTATGGCACTCTTTTAATTTCCTCCTTCGGAGTCACATCCCTAGTCTCTTGAGTTTCAAGTTTGCATTTTTTGTGTCTATTACTCACCTGTCTAGTGACCATTGGTGTACCGTGAGGTTTACACTCTTTCATGTTAAACTTCTCTAGAATACTTTCTGTGTATTTTGTTTGGTGAATGAACATATACTTATGTTACGTCCAGACCTCCGGAATATGGAGAAGGAGGGAAGCGAAAGAAAGGTTTCCCGAGAGAGAGAAAGATGGAGGGGATGGAAGGACGGAACGGACTCCTTGTAATCTCGCCCGTTTGTGCGGGCGAGTCGAGCACACGTTTTCAAGCCTCCGAATTTGGGTCAACGTCTGGGACAGACGCTATGACGCCAAAGTCAGAGCAATGTGCTCGTGGTCCCTATTTTGGGTCAGAGAATTGAATCTCTTTTACCCGGGGATGGGACCTCGTGCGATTCCCAGGCGAGGGAGAGGGAGAAGTAACGGGTGGTTAAAATGAAATTAGAGAAATTATATTTAGCTTACATTTATTTCAAATGAAAAAAAAAAGAAAAAGGGGAATTATAAATTTAAGTATAAGATTGAACTATGAACTTAACATAAGAGAGAAGAAAAGAAGAAAAATGATTATAAAATTAAACTAAAATATACATAGTTGATTAATAGGTAGTTTATTAAGACTAATATAAAAGTGATATTCGTGTTTGCGAGCGAAGATTTATACATTATTTCGTATGTGTGTGAGTGTGTGTGTGTGTGTGTGTGTGTGTGTGTGTGTGTGGAGGGATTTAGATCTTCCGAGCGATCTTCCGAGCGATCTTCCGAGGGGCCTCTTCCGTTTCGTCGGGTTCTTCGATGACGCCGCGGTCTTCGCGTTCGTCGGGCTCTTCGATGACGCTGCGCTCTTCGCGTTCGTCGGGCTCTTCGATGACGCCGCGCTCTTCGCGTTCGTCAGGTTCTTCGTCCTCGTCGGAAGGAGGAGAAGGGGAGTAGGAAGGGGCCCACTCGTCGTCCGAAAAATCGAACGGGTGGTGATTCGGGGAACCCGAAGGAGGAGTCGGCGGAGGGGTAGGCGGGAGCACGGTCCAGAAGGGACTGTGGCGAGCGAGAGGGTTGAAATCAAAACGCGGGAATAACCCGGCGGCTTCAAGATCGTCGATCTCGTTTAATAAGAAGTTTAAGTCGCGGTCGAATTCCCCGTCGATCTCGCGGTTTTCCTCAGGATTATTCACTAGATAGGAGAGAAAACAAACCGAAGTTCCGATATTGCGTCTGACACGTACGCGGATTCTGAGTTCTCACAAAAGAAAGGCTTGGACTTACTATTGCTGATGTTCGGTAGACGTTAGCGTTGGTCGGTGGGGCCCTTGAAAGGTCGGTTTAGGTCGGGCGGTGCACAGACTGGTGGACGTGGGCCAACACTCGGCGGTTTTGCTGCACTCGCGAATACCAAGTATAACGCCCGCACAACCGATTTTGAACTAGAGACTGGGCTGCTTATTAGACGGAGTTGGCAAAAACTGCCGATTGGACTGGGTATTAAATGAAAGAAAAACTGACTGACTGACTGACTGACACTGTTGATAAGGCACCGTATTGGACAAAAAACTGACGAAGACTTGGTAGAAAAAACTGACTGCGGCCCTCGGGAGCGCGGGTTTTTATATGAAAAATTTAAAGGGTGGGTGTGTTTAAACAACGAACTTGAGTTTTTGATTCGTCGAGCGCTTTTTGGTTTCTTAATGCTAATTGGAGAAACGGCCATATAATTCGGCTCCGAGTTTCTCATAGGCTGTTTAATCGTAAATGTCTTTGTGATTTACGATTAAACTAAGTCGCGTTTTTCTTAAAAATTTAAACTGAGCGTGGGACGATTCCTCCGTAGTTCAAGTGGTTTTCTTGTGACAGGTTGGCGCTATTAGAGCAATTACTGTCGCGTGAACTCATAATTTTTCACGCGTCGGCTCTGTACCTCACTCGGTTTTCGGAGAAATCGTGGTTAATTATGGCTATTTTCCATTACGGAGGACCGGCGTCTGTCAACAGCGCACGTGCACGTCGTCCCTTCTGTTGCTTTTAACTCTTTTACTTTAATTTTATGGTTTTTAATATTTTTTAAGAGAGATGAGTGGGTGCACGTGTGCGTCGCTTATTGTCAGTCGCCCTCCTCTTTTGAATCTTAAAGGGTAAAGTTCATTTCCCCCTCTTTATCCGAATGGGAGAAATCGTGGAGTCTACTGGACGTAACACCCCCCGCCTTAGACAAATGTTGGGGATGAAAACACAACATTTGCAAGGATGCAAGTGGTGAGATGATTTCTCCCATTCGCCAATTTATTTGGCACAATTTTTTTTTAGGGTCGATAGGGGTACGCATTCTAAGTCTATCTGAAGAAGGAGGAAAGAAATAATCACTTTCAGGGTTTTCATTCTTTCGTCCTCCTTTACACATGTGTAGCTTAAAAGAAAGTTTATATGGGCCCGTTTTGGGTCTCCGGAAAAGGGTGTGATTGTTTATTATTCTCTACTTGGTTTCAAGAAGGAGGAAAGAGAAGGCGACCACCAAAACCCCTTCCTTTTATTCCTTCGTCCTTCTTGTTTATTGTATTTATTGTTTTAAATATTTCGCAAGAGCGATTGAATATGTATCTATGTATATATATATATGTTTATATCATTCTCTCTGGCTTTAGCTGTCTTCCCTTCGCTGATACGTTTGAATTTTTAGATGAAAGGGATTCGGGGACCTTTAAAGACCCCTTTTATATATATATATTTTTTTTATTCATTTTTCCTTATTTTCCGTACGCGTGACTGTCGCCGAGTCTGGGGTATATTTCATTGCCCCCCATCCCTTTTTTTTGTCGGGAGGGGTTTCCCGAATGTCATTTTTCTGTTTCGTGAGGTTCCTGCTCTGGGTATGCGTTTAAGTGTTTGCACCGTTTTAGGTGTTGATTGCAGGCCATGCTTTTCGTCGTGCATGGCATGGGGTCTCAAAGGATCTGGTCGCCGCAATTGACGACAGCACGGTTGGGGATATTCGTAGGCACTTCGCCTTGCGAAGGCGCGAGTGGGAAACTCCTCGAATAACTAGTGAGTTCCCGAGCAGGATATCTCGCTGGGTTGTTGCTAATTAATAGCAAATTTTGCTGTATGTTTACAACTAGAAGGTAGTTGTTCTATACGATTGGTCGACAGTCAGGCGACGTTATCTGAATGATTCTACTTTTGAATGTGTATATATATATATATGTGTGTGTGTTGTAAAGACAGCTAAAAGGAAAGCAGCTTAGCCCCTGTATTTTCTTTTATTTTATTTTTCTTAGTGTTATTCTAACAGTTTTGTTGAGAGAAATCTGTGTCTATATATATATATGTATATACATGGTATGTAAAAGAAAGAGAAGAACCGCTTTTTATTTTTACTGGTTTTTTTTTTTTTTTTTTTTTTTTTTTTTTTTTTTTTTTTTTTTTTTTTTTTAAGAAGAAGAATATACATATTTTTCGAGGATACATTGAACGGTGATCTTAACTAATGGAGAAGTATGTGCGATCCCTGAGATTACATTTATTTTTAATATTGAACATTTAAGTATAATTAAGGACTTAACCTATATACGAAGAAATATGTATGTATATTTTTGCAAATATGTATATATTTTATTTTATTTTTTAAGAGATTTTTTTTTTTTTTACTATAAAATAAAGAGGGAAGGAGTTTCCCCTTTTTTAAAGCATAACTTAAGAGCTAATGCAGGTATATAAAAGTATGTATATATATATATTTTTATATAGCTTAAGGATTATGTAGAATTATATTTTATGTCAAAAGTATAGCTTAAATATTACTTAGGTATGCATATATATTTTTCTCTCCCTTTTTTGAAAGTATAGCTTAAGGCTATATACATATATATATATATATTTTTTTTTGTTATTCCTATTGTTAATATAACTTTAGGACTGTGTAGATGTGTATATATATTTTATATATATATTTTTGTCTTCCTCTCCTTTTTGAATTTAGTCGTCCGTGTGGCCTCTGAACATCTGCTGGTCCGAATGTCTGGCGCATCCCATGTGGATTAGCAGCGTCTTGAGGTCGGTCACTTCTTCTTCGCTGCTTCGTTCGAGTTTTAAATCCACTGCGGCGAATTTGTCGTTACGCGTCGCACGGATTCGCATCCACGCGTTTCGCTTCTCGATGAGGAGCTGCGTCAACCTACTGGTTCTCTGGGGCCACCTCAACGCTATGCTCATGGGCTGGATATTTGCGAGCCCGCAAGGAATGGCTTGCCATGGCATCTTGTGGAATCGCTCCTCCAATTGGTAACAGTCTGAGATTTTCCTTCGGGTGATTCTTCCCCAGTCTCGCAGGAAGACTGCTATTATGTCGCCTTCCTCGATTCGAATTACAGTTCCTCGCTGCCAGAACCTTCCCTCGCGGATAGCTACCAAATCGTTTACTTGGATATTATGAGGCCAGTGATGCAGGAGGTGACTTTTTCGCTCCATACGCCGGGCGAGGTCTTCAAGATATTCTTCGAATTCTTCGGCCCCGTTCTCTATGTGGATCCAAAAGAGTGTTGGCGATTCCACTTTCACAATTTTTATCTTTAGCGGCCCCCGGGTGAGTAGTCTGGTGTTGATTTCCGGAATAGACATAGCTAAAAGAAGAGGAGTGTCGGTTTTGAATACCTGCATGTCGTAGCATGCTCTCAAAATTCCTGGGTTGATGCGAAGATATTCGGGTGGGTCGTGGATAATCTTGATAGAAGGGGGGGGGTTCCTTCTGATTCTCCCTTGTTCTTTCTTTTTACTTATTATTTTATTTTTTAAGTTCGAGAGTGTAGTTTATTGGTTGGGAAGAGGGTTCTTGTGGGGGGAGGAGGGGGTAAGTAGGTTGTGAATCATTTTCATTAGTTGCGGAAGTTGCTATTTCGGGGGAGTCGATTTTACTTGTGAATCCCCATTTTGGTTGAAAATCTTCATTTAATTGGTACTCGTGCGTTGGAATTGGGGCACTCGGAGTACCTGAGTTTTTCGGCTTTTTGCTTCCCAGATGTAAAAGGAGCTGAGTTAAAGAATCCCATATGGCTCCTACTAGATACACAGACCATCCGTATACCGTGTGTAGAGCGTATCCGTGTACGAGGGTGTCTAGTATTAGTTTTACGATTCTCGTACACAAGTATATTCCAATTAGACCGGCGCTGACATTGCCGAAAATCAAGAATCTTCCCCAAAATTTTTGCCAAGTAGAAGCAACGATTTTGTGAATTGAGGCTTCGTCCATAAGATTTGCAATTGAGCCTCCTTGCATAAAAGTTGATTGTCCCATTACTCCTCTTACCACTGTATTGAGGACGGCAGGCCGCTCAGCAGGGAACATTATGTGATCCCTCAATTCATCCAGATCGTTTTGTGTATAAATGCCAGTAGTGGCAAGCGCTCCGGGACTGACATATTTCCATGTCGGTTTAGTTAGAGGCTTCATAATGGTTGGTGGCATTGCTTCTACCGGTTTTGGCAAAAATTTGTACCATGCACCTCCCAGTTGATACATGGAAGGTGCTAATGCATTGCAGGTAATCTGTGTTCCTTGTCTCAGCAAGATGTGTGTTTGCGGCGTCAAGAAGTAAGTTGTGTTTCCTCGGATTACTGGGAGTTGCTCGTAACAATCCTGAGTGTGAGCTATTTTTACATTGACCGGGACGCATTTTACTATGTGGATTACTTCCCCTGCTTGGAGAGCCATATATCCGGGCCCTTTCATAAAGTGATATGCAAAAATATCGGGTGATCGTGCTGCAATCGCTAAGGCGTTCTGCATGAGGCGGTACTCAAGGTTACATTGTTGTAACAGTATATTTCTGTATAACTGACTTATTTGAGACCGGACGTGCTTTTCTACATATACAAACTTTGAGTTCATGTATGTGAAAAGATCGAAACTTGAAGTGCGTCCATGGTTTTGAAAGACTTTCACTTCAGGTTGATCCTCGAATATTACTAGTTTAGGATGCTCGGTTCGAATGAGTTTATAACCACATGTCTGGTATTCGCCCGTTTTGGTTAGAGCGAAAACTGTGTCCGCGGAAGTTAGAGAATAAGTGATTTGCGGTGGATTTCGTGTATAGTCGATTATTTTGTCTGCGAGTCCGCGAAATAAGGAGCTGTAGATGGAGAGATTGCAGGTGTCCTCAGGCACAGGATCCCAAAAGGTATTTCCACCTTCTATATCGGTGCAGTGTCCAGCGCTCAGTTCACAGGTTACTCCTGATCGGAGTTGCACTCGATTAGTATTTAGTCGAACCTTCGCAGTGTAATCCTGCAGCGTGATTTTTACGCTGCTCAGCACGATCACATCTCCCCATGTTCCATATGGATCGGAGTATGCTCCTCCGGAGCATCTGCCATCGTTATCTACTTGGCCGGCAAGAACAATTGGTCGAGTAGCGGTTTCATTAGATTTTAAACCGGCTATAAGAGTTCCTGATAATTCGAAACTCCCATAAGTGTGCAAGCGAAAACACGCTGCATGAGATATTTCGTGTATGTACGAGTATTTGCCGTTATGTACATCCATAGTATGGGAGAACATTCCGCATTTCCTTATTATGCGGTCTATTTCGATTTTGCACTGTATTACTTGTACGGTTTTGAATTCATCAATTTGCAGTAATTGTAGGAAAGTTTTTGTGCTGTTTATTTGTGGCACAGGAACATCACATTCTTCTACATTCGTTAGTGACAGTGTAGTAAAATTGGCGGATGGTGCTCCACAATCGTATCCTATTATTCCCGTATTTCCATATGCTCTTTGTGTCCATAGTATTAATATTAGTATGCCAATGCTCTTAATCCGGATATTCATCTGAAAATTGTATAATCTATTGTTTACTGATTGTTAGTTTTTCTCTCTTTTTTTTTTATTAGTTTGGTTTAATGTGTGAGATTCGTAAGCGATTAGGATGTACAATTCGACTATTTTTCTTGATTCGGATTTTTACGTTATTTTTATTTAGAATTTCCAGAATTTCATGAGGTCCGGTGTATTGATCTCCAAATTTGCCTGGTTTAGGTCCCTTCAATAGGAACACATGGTCTCCAGGTTTAAAGGTATGCGGATTGATTTTCTTATCGTAATATGTCTTGGATTTATGTTTTGCTTCGATGACATTTTTACGAGCGTTTTTCTGTATAGTGTGAAGTTGTGTGACAAGATTTATTAAATAATCACTGTAGTTTGCTAATCTATCCTCTGGGGCAAGAAGTTCGTTAGATGGAATTCTTGCTATTTTGCCAAAAACTAATTCGTATGGCGTATGTTTAGTTGCCTCGTGAACACTAGTGTTATAATTAAACATTGCGAGGCCGATCCAGCAATCCCATTGTTTTTGCTCGTTCGCGTATTGTTTCAAGTATTCTCCCAATGCGTGATGCGATCTTTCTAGTGATCCGTTAGATTGTGGATGAAAGGCAGTCGTGCGAAATTTGCGAATTTTGAATATTTTAGCAACCTTTTTCATTAGATCGCTGATGAAATTCCTGCCTTGGTCAGTTAATATTGCCTTGGGAGCTCCTAATACACAGATAAATCTGTCTATAAAAGCTTCTGCTATCGTTTCAGAAGTTTGATCGGGCAATGGTATTCCCATGCAGAATTTAGTTAGTTGATCTTGTAAGGTCAGGATGTATTCGTTGCCTCTTCCTGTCCTCGGCAGGGGTCCTACGATATCCATGGCAACCTTGTCAAAAGCGGACCCTGGTGTATCGGTAATTATCATTGGTTGTTTGGTTTTTACTCGTACCAATTTTTTCAATTGACATTGTAAGCATTGCTGAATGTATCTTTGAACTTCAGATTTTAGATTTTCCCAATGGTATTTATGTTTTATTCTATTGTATGTTTTTGTCACTCCTCTGTGTCCACCGGTAGGTGAGCAATGCATCTCACCGATTATAGTGGGGCGGAGATCTTTGGGTGGGTATTTAATTAATCCATTGCATATAATTAGTTTGGTGGTTGCGTCAGCAAAATTTAATTGCAAAAGAGGTTTGACGTTGTTCCACGGTACATTATTGATAAATTCAGTTTTTGCAATACTGACTGTTTCTAGTTTTAACTTGTCGGCAGTATGTCGTAGATTTTTCATTACTGCAGCTATCTGTGTCAGAGTCATGGTTGGTCCTTCTCGTTCTCCTTTGCTTATGGGTAAAGCTATATGATAGTATTTCTTATATTTTATGGCCTTTGCTTCACCCAAGGAGAGAGAATCTAGCCGTGGCAGTTCATTTCGTTCAAATAGTTTCTGTGATCCCGAGTCTAACGGGTTTCCGTTAGTATCGGTGAAATATACAAAATTATCCTTACGTAGGAATAATAAATCGCGGGTTTCAATTATATTGCCTTTTAGTGGTTGTATATCTGTTATGGTGGGTAAGTTTTTACTTTCGGTATCCTCGTCGTCTGTTTTGTCTTCTCTGTCGTCTCTTTCCGTATCGCTATCTTTGTCCGGCGGGTCGTTTCTATTCTCCGCCTCTTCAATTATATCCATATGGCCCTGTATCTTTTCCGCTGTTACTTTCTGTGGGACATCTTTACTTTTTACTGTCTGACTACGAGTTTGAATTCTGTCAGTTTTAGGCTGGTCATGTATCAACGCTCTTTCTACATTTTCTAATGCTGGCGGCTCACTTATTTCTTCAAGTGCGAGCGGAATAGAATCGGTATTTTCAATGGATAGGTCATTGTCGACGGGCCAGTCTTCTATTTCCTCATTATCTGAGAGATCTGAAAGATATAGATTAAGGTCGTCTTCATCCTCTTCTCTTTCTTCTTCATCAGGTTCATTTAATATTTGGGAAATTTCCTCTGCATCTTTCGGGTTGTTGGGATTCAGTAAAGTTTTATGACCGATCACATTACATTCTGCTCCTTCGAGATTCACTGGGTTTCTGGACAGAGCGTCGGCATTCACATTAGTCTTGCCCGCTTTATATACAACATCGTATTCGTATTCTGATAATTTTAATCTCCAGCGTAATATTCTCATATTTGCGTCTTGTGCGTTTTTGAACCAGAGCAAAGGTTTATGATCTGTAACTAAAGTGAATTTTCGCCCGTATAGGTAGGGTCGAAAATGCTTAACGCAATATACTATTGCTAGGGCTTCCTTCTCGTAAGTGTCATATTTCAATTCGTTGTCGGTCAAGGTTCGTGAAGCATATGCTATCGGTCGATCCTTGTTTATTTTTCCCTGGGACAGAATTCCTCCGACAGCAATTCCGGAAGCATCAGTCGTTAAAATGAAAGGTTTCGAAAAATCGGGGTACTGCAGGACAGGCTCCTCGCATAGTCTTTGTTTTAACGTTTCAAACGCATCTTCCTGTATCGGTGCCCATTCAAAACGAGTATCATTTTTCAATAAATTAGTCAGAGGTTTTGCTAAATTTGAAAAATTTGGTATGAATCGCCTGTAATATCCTGCTAACCCGAGGAATTGTTTAATATTTTTTGGAGTTTTTGGTCTCGGGAATTGTCTGACTGCTTCCAATTTCTTTGGATCGGGTCTAACTCCATCTCTGCTAATTACGTGTCCCAAGTACGTTACTTCAGTTTTCAAAAATTCGCATTTGTCGGGTTGTAATTTTAAATTAGCTTCCCGTAATCGTTCTATTAATAGGTTATATTTTCTCTCGTGCTCTTCTAATGAAGAGGCGTAGATGACGATGTCATCCATGTAAACAAATAATTCCTTTCCTTGTAATCCTGTTAGGACGAGGTCCATTAACCTTTGGAAGGTAGCCGGGGCATTTTTTAGTCCGAAAGGCATTCTGTTGAACTCGTAATGACCGAAGGGTGTCGTGAATGCCGTTTTATGACCGTCGTTAGGATCCATTTTTATTTGGTTGAATCCGGAAGCCAGGTCACATACAGAAAAATACTGTGCCCCGCCTAATTGGTCAAGGATATCGACGATATTCGGCAATGGATAGGCATCGCCGATAGTTTTATCGTTCAGGGCTCGAAAATCTAAAACCATTCTCCATCGTTTATTCCCTTTCGAATCTTCTTTCTTTGGTACTATCCAAATAGGCGTGTTATAGGGCGATTGAGAAGGTTTCACTATTCCTCCTTCTAACAGTTCGTTAACTTGTCTGTTTATTTCGTCCTTATGGATTTGTGGAAATCTGTACTGTCGTGTATTGATAGGCCGATCATCTGTTGTCGGTATTTGGTGTTGCAGCACATGTGTTGCTGTTAGATTTTCTCCAGGTACATGAAATCTGTCCTGGCTTTTCGTTATAAGATTTATTACGTTTTTCCTTTCTTCTGTATTTAGATGTTCCATTCTTAATAATTCTGTGATTTCTGTAATTCTATCCCTTATGAATTCCCCTGATAAAGTAAAGCATTCATGTGTCGTGCCTCTTGGCAATAATTGTTTTCTTTCTTTTTTATTTTCTAAATTGCGCCCGTGCGTATATTTTTCTATCATTTCTTGAGATTGCGCTTGCATGGACGTCGAAATTTTTGAAGACGGTATTATTTTCTTTTTTATATGATGATTATTTTTGACCCTAAGGTCATAAGGCGGCATTCTTTTCATAAGTTCTGCCGTAGTAACACGAGAGGTATTGTTTTTTGCGGGTATTCCAATCCTTGGAAAATGTAAATTTTCTAGAGAATCCAAAGAGCCTTTTTTTTGGCTTCTTTGACTGGAATTGTGTCGTATCGCGTAGTGAGGTTTGGTAACTTCCCTCCTCGCAATCGACAGGAGTAGAATTTACTAGAGGAGTGCGGAAACTTTCCTCTGCAATTCTAGGATTAATTAATTTTTCTGAGGAGGTTTGGTAACTTCCCTCCTCGGGAGTAGAATTCACTAGAGGAGTGCGGAAATTTCCCTCTGTGATTCCAGGATTAATAAAATTTTCTGGAGAGGTTTGGTAACTTCCCTCTCCCTTGGAGGTCTTGGAATTCTCCTCCGAAATGTTTGGATTAAGATTCTCTTTCATATTATCATCCTCTCTCGTGATTTTATTTATATTTTCTTCTTTTAATTTTTGTATTTCATCTTTAATTTTTCTAGTAATTTTATCTTCGTTATTTTCATTATTTTTATCATCGTCTTCAATTTCAGCGATAGGTGTTTCGCATTTAATTTGATCATTCCATGACTTCAGGGGATCTGAGGATGTTTTTATATTTCCTTCTATTATCTTGTCGTCTGCCTCTTGGTTATTGAACCATTCATTCAGAGGCTTAATATCCAGTGTCGGTACTTGGACTTCTACTTCCTCGTCCAAGGTACTTATAACCTTCAAGTATGCCTTAGTATCTCCCAAATAAATTCCATGGGCTACCTTTATTCTCGGTATATATCCTATTTTTGTCTCTGGATTTCCTACTCTTACATAAAATGATGATTCAGATCTCGGTGCCGCTATAATAATTTCTGGTGAAGAAAAAGGTATTTTAATTCCGCTTACATCTAAATGTCCCTTCGCGTAATCTATTTTTGAGGAAGTTTGTTTGAAAAAATCGTTGCCTAATATACCGGCTTGTGCAATGGGGAAGTCGCTTGCTACAGTGTGAAATGTTATTTGTGTTCCGAAGAGAGTCAATGTGATCTCTCCAAGAGTGTAGACGGGGTATTCGTTTATGCCGTTTAATTTTAAAATGTTTGTGTAATCGACGGGTTCGTCTTTAGGTATAAAATTTTCTTTAATTATATTCGGCCCGGAACCTGTGTCTAACATAAAAGTTAGGTGAGGAAATGATTTATTAAAGGTTGTTCTGACAGTAGGCACGCGACTATTCTTATCGAGATTTACTGTTACGGGTCGTACTTCTAACGCGTTTTTGCCTACTGTGTTTTTTGAGACGTTGATGGGTGTGGGGTTCGTTCGGACCCCTGCTGCACACCCGACTTCGAGGGTCCTTTGTAGTTTCCCTGAGTTTCCGTTTTCCTACGGTTATTACTTGCAATGCGTAGTTCACAGTTTTCGAGGAGATGCCCTTCTTCCTTGCAATAACGACAGAATAACGAGTTTCTGGAGGCTATATTTTGCCCTATTTTAGACCGACAATCTCTGGCGACATGACCGAAATTATTACAGGCTTGACAAATTATTCTCGATTTATTTCTCACGTTTTGTTGTTCGTTCTGTTTTTTCCAGCAATTACTGGCTAAGTGCCCTGGTCTATCGCACCATTGGCAGGTTATGGATGATTTATTTTGATTAGCAGTATTAGCTCGGCACGACCTGGCATTATGGCCAGATTTTGAACATAATTGACAAGTAACGGCGCTCCCTTGCAATATATTTACGGGTCTCCGAGTCTGAGGATCCCGGAATCGACATTTGTCGGCGCTATGTCCGCGCTTCTTGCAGATTTGACATATTAATATTTCGTTCCCGAAAGCGTTTATGTTGTAAGATTGCGTTATCTTTCTGCAAGTTGAAGCTGAATGTCCGTCCTTATGACAAATCTGGCATGTTTCGGAAGGTCGGCTACTATTTAATGATTTATTGGTCTGTCCAGTTCGCAGGTCCGTTATGTCGCGCAATTCTCTCTCTATGCGCAATGCGTCGGCTACGGTAGCTTGAACATCTAAATCTCTTGTTACTCTCTGTTCAATGTCTGGTTTTAAGCCTCGGATGAAACATTTGCACATATCTTTCTCTAGCGATGTTTTAATACTCTGAGCAGGAAGGGCATTTCCTGAATTTTTATGTGCCTCGCTTATTTGTTTCCCCAAACTTTTGACTCGATTTGCGTATGTAATTACGTCTTCCTCATTTTTCTGGTATACACGTCCTAATTCCCCTTGCAGTTGATAGATATTTTTCGAAGGGCCGTAAGTATTTTCTAAGTATTTCGTCAATTGAGCTACGGAAGCAAAATCTTGATCTTGTATAGTGCGACGCGCTTCGCCTACTATTCGCGTTCTAATTATCCGTGCGAATTGTGGTTCGGCCTCAGGAGGCAGCATAGATTTTGCTTCCTCGCATCCTTCGACGAAATATGTTAAGGGGATATTTTTACCGTCAAAGAAAGGAACGGCTTCTACCGCGTATTTTAATGTGGCGAATGGATTAGTGTGAGACATGGTTTCGGCGTTTCCCTTATTACTAGGCTTACAATCTATATCATGCACTTCACGAATAGTTTCGTCTCCGGAAAAGAACGAATTACCAGAAACTTCGGCAGACGCAGAATCGGAACCGATCGGGGTGA